>OX421970.1:60708486-61260986 GCA_949128135.1 Parasteatoda lunata | reverse complement strand
TCAGCCATATTAAAAGACTTAAAATGCAACTAAAACATTTTCAGAAAAGTGGCATAAAGTTGTATAAAGGTAATGAAATTATAAGGGCATTCTATACGTTTATTTTTGTATTATTATTAAGATTGTATAGCTCTCTTAATATAAGCCAGTGTTTAGTCTTAATTCCGCATATAACTTAGTTCTGACATTCTATTTACTAAATTTCATTTGACAAATACAAAATGTTTCAATTTCATTCGCTTTATTATATTTTTTTTAAAAAAAAATCTATTTTAAAAAAACTATAATAACTAGATATTTACTTTAATAATCTATTTTAAAAATGCTATGTTCAAACTCAAGTAGTTTGAAATACAATTATTTATATAGAGAAATAGAAATTAAGTTCATTTCGTATAGTTAATAACAATTCATGAGGAATTTAAATAGGATTCTAAGAAGTAATTCTAATGAAATGGACTTTTTTATTTCCCCGACTGAGTTTCACATTGCTTCGGGAATAGGATAAAGTTTTTTTACAGCATTCAGCAACAACTCATGCAGAAACATACATACTTCACTCCATTTTCTCTGTTCATATAAAAAAACAAACAAAATAAATGCAATATTTTTCAAACAAGAAAAGAATGTAAGCAAATATAGAAAACAGTTTATTTCACACAGCTTTACTAAAAAAATAAGGACTGCTATTTAAACCTTTTCAAGCAAAATGCATCGAAGCATTATGCTCCTTAAAATTGACAGCTTGAAGCTTAGAAAAAAAAGTTCTCTGTACTAGTGCATTGCTTCAAAGAATAAATTATTCTCTTTTCATTCAAACTAAGAATGAAAACAAAAATATCTGTTTCTTTCAAGGAATAAATTCACTCATTTAATGTCGATGAAAAGAATTTCTAAGTATTGCTTTTATTTGTATGTCTTTTTGTATTATGCTGTTTCGTTGAAAAATTCAAAGCTTTGCTTTAACTTCTATTTTTTATACCTACTGATAAAAAGTTTATCTAAAAAAAAAATTCCTTGAAACAAAATTAAAAAAAATAGCAGATACTTTAGAAATTATAAGACTAAATTGCTTTGTACAACACATAATATGAAAATTGATGTTGACAAGCCTTAAAAAAAGCTTTTCTTAAACTCAATTATAATAAAAAGTATTGTTATGAATTGTTGCTCAGTTTTAATTTTTAATTGTATACACGAAACGTAAATATTTTCATACTTGAATCTTTTTAAAAGTGGGGCCAATGAGAAATGAGAAATCTTAAATTGAATCTTAACTCTTTAAGTGTTAGTTGTAGATTTTTTTCCTTAATTCAACCTGGCAATTTACTTCAGAGGCTTATCTTTATCAAGAAAATACGGTAACTGACTAGAAAGAGTTTTTTGTCTAAGCTTAGGACTAATTTATAGCACTTATATATTATCTTGATAGCATAATAGTGCTATAAGACTATTATCCATAAAATTGTAGTTTCAATTTCATCTGTATAAATTTTTTTTTTGACATTTGCGTCAGGCATAGTTCATTACATAGGATGAATTTTGTGATTTTAGATGTCTAACAATCAGTATCGAACTTTTATTGTAATACAATGTAGCTCTTACCTGCTATAGGCGCATTAATTAAAATTACATTCAATTCAATTAGCCTGGCTGCTTCCATATTTTATAATTTGTCTCACATTATATTACCAAATAAATGTAATATGATGTACAAAGTATCTATAAAAGCTGTCAAACTAAATTTTTGAAAGAAAAAAAATATCGCATTAATTTTTATATTCTTAAACTTTTTGTTATTATTTTGTGAAAACTTGATCTTATTTTGTGATTGTTGACTATTACGAAATTCGCTCTTCTCAAAATATTTTTTAAAAATGACCGGTCTATTGCTGCTTTGGACTGCGGAAATGTCCTGCTTTGATTTTAAAAAAATCTCTCATTTAAAGACATTCTTTGAGGCTATTGGACAAATATGGGCATTTTCAGAAAATTTGACACTCATATTTTAACATGAACATTATATTTCTTTTTAATATAAACTGGGGAAATATCATGTTTTGGTAACAAAAAATCTCATTGAAAGACATTATTTGAGAAATATTGGAGAAATATGGGCATTTTCAGAAAATTTGACACACATATTTTAATATGAAACTAGTTTTAAGAGCTTCGCCCCTCTTTTTTAAAAAAAATAGAAAAACTCAAAATATTGCCTGCTCTTATGCTTCTTTAATACAGTCTGAAGAAATATTATTGCTCATTTCAAAATATTTAAAAAAATTCATAAAGTGTCCTTTCTATTGCTTCTTTGGACTGGGGAAATGTAATGATTTGGTAAAAAAAATCTCATATAAAGACACTCTATGAGCATTTTTGGACACACATGGGCATTTTCAGAAAATTTGACGCACATATTTTAATGTAAAACCAGTTTTAAAAGATTTGCTCAATTCAAAAAACTTAAAAAAAATCATGAAGTGTCCGCTTAATTGCTTTTTCAATATGAACTGTGGAAATATCATGTTTTGATTAAAAAAATCTCATTTAAAGACATTCTTTGAGAACTTTTGGACAAATATGGGCATTTTCAGGAAATTTGAAGCACATATTTTAACATGAAACCAGTTTTAAAAATACTCTGTAAATACTATGAGAGGGGACTTAATGTGTACTTTAACAATACAATTAAAGGAAAATCTGCTCACTACCAAATCCAGACATTAAAACATATGTTGTAGAATCTCTGAAAGTATAAGTATAATCTCCCCTTTCCGTTGATTTCTAGACAGTGTACAATATCACAGGGAAAGAAAAGCTGTATCGATCAATAGCACAAAGGAATATAGATCTCAAATCAACTCCATCTAAGATTAGATGTAGCAGCAAAGTAAAGAATGAGTTTTCCGATGCACAATAATGTTTGTTTTTTAACATATCGTAAGAAAAAGTGATTGTTTCTGAAAATAAAACAAATTAATACCACTTAGCACAACAAATTTACCAAATTACTAGCATAAGCTGATAGTATTGATATTGGAAAAGAAACATGCGTATTGGCAAATAAAGTTGAGACAATTTGGACACTTCAAACTGAGGCTAAAAAAACATTGTCTAAGAATCAATGAAAATGAAACAAAATTTATTATGCTGCGCTAAACTGTCTGTACTGTCCTTGAAAAAGAAAATTGACGAAATCCTTACAATGATGAAGTTTTTAGACGATATATAATCTATTATTTATAGTCAAATTCATTAAATAGAAGCGAAAGCCATATTGATGGACACTTATTTTGAGCAAAGGATAACATATACAAAAAATGAAATGCTCAAGCAACAATTTTACCTTGGCCCCACTCGAGCTAAAATTTGGCTCAACATGGACTCTATAAGAACATGCACCGATAGTCCAATATTGGGATATCTAGTTATTTTAATATTGGTCCTGGAATGGTCTTAAGTATTGGAACAAAATTCATTTCTATCTAGGACCAATATTACAAAATATAGACACCCCACTATTTACCCAACATTATAAGCCTATAAAGGACCTAGACAGAAAGGAATGGTTTTACATTATTAAACTACATTCTAGGAACAATATTGAAAAATCTAGACATCTCAATGTTTACACAACATTAAAAGTCTATAAGGGGCCAATATTGGCTGAATAGTGACTCTAAAGTGTTGAGTTAATTTGACAATTCTATATAGGGCCAATGTTGATTGAATAATGGCTATAAAATATAGGTTGAAACTCACAATTCTATATTGGATCAATATTGGAAAAATAACGGCTCTTCGAACCCTTATTGAGCCTAGATTCGCGAATATTTGTCCCATGAGGTCCCAAGCTACTTTGCTGGTAGGGTGTTACCCTTTATTCATATAGCTTGACGATGTTGAGAATGTTTTTAAAACTTATCGGAAACAACAAACATATCACACTGTAAAGAATTCTTAATCAAATATCGGTAAGAAGTATCGGCACTCATGGTGCCAAAACTTTACCGAAAAAAACATTTTTACCGAAACATGTTACAAAACAAAAAAATCTGATATACCGTAATGTTTACATTAAATCCCGAACCATTCTAATTAAATAAGTATTAGGATAAAAAGTACGGTACAATATTTCACGGTAAAAATGGATTTTACTGCTGATGCACTCAAAATGATCCGAAATATTTTACAGTGTTTCTAAAATAAACACATTCCAAACATTTTGAATAAAGTTTAAAATTCGTAATTTAACCAGCTCTCAATATTTTCCTAACTATGATTAATTGAGTTGGTGTTTTTTTCTTCAAATTCCATTTCATTGACACGTAAATGTTCTCTTCGTTCAAAATTGAACTTAAAATTATTAATCATATTTGATCCATCTCATGAAAAATATTATTTCCCCTTTCTTTTCATCTTGTTTTTTTGATAATTATGGGTTCATCATGGGAATAGATTCACCGGTTAAATGGATTTTACTTATGCATCCAAAATACTGGTACTTTATACCGTTTTCTGATCTAGAATTTCTTACAGTGTATAGATTACGAAAGAAAATATTTGTTGAGTTAGCTCTGGCCTGCTCTGAGTTGTAAGGCCAAGATGAATAAGATATTATTCGAAATAATTCGTTCTATAATTTTAGTAATTTATGCATATAATAATCAAAACAAATACGTAAGCATTATAGAATAGCTATACAAAGTTGAATATTTACTTAAATCCGTGTATTTTTGAAATTTTTACTATATTGATAATGGTTATTAAGAAAATACAAAGCACAATTTTAAAAGCTTTCAAAAATATTTTTTCCAAATTGTTTTTTTTTTCAAGATGATTTTTTTTTTTTTTTTTTAAATTTTACTCTTACTCTTCTAATAATATTATTTTCATATAATATTATTATATTAAATATTATTGATAATATTATTAATAATATTATATTGCATTATAAATAAATAATATAATATTTATTTATAATGCAATAATAATATAGTATTTATTTTTAATAAATTTTCGTATTTGTCATTTTGATCTTTAAACATCTTAAACATTAAACATAAAGTTTAATTCCAAACATATATTTCCTACACGTACTCTAATAAATGTGTATAAGCTAATAAGTGTATACAATGTAAAAAAGTAAATAAATGTTTAAAATGAAATCTCTATTGAGTTATTCAATAAAGTGCTAGGTCAATCTATGAATAATATACAATTTTCCAGTGTTTCACCGAAGTTAAATAGATCCTCACTAAAACCCTCAAAACACATAAAATTCATGCAACATCAGCCTTTATTCTATTTGGTCAACCGACTAAGTAAAATAAGAGACAAGCAAGTTGATTGAATTGAATGAGAATGACCGGGCATAAAAGACCAAACGGAAGATGACCAGATTGAGAAGAGGAGGACACTCCAACAGAGATCACAGATAACCAGAGCCTTTTACAGTTTCTCTTTTCATTGAAGGAAAAGGAATTAATTTAGTAACTCTGCTGTTCCGCAACTCAATAAATGTTCACTGGATCACACACTCAAGGAAAGATACATTTTATTATGCATTGATTTTTCTCAGCCTTTTTGTTACAAAAGAAGTTTTCTAGATTTAAAATGAATGGGTAGTAGTTAAGAGAAGTGATAAACTTGTTGTAAAACTTTTCGCTACTATGTAGTATAAAAAAGACCATCAATCCGGTTTACTTTAACTATTTTTGTTTGTTGTAAATTTCAGATAAACAGGTATATATATCCTTATAAATGTATGCTGTTCCGAATGTCCAATTATTTCTTAACCTACAATAGATATGGGTTAAGTTTATGGGAGTTATTAAAATATTTTCGTACAAAATAATACATAAAAATAATAAATAGCGCGTACAGATAGTGCAGGGGTAGAATCACTTAAAATCATATGACGTAATTTTGGATTATGTCTCATTTCTTTGCATGTAAAATATTTAAAACTAAAATCTAAATGAAACAATTAATGTCTAGAATTGTCTAAGAACATTTTATCAAATGTTCTATGGAACATTTTTCCAGATCTTACGGAGTTTATGAACCGTTTCAGTTATTCAACAGAAAAAAATCTTTGTTTACATTTCCAGCTGTTCCTATGTATTGTACAACATGTTCATTCTTAAAACTGTAAAAAAATTCCAATATATTTTTTCTTTAAATATTTTGTATTTATTAATGTACAGTAAGGAGCAAGAGCTTTGAGACGATATGTTTTCTGTTATAACTTTTTCTTTAAGTATAATTTCTTAATGATGTAAATTAGTAATTTGTACCTTTACAAAACGGCTAGCAACTAAAATGGATTCAATTTAAGTAATAATTAAAATTATTACTTAAATTAAATTAAGAATTATGAAATCAGGAACTGAGATATTTACCTAACTAGACCAAGCAAAAAAAAATATATTGACACAGTATAGCACCGAAAATCTGTTAAAACTGTTGGAATTTTCCCCCATCTTACGTTATATAATTTTTTTTTTTTATTATTAAAAATAAATTATTATATTGACTTGCTTGTTATTTTTCCATCTTCAGAAAAAGCATTTATAACAAAAAAAAATCGTTGTTACAAATTCATATAAAATAGTTCAAATTTAATATTTCTACTACTATACAATACTCAATATTTAAACGATACAAGTATATTCCAAATGGATGAAAAATAGTTTTTGGAAAAATCTTCAAAATCTGACTGCAGACCCTCCCAAAAAAAAAACAAGTTTTGCTATTCTGCTTGAAAACATATCAGTGTAACCAGATCCTTCAACGAAAAAAATTGAAGTAGACGGAGAAAAACTTTTTTAATGCGTCACAAAATTTCATATTGAGTTAGGAAGCACATTCAATCTATTTCAACTCAAAATATTACACTGTCTTATTTTGAAATACTAGACATGAAATAATACTAAAATAAAAAACATGCGCAAGAAAGTAAAATAATGGATGATAAGGTATAATTGAAAGTAAAGGTTCCGATTCAATATTGTTTATTTTCAAATTATAAATTATTGAAGAAAATTTTTTATTAATATATTATAAATTTATAACTGAAATAACGGGCAGAACTATCCTACTATATTGATCTTGATGTAGTAATATGAATTAACTAGTATGCCTTATTACTTATATTATATATATATATATACTATATATACTATATATATATATATATATATACAGAGAGAGAGAGAGAGAGAAGAAACTGATAAATAAATTGATTACAAAATACTGAAGTACGCAGTAGAATATCTTTTTAAAATGAAACTTGTTTAAACCTTTAGTTTTATTGTTTCTAGAAGATCACACAATTGTACAGATAAAATAGATAAAATTGGACCACCCAGAACAACTTTTGATCTAATGATCGGAACTTTACGTTCTAGGACTCAATCCTTAAGGTTCCAAAGGGTGACCTCAACTATGCTAATTTATTAGTACAGATGATATTTTAAGATACGAAATCAGACCCCCAAAATCCACTTTCTCTTAATAAACATACCTTTATTTTCCACGGGTTCAGATTCCTAAACCCCGAAACTTAAGTTGTAGCCACCATTTGGGAAAACATGATCTCAATAGTTTTGTCAAGTACGCGGTCCCAAGTTTGTACCTCTTAATTTTTTTTTTTTTTAATATTTATTTTGCTATATTTCCAGAACTTCTATGGCGAATTCAAAAAAGTCTGCAAGTGATTATTAAATCTGATTCTCAAAATATAACTTCATTCAAAATATAACTTTTAGCAAATATTTAGTATTTTTTATTGTTTTTTTTAAATGGTCAAATAAATTGAATTGTATTGTATTGCATACCATTTTTGCATTATTTTAAAGAAGTCAAAATACAAAATTTAAATTTGATTGAGCGAATTCAGTTGAAATAGAAAATCTTGAATCTTGTAAAATCAAATTTTAAAAATAAAACTTCTTTAAAAAATCGATTTCTCAAAAACTATTCGACAGATACCGCTCAAATTTTGTATTTTGTCATGTAAAGTTACATATTTGAAGCGATTTAAATAAAATTTTACATATTACAATTCAAAATTTTTTCGACTATTACTAAACAAAATTATAAAAAAATAATAAATAATTATTAAAAGCTATTTTTTGCAGAAAATAATCTTTGGATAAATAAATTTTTATAATTATGTGCAAGATCTTTTAAATTTGCTTAAAAGATCTAGATATGATAAAATACGCAAAAAGTAAAGTTATCATTATGGGGTCCAAACTCTTTTACCGTTTTTCTAGACCAATTTATCTTAACCATATTTCTAAGATTGCGGCTTCACTCTATATTTTAAGAGTTAGAAATGCAAAACGTTGACAAAAAGGTATGTTTTCTTCAGAGAAAGTACGTTTTTGTGTCTGATTTCTCAACTTAAGACATCGCCTGACTAATTAATTAGCATATTTTAAGCCACCCCCTTTAACTATTAGCATTGAGTCGTAAAACGAGAAGAGCCGATTATTAGATCAAAGGTTATTCAGGGTGGTCCGTTTTTTGCTGCTCTGTACATAACTCTGTAAATCTGGTAAATTCATATATTATTAGTTATATCGCATAGTAATTTTTTTTATAGTAAAATAAGAACAGAAACAGAACAAAAACCAAGAAATTCGCAGAATGAAAACTATATATTTGGAAAAGTGTAAAAAAATGTGTTTTGCAAATAAAGTTTTCTCTAATTTTGCCATACTTATAGTATTTAGAAACTACCGAGAAGTACCTCCAAAAATTACAATGAAATAGTTACTTATGTCACATTTTACCATGAAATTTCAACAGTTGAACCAGGTATGAAAAATTTCGAAAACTTTTCATACATTTATTGATAATAATTATAATACGTAATACTTTTTTTAATTAAATATAAGCGGTTAATGAAATTTTCTAGAATAAATTATTTCCAAGTATTCCATAAATGTAAGATCATTAAAACTTTCTTCAATGAAAATAATAGGTTATAGGATTTCCACAAACTTTCATAGTTTGGGCAAACTGATATATCTTCTTTTTGTTTTCAAACTCTATTTTTTTGTTAAATAACTGTCATGAATTCGCTCTTTATTTTTGATACTTGACATCTAAGAAACGTAAAGGTATGTTAAAAATTGTTTTAATTTAAATTATTTTAGAAAAGAAAAAACAATATAGGCAACTTTACCCGATTGTCCTTAACTAAGCATTTCCCTGAAATAGATGAAATGATTTTTTGCAAGTGCGTTTCTCCATTTTGTCTAACTGCAAATTTTTTCACACATCATGCTAAACTTTTTTTAAGTGGAATAAAAAACATAAAAACTGTTTTAATGGAAGATGAAACATCTCTAAAAATTCAGACTCAGATTGAAGGCAAAAAAAGTGTTCCACTTGACGATTCTACGCGAAAATAAAGCAATGTCTTGAAAACAAACTATTGTAACAAGATCTCTCAACAACAAACTGAAGAAGATGAAAGATCAACATTTTTTGTGTCAAGACATGACATATTTGAGTATGAGTACATATTAAGTTTGTCTTTTCTACTCAAAATATTCTTTTTGTTCCATTTTTTTCACTTTGGAGCATTGTGGGAAGCTACACAAAAATAAGCTAAGAAAAAAAGAACTGAAATTCTTTTTCCGGATCAACTTGAAACGGTAAAAAATTGCATTCTGAGTGGTGAATTATCTGTAAAATCTTTTTTCTATCGCAAATTTTTTATCGCAATTTTTTCAATAATATATATTTAATTACAGTGACTCATTGATTTTACAGTAAATATTAATGCAAAAGATTCGACATATCAGATTTTTGTTACGTAAAATTTTAATGTCGAAATGAATTTTACGGTAAAAAATATTAGAACCATGAAGGCTGGTATTTGTTCTGTAATTTGTACCGGATTTGTTTTCAGTGCGCTTTCTGCGCACTTTGTGTTTCATGTGTAAAAAAAAAGTTTCAAATTCTAAGTCAATTACAGTAATTTCCATTGAACGAAATGTATCTTTGTTGTCTTTAATGAAGTCTTGTTTCCGATTCCAGCTTAATTTTATATGCATTCATTCTTTTCTCCATTCCAGAATCAAGATACATAAAATTTGGAACATGGTGACAGGTTGCTTAAAGTTTGCGATTCTGATCCTTCTTTAATATGACACAGAAAAGTAATCCTTGAATCTTTTTGTACTCATAGCAGTCGTATTTTTACTGAAAGGATTTCCGCGTCAGAACTCCTTTTTTTCGATTTTTTTCTGATATTGTATTCCCATTTCTTCTGCTCAAAACAGCTCTATTCTTGCTCCGGAAGCTCTGCCTGACTGTTGTCAAATAATTTCTTCCCAACTTCAAGCCAGATGGAAATATTTATATCCTACTGTGTTATATGACCGCTAGCAAGGATGAAAGAAAGTTCTTTTTCCTTTTTTTATTTATTTCTCTTTTTTCAGTGCTCTTTCCTGAATAATAAATCATTGATCAAATCTGATTTTGTTTTCATTGGTTATTTCTGACCTGATAAGATTTGTTGTATAGCAGCGAGTTGGATCTGAATATGTTCAAAATTCTTTAATAGAAAGCTCACCTAGTATATTAATATTAAAGAAATTAACTTTATAAGTAAGTTTAAAATAATTTCTTTTGATATATTCAAATAAAAATTATTTATTTTTCTACGGAATGTAATTTTTTATCATTCTTTATAATGAGATTTTTTGAGAATAGTTAAATTAAAAATATAAATACGGTTCAACTTCATACTACCCAGCAACGTTCAAATGATTGATTTTCTATAAAAAAATTACCTCATTATAATAAACTGCTTATTTGTAGTGTACATTATTAATTATCGTCTATTATCAATTATAAATATTTAAATGATGTGCACACCTATTGTTTTAGAAAGAACTGACTTTAAAAAATGTGTTTGAAAATTTTTTTGTTGATAAAAAACACACTTTGTATATTAAAAAAAAATAATTTTCAATGTTATTTTGAAATAACATTTCTTATATATTGGGAAAAAAATATTTATTTTTAAGGAACACTACTTTTCACTGTTTTATTAATATGACTTTCAAGCAGTGTTACTTTAAAAATATAAATACAGTTCTACTTTATCATACTGCAACGTTGGAAAGATAGATTATAAAGGAAAAAATATAACACAATCTCAATAAATCACACATTTATAGTATTGTGATGTTACAATTGGCATAGCATATTTATTTCCTATCCTTTAAAATATCTTTAATCACTTAAGCTTATTTTATTAATAGAATTATATTTAAAATGAATCAAAGACTTAAGCTTTTAAAACAAACATAAAATATTTATTATTTATTTATTTATTTGTTTATTTATTTATTTTTTTTTTACTTTTGCTTTTGATTAGGCAGGTCGTGGGGGAATTGTCTCCCATGTCCATATTAATATTACTATGCAAAAATTTATTTAACTGAAAATCTTATGGATAAAATTTATATATTGTATCTCGAGCTCGACAAATATATTAAATAAAAGCTTTATATTAGTTATGATCCGGTTTTCATTTTTCAACTGCTAATTTCAGTATCCTGTTTTCATCGCAATCTTCAATTGGTCAATTATATTATCAACTTCCAACCAACACCCTGATTACCATCTTAACAAGCATGCATTGTGAATAATCGTCTATTATAAATAATAAGCATTTAAATGATGAGCTCACCCAGTATACTAGAAAGAACTAACTTTAAAAGTTAGTTTCAGTTTTCTTTAAATATATTTTCCATGAAAAATTATATTTATATTTTGTTTACTGTTTCATCAATGGGATTTGAGTATCGTTACATTAAAAATACAAATATGGTTATGCACTGTACAAATTACGATATAAAATAGCGGCATTTTAATGCATCATTACCGGGAAGACAGAATATAAAAGAAGTAAATGCCACATTCTTAATAAACCGCTTCTACTAATGAGATATTTTTAACGTTATTAATTCAAAAACGTCGCTATTAAATCGGTTCTACTTTGTTACCGCTCAACAACATTGAAAAAATAGATTATCGCTTAAAGAAATGAAGAAGTCTGTTCGAAGTTTGTTTTGTGAATTTGAAATAAAATTATTGAATGTTGCAAGAAAAATTAATGTAATTTTTAGGGCGTTTTTAAATAAAAGAAAAAAAAAGTTCAATTTTGATACCACTAAAAGATGTTAAGTTTGATTATAGTTTAAAATTAAAACTTTAATCAAATACTCCGTTGTAGAGTGCATTATTAATTTCAAAAATTTTTTTTTATTACTTTGAAGTAATGCAGATAATTTATGAAACGAATTTCACAACTATAAATTTTATATAATTTTCTAACTGTCTTTGAACAGCCGACCCAGTTTTGAGTTTACGTCTACCAATGTTGAACTCCGTAGCCTGATAATTTTGAAGCCAATCCTGAAGACAAGGGGCATTTTCCGGATCAAGTATTAGGAGAAATTCGCCTTCGCGAAAGTCTTTTTGCTGGAACTTACCGGCTTTTACGTTACACGGAGAGAAAAACCACGAAAATGTCCCATGGTTAGACTGACGGCAAGGGGACTTAAACCCATGAAGACTGAGGATATTTTACTTCAGCTAACATTTCGGTGTGAGCCGAATACGGAATTTGTATCGACCAGCCATCGCTGGGATTCGAACCCGGTTCACCTAATTGGAAGGCGAGCATTCTGTTCCTTGAGTCCCCATGGCTTTACAACTATACATTAAAATGTATGGACATTTCGAAAATTTGTTTTTGCTTTGAAATACAAGAGAAAAAATAGTTTCGTGAGATAATTTACAATACGTTACTAAATAAAATACAAAAGTCATTTTCTTCCCCCTAATATTAGGAATTACTACCTTTTAAATAGTTGAAAAAAATACATAATAGAAAAAACGAACAAAAGATGAAAAGTTAGTTTTATTCAAAGTTTGAAACATAAATAAATTTTATCATAAAAAAATGGAAAAAATGCCTTTATTTATGTCATGAAAAATAAAAAATTAAAACTAGTCAAATATAACTATAATTTATTGTTTATTTCTATAAATTTATTGTGATGGAAGTGTTTTTTTTTCTTCATGCGCTCACAAATAATTAAATTCTTTTGAGAAATAGATTTACTAGAAAACAATTTGGTTCAAATGAAATGTTTTTTCTTCTTTCTTTTCTTCTTCAAAGTAACAAATTCAATTTAGACTGTAGATTATTAGAAGACGCTTCGTAAGTTTTTTCTTCTTTTTTTTTTATATAAACCTACTTTGTTTTCTATTAACGGTGTAAATTAAAATAGAGCGAAATAAAACAAAGTTGTAAAAGAACCTCATTAGAAACCTGACAGCATATTTAATCAACTTCAACTTGGGGGAAAACTATAAAATTTAAAGCCCTACCCTATTTAATTCAACTAAAATAAAAAGAAAGTTAAATAAGGCATGTATATTTTAAATTAAATAGATAAATTTAATGAAATTGTATTTCGTTGTGTCTGTAAAGGATTATAAGAATCTGTTTTTGTAATGAAATGCATCCTTCTTCCAATTTATCGTTTCTCAGTAGTACAAAAACAGACTTTTCTGATATGTTTTCTAATTATTTGTTAGGGCATTTCCTTTGCACAAAATAATTACATGGCATGATCATCAATTAAATGATGTGCTTCAAAAATAATAAAAATAAGCACAGTGTTACCGGTAAATTAACTTATAGTTACTTTATAAATTTATATCCCCTTTCTGGGCGAAATTGTCCAGACACTAAATATGAGTGTGTTTTTAACGGATTTGCTTGGGCTTTTAGTTCCAGTGGTTAGAAACCTGGGCATTATGTAGTATTCTGGACAAAGCTACTGCTCCAAATCTATGGCTATATTTCAGGAAATACCCTTCTCTTTCCCAGTAGGATAATTCATTCATGGAGACAAATGTAATCTTATTTTGTCAAAATGGACGTTTAAAAAGTAAGCTGGAATATTTGAAGTATCTTTACAGTAAATATATGGTACAAAGCACTTTGACTTCATCATCCGCAAAATCCATTTTACCCTAAAATACTATACCGCAATGTTTATCTAGAGTAATGCAATGACTTAACGGTAATTATCACTGTAAAAGTTAAGGTATATAATATTTTTTTTTCCGTAATACGTTCCGGTAAAAATAGAATTTCCGGTAAAATGCACCGACACCTTGAGTTCCGGTACTATTAACCTAATTTGATCCCGATTTTTTTAAAGTGTATCTAAATCCCGTAACATACATTTAGGATAAATTAGCAAACATAATACATAATAGAGCCAAATCAACCATCCTCATTCTCAGTACTCACTTCAGCTGCAAGGAAAGTCAATACCTATGGACATCTATCAATAACTAGTTATATTTCGAACTAGACATTTGCGGGCTGCCATCGATGCAGAAAAGAGATCAACATCATATTGAAAATTACTTCAGAACTGTTCAATGTGTCTACTACTAGGTGTCCGAATATGCTTGTCCAGTTTATTGCCCTTTACTTATACTTCATTTTTTTAAAAATTTATATTCGAAAAATTGCATTTTATAGTAAACTAAAAATATATAAAAGTATATCCGCAGTTGTTAGCCAGAATATGACAGCACGTATTAAGTCACAATATGATAAAAGTTAGATTTTTTAAGTAACATTTATTTTGGAACAAAGTTATTAACTTGAACAGCTAATGTAATAATTGTGCAAATTTTATTTTCACTCTATCACTAAATTTACAATCCAAATCGAGCAATCTTCCAGAATTCTTCAAAAAATTACTTTAAAAGTTTACATTAAGAAGAATAAAGGAAAATTATGTCATAAAAAAATAAAATTAGTGAAATAACTTCAATGAACAATTCTGAGTTGTGCTGCGTTTAATTTGTCATTTAAGTTTCGTATTAAAATGTTAGTTCAAAAAATATTTATTATCTTTATTTTATAAAACTTAAATAGTTTGCCTTTTACTTTTATGTAAAGAATATCAGAATTTTTTCAGATTTAGGTATTAAAATGATTGATTTATTAATAATGATTTTACCACGTTTATAATACATTGTTCACATGTTTACATTATTTTAAGTGAAAGTTCACATGTTATTATTTTTTTCAATTTCGGTTTGAAGAGCATTTTAAATGGGAAATCTTTGATTTGTTTTTATATTTCGTTTTGAAATTATTTGTGTTTCATCTGGGCCACATAGCATTCGAATTGTGGTTTTGTTAAATTTTCACTTTTTTATGTTTAAATATTTTCAATACAATCAATTTAATTTGTACTTCATGTAATTTTGATCAGTGTTATTTAAAATTTGGTGATGGTCTTTACAAATATATCGTTTTTTTTCCTTTTTCGTCAATTGTTCTTCCTTTGTTACTATTCCTTTGTTACATTACTATTCCTTTGTTCGTAGACAGTGTGTCCCCCTGATAAAGTGCTGTCTTACAGACACGCAGATATTTTAATTTTTACATATTTAATGTTTATTTGAATTTCTAAATTAAATAAAGTAAATTTGGTTTTAGCTGCTTTAGGCGCTTTTCCACTTTGATTTAATGTTTTAATAGTTTATTTATTTCTTTGTCTCTTTTTTGCTTTTGTAAATTCAATTCATTTTCTGATTAGATTTGAACAGATAATATATTATTTCTGTATTTTTTATTTAAATTGAATTAACGCAAATTTTATTCACACTCTATTACTAAACTTATATTAGAAATCGAAAAATATTTAAAAATGCTATGAAAAAGGGCTTTAAAAGAATTTAAATGACTTCAATGTATTATATTGTTTAGAAAACATCTGTGTTTTTTCTGTGCCGCACAACTTTCGAATTGTGCGTAAAACTATGGAATTACAATAGTTTTACGTTTATAGAAGTACGTGAAGTACTATTCAATTTTTTGAACAACTTGAATAGTACTTCTATAATTTTGATCAATGTTATTTAAACTTTGCAATTGACATCACAAATATATCGTCTTTTTCTCTTACATGAATTTATGCAAATACATCTTAGTATATAAACATACCATATTCTCCTGACCAATTGTTTCCCTTGTATAGTAAGCAATAATTAAAGTATTTAAAGAATATTATCAATGACAACAGGGACTGAAAGAACACAATTCGAAAAATAAACGAAAAAAAAAAAATCGAAAAATGGTAAAATTTAAAAAAGCAAAATTTCGACCAAAACACATAAATTGACCGAGTTTTTTGAATGAAAAGAATCTTATAAAGACCTTATCTTATGAGATTATTAAAAGAATTTTATATAATAATTATATATATATTTTTCTACTTTAATACAAAGCACGGCACAGGCAGAAAAAATTAAAATTTTGTAGGAAAAATTTTAAAAAAATGTTTGGGAAAAATGAATTTACCAAAGTTAGTTAATTTAATTATCTTCATTTATTTGATTAGCTATTTATTTGATCCTTAAATTTGTTGGACACATTTAAATATATTCCTTACAATAGTTATTTTTTCAACCAGCAGGTTGTTTTTCAATCTTAATGTAACAAAACGTTTCCTTAGTCTTTACTTGATCTCACATTACTATTCCTTCGTTTGACAAATTTTAAAACTACTATTTATTAATTTTAATCACTTGATATATATTCTTTTTACAGATTGAAATAATGACTCTTAATTATTACAATTAAAATAGTGGGCACTTATATGAACGATTTTGGCATTTTATCAGATACCCCATAAATTAGGTTAAGCTCATCTAAAACTGTAACAGAAACTTATAATTATCTCCAGACATTTTCTTTTTTTCTTTTGATTTAAAAGCATTTAATTTGAGAAATATCACTTATTTTTTTTTATAAAATTAATAATGATATGAAGGCTCAAAATTGAAAGAATGATGACATACACTTTTTCGTTGAAGAATATGTTATATAATATTTTTTGAAGTATATGTTATATAATATTGTCCAGAATTTACTGCTCTTCCTTTATATTTCATTTTCTGTTTTTACGTGTTATTTTTACTTATTGTGTTTAATTTTATTTGTCGTAATTTTTGTAAAAATGTTTTGAGTGCTCCTCACACTACTGTATTGATATATTTTGCTTTGGCTATATTGATACAATATTAGAAAGCACTCTTTTTTGGATATAATCGTGTGGGCTGATGAAAAGATTACATCTTTTATTTTCCGGTTTTTTAAAAAAACTTAATCCTTTTTTTTTAACTAATTCTTTTTCTTTCCCTAGTTGTTTGTTATTATTATTATTCCCCCCCCCCTTTTTTTTTCATTTGTCTGTAATTTACCTTTGTTTTATCTTCATTTTGAACTTATCGTATGAGTTCTATTTACTTGCAGCTTATACGCAATAAATGATACTTATTGTTTTTCTTAATTTTTTTCTGGTTTTTTTGTATTTATTTATTTTGCTGTATATATATATATATATATATATATATATATATATATATATACAATATACAAAAGTCCAATTTTTGAATGTTTCTATATAAATTAATTTATTTAAAAAATATAATGCAAGTATTAATGAAAAACTTTGAAATAAGTTGCAAATTCATTATATTCGTTTTAAAAAAATGGAAAAAATAAAATTACTATGAAACAAACAAATTGATACTCTTTCATTAAAGAAGAAAACTTAAGGCAATTTAAAGCTCAGTGATTTAGTATCTAAAATAAACTATCCCATTAAAATGCCCTCCAGGGTTTCCTTAAATTTCAATAGAGACTTGACAGAATATTTAATGTACTTCAACTTGTCTCGAAAAAATATTAAATCACTTGAAGAATTTAGCAAAGAGAATTTGAACTAAGTAAAGAGATTTTAAGTCGATGGTAGTGTGCAGAAAAGTGAGTTAAGTTTAACGAAATTACTTTTCAATTACAACAGTTCCGGCAATGACTTTTATGAATAGAATTTGAACATTGAAATTTTAAACTCACCCCTGAGACAATTTGTTTTTTCTCCAATTCACCATCGTCATAAAATCGTTCGAGAATAAAATATTAAAATAAGTCAAAATATATTATTTTAATTACTTCTCCGGTTTCGATAAATTATTAATAGTTTTCTAGTATTATCCATTAAAGGGAAAAGTAATAACTTTGAAACTGTTATTTATATTTAAATATCAGTATACTGATCAGAAAAACAAACTTAATATTATGATGATTACGTTTTCACTTGTAAATACGTATTGTTTTTAATGGTTTTTTTAAGTTATCAATGCAGTTACGCTCAATTTATTTCACATTTATCTTTATTTAATTAAATAGTGTGTTGTAACGTCTGCAAAATATATTACTTTTTTGTTGATAAAAATAACATAATTTCGAAATAATTTTTTTTTCAATGCATAAAAAGTACTTTCAGTTTGCATATTTATTTTGGAATGAATTTAATAACGATTTGTTTTTAAATTAAAAAAGTTGAATGGCGCTTTTGAAATAGATTATGCAAATAACTTCTTCTTTGCTGTTTTGTATAACTGTCTTAACTATTGTTTTAAATATTTTAAAATTACTTTTTGATGCATTGAAACGATGAATAGTGTGTGTGTTTAGCAAAATCGTACTGCTTTACGGCTTTTGCCTGCAATATTTATCACATGAGGGAAATGTAACCAATTCTATTAAAAAAATTAGAATTGTATTCTTAATGTTTTTCTTTTGTTTTAAAATTCATTTTTACATCTCTCCAAACCACATTTTTATTTTATCTACATATAAAATTACCTTTAACCATTTTATCTGCATCATCTTAATATATATAGTTAGTGCTTTTACATGTAGTTATTGCAATGTTCGACTATTAAATTGATTGATAACCTATAAAATAATTATTTAGACGATAAAATAATGTTGCATCTGAAAATGATAACAAATAAGTAATCACAATTTTACTTGAGGAGAAATTACCTTTTTTGTTAATTATTAACGTCAAATTCTATTTAAGGAGGGCTAGTTTTTTTTTGTAATTATCAGCGGTTTGATGCACTGCTAGAATTTTCATTCTAAAACTAATGTAAAATAGCTGTCAACTGTCTCGCCGTGCAATTAATCGTAAAGTTTACTACTAGCATGATTTTCGCGAAAAGAATCCTAACTGGACATTGAAGTTACATAAGAGTTAGGTTATATCAAGCCTTTCATTAGGTAATGGTCATTATGATCGAATGGAATTTAGATCGTGGTTGAGTTGTGTATTGTCAAATAAACCCTGAGATGTGACTTAATTAGTTCACATGATGGTAATATGTCGTAAAAAATGGAAAATAGTAAACTTTTTATGTGTTTAACAGCTCTATGGTGCTGCCATCTATACGTGGTTGCGAGTTTAGTACTCCAGAAGACCAGGGTCACCAATTACGTAGTACAGGGCATTGGAAACTTCTTAGCGGTTGAAGCAATAGAGGAAATACTGTGGTACTAATTCTGGGACCGAAAATAATCCACATTAAAAGTATTTTTTTACCTAGTGAGGCCAGAAAAAAATAATAAATTCCACCTCCGTATGTTATCTCCAAAGGACAACAAGTAAGGAAAACATAAAATAAAAACTAATTATTGTATTTTTAAGTTACGATAATACCAAACCTTGTGCATTTGTATCAACCTCTTCTCTGTAGGCGTCACATCTCGCACGTTGGGCGTTTTTGTGCCCGTAGGGTTGGCGTCGCATGCCATGCGACGCCAATTACCGAAGAGCGTTGTGGTTCAAAGTAAATTACCAAAGCAAATGGTTCAAAGTAAAGCAAAATTGTATCATACGTCTAATTGTATCATTGTCACTACTTACTCGTCTCTTTAAATCCCGTGATTACTTTTGTATTTCTGAATATTGTTAAGAGTAGGCGCAACTAGTCCCACTTTCTTCGCAATTTTTTTGCAGTGAGATTTCCCACCTTGAATTGAAATCGAAATCATTTTGCACTTTCTATAATTTCGCTTTCATTATTCTTGCTGTTGCAAAAACAGTCATGATTTTTTGAGAGAGGGAGTCAGAGAACAGTGAACTTATTATCTCTCAGTCGGAAGAATATTTTTACCTAATATTTTTCACTTAATTTTAATATTTTTTTAAATATATAAATAATTATTTTAACCAGATATTTTTCTTAAAAACCTTAAAGCAATAGAGTCAATAAATATGTTATCACAGTGCATTTTTTAAAGATAAAACTTAGGTGCATGGCAGGGAAAACGTGAGATCAGTTGACGAGACATCATATAACTTACCGCCTATAGATCAAGCAAAAAACTGCTTGCTGACAAAAATATTCTGTATTTTTTAATTTACAATAGAACATAAATTAATTTTCAGCAATAAAAAAGTTAATTTTTTTTGGTTCCGAAATTCAAAAAAATAATTAGACAGAGTATTAAAGCAAAATAATTAGCTAAATAAGAAATTTGTTCGCAAATTTTAAAATACTATAATTTGATAAAAAATAGAGTTATCAGGTGTGATATGAAATACGCCGTAAAAACAATGAAGAATAATAAAAAAAAAATTTTATCGTCTGGAAAAAAATCTGCATTTTCACATTATGAATATGCATATGCCGTCGCACATTTCGTGCATTCAGTTTTAATATTTATTAGACCAAATCCCCTGTTATTTTAGGATATATTGTTTCAGTTAATTTTATAAACAATTTCAAAGCTCATACAAAATTGTAAATTGTTTTTTCAAATTTCTGGAATAGTAAATTTTTGTAATTCAAAAATTTAATTATCAATATTCTCACTTAACATGATGTATTATAAAATAGAACAAATTAAATTGAATGAATCGAATCTAATTTACTGAATTTTGCAGACATTTATTCAGAGCAATATTTTAAATATTTCATTTTGATAAAAACAAACTACTTTTGCAGTCATAGATATTTAGACATTTATTTTATTATTCTGCGTTTATTAAACACATATAAATAACTATAACATTGGTACTCAATAATCTAAATTATAATCGTTATACTAAGGCATTACTTAAAATGAATGACTTAGTAAAATTTTTACAGTCAGTTTTAGTCGGAATTTGAGGTATGTAGTTCTTCAATCAACTAAATATTTAACTTCAAAAATGATAATAAAACTTTATCTTTCTAAAAAGTTTAACTGTTTATTTTCAGAAAAATCTATACATTGTAAAATTCTTCGTAATATTTTCAGCGGAAACTAAAACTTCATTAAGTGAACAGAGTTAACAGGAAAAAAAGAATGACGGCAAAGATAATACACAAATGAAAGATTGATGTTTACATTTTGAGAGAAAAGCAGAAACTTTACTCAAGATAACTTCTGGCAGTTTTTTCAAACTCATAAGCTTTCCAAGATTTTTAAGGATTTTAGTTCGGAATCTTTAACAACAAACTTGGATAAGAAGAGTGATTAATCGTTTGGTTTGTAAACATCGATTGTAAACTAACAAAAAAAATCAGTTTAGTTTAACCCTTATTTGTTCAAATAAATATGCATAGCAATTGTATTAATTTTTGATACAATAGAAATAAACTTAATTAGAATTATAGTGAGATTCAAAACATGAAATGAAAATAGCTTAAAATGAGACCAATATTTGTTAATGGTTAGACCGAGTTATTATGGGGTTCCATCATAATCCCCTTTTACAGATTCTTAACTTATTTATATTACCTCAGGAGGGTAAATTATAATTTAAAACCGAAAAACACTTGCCCCGTGTAATTGCTGGAAGAAAATGAAAGTTGAAAAAAAAATTAAATTAAATTGAAAAGCAATGAATTAGATTTTGTATTATTTATTCTCGCTTATCTTTAAACTAAAGTGTCTGATTTCAACAACATTTAATTTTTTCTTAGCTTAATTTCTAAATTACAAAGCGTGATGTATATTTTTTTATTTCTTTTCTGACGAAGTGTTTTAAATATAAAATAAGTATTGAAACGGGATTTACAAAAATACCTGTATACCAATATAAAGGCGTCGTGTTCAAGTGGGAAAAATTATGTAATTGAAACTGTTGACAAACTTTACCAGCATTGTTTTTTTTAATATTTTAATTAAATAATTATCTTTGTTAAGTCATTGTTTTATTTAATTTTTAGCGTGGATTTGCTATAAATGAAGAAAGACAAAGACATCAGAAGTTTAAATATTACATAAGCGTTCTTTTCCAAAAAAATCTATCCTTAACAAAATGCAAGATGTTTTCTAATAAATATTGTATTGAGTTTGCATTTGTTGCACTGAATGGAGCGAAGCATTTGTTTCACTGAATGGAAGGAGAATGAGTTGCTCGGATATATGGAACAAAGAAAAATGCAAATAAGTGAAACTCAAAAATAGTAGTTTAAATGCACGAAGCTCTAGTAACTTATGAAATACAGTCATAGTGCATGCTTCATACAGCTCAGTGCAGAAAATATAAGAGAAGCAGTATTTTATTTGTGTCTAGAAAAAGCTACGTCAAACGAATATAATGTTAAAATTCAAAGAATGTGCTTTTTGTTTATAAAACTATTAAAATTGCTAAAATATTCGTATTATATTAAATAAATAATATCACGAACTGACGTAGTAAAATATTACTTGTTTGAGGAACTAATGTCGTTAACAAGGGTATCAGTAATATCAGTCCTATACTCTCAAATTTGGTCTTGTTTGATTCATCGTAATAAAATATGTCGGAGATAATATCGCACTTGCCTAAATAACGATATTTTTTTTTTCGCACTTCTCTTCTTTTCTTCCCTCCTGTAAGGTACCTGCACAAAAGGTAGAGTAAATTTCAACCACTTATTAAGATGAGGATTCTTAACAGTTTACTCTTAGCTGTAGTGTATTTTTTTTCTGTACAAATTTTGAATACTTTTTAAATAACTATTCTAATAGTAAAAAAAAATATAATAAAAACTGTAGTAAAAAAAGTTATAATAACTATAATATAGTAAAATTAACTGACATGCAAAAAGATATAATTACTAATACAATAGTTCTAAATACATCAAAATATAGTTTAATTCCTAATAAGATGTTAAAAACAAGTCGTCAAATATGTACTTAATCTTTCTACATAAACGCTACTAGACTAATCTAAGCAAGGAGCATCTATTTGATACTGATGAAAGCAATAAAGAATCAGTAATATGTGAGGAAACTCCCTTAATAACTTATTACATCTGGATTCTTGGAAGATGAGATAATATGTAGGAAGGGAATTCGATGCACATAATCGAGAAACGCAATTTTTGTACTTAGATATTCCATGTCAAAGAAAAATTGCTCTCTTGAAAAAAACGTGACTGAAATCTATGATATCTATAAAAAGCATATATAACTTTAGTTTTATAAGAGTAAAATTTATTTTTAAATTAGATAATACGGTTTATCTTAAAACTTTTCAGCTGATGGAAAGAAAAAAGGAGTAAAATATCTATTTTTTTCAAAATTAAGTTTTTTTTTTATTGCATAATTGGATCGCAAAAGAACATTAATAATATTGAAACAAGAAAAAATTGAATTACTCATAAGTGTTGTATGGGTAAAGTAAAATGTCTTAATATTTTATAACAGATATTTTGTGTTGTGTGGTGATCGTTTGGTGTTTTATGGTGATAGTTTAGTTACCTATCCTTAACTGGATTGAGTCAGAAATGTAAATATTTTAGTCTTAGTTTTTGTCTTAAGCAAACACTGATTGCCAGCAATTTAAATGTTAGTAAATAACGCATGTCAAGCTTTTCTGCCTCAGTATAATATTTAAATCATTCTAAAATAAGAAACATTTAATAAAAGAAGAGAGAAAATTGTAATAGCATTATTACGATCACTGGCTACACAATAGTTAAATTTATGTTTCGATAGATTTTTTTATAAATTCCCTGCATCAACTCACGCATCAACAAACGTTCAATTTGAAAAAAAAAAATGATTAAAAATCGCAAATATGAGAAATGTACTAAAATAGCTCAAAAACAAACAATAAGCAAAATCGTTTGAAAGTTTCTCCCCTAATGCACTATTTCTCTATCTAAAAACGTGGAAAAAACGCTTTTGCTACGTTGAGAAGACATCAAGTTAAAACATGATTTTTTACATGCAGAACCATCAATGGGTTAAAAATTGTACCAAAATGACGAACACATTTAATCTCTCTTGTGGATTACAAATACTTTTCTACTTCCAAGTTAGGTAGATTCTGGTTTCTGTTAATTCGAATGAATATTTTTTGGTGTATTATTTCTTATATCTTCTCATCTCTTTTGTTATAAACAGAACTCTGCTTTTCGTAGAGTATATTTTAAACAAAGTGTGAAATTAATATATTTGCTGAGTTATCTTGTTATGTGTAGTAACATGAGAAATTATAATAAAACTGTATTTTAAATATAATATTGCTATTTTCAATATTTACTCTCTACACTATACTACTAATGTACTATATTTACTTTCCACTAAAATGTACACTGTATAGATAAATTTAAGGTTTTCATAGCTTATTGTATGCAATTACTTGATGATTAATGCATATTAATTCCTTTATATCAAATACTCAGACTATTCTAGTAAGCAAAATGTTTAAAAAAGCTGCATGCATCAGTTTAGCCAAAGCTTCATATTAATGTTGTAGACATTTTATTATTTAACTGAATGTGTTTTATATTTACATTTTCTGTTTGTTAATAGAATAAAAAAATATTTACAAAAATATCAATGCGTATAAACTAAAATATTGAGGGAAAAATCAAATTTTGAAATAAATCGATAGATTAATGCATTCTCCAAATTTTAATTATTTTCCATTAAAAACTTTATGAAAGGAAAGATACACTGACGGAAAAAAAACACCAAGAAATATTTGTGCTAGATAAACTAAATTTTGTAACTACTAAACGTAATTTGTAACTATAAATTTTGTAACAACTAAAAGATGATATCTCGTTAAATTTCACGCTTGGCGCATAAGTTTGACGCTAATAGCACCACAGTGAACCTGCAAATCAGGGTTGCTTTATATACGTGTTCTGTAGTTTATAAGCGTTATTTTTCGTAAAAATTTTTATGAATTGAGTGGCTGTTAGTCAAGAATGCCTTTAAAAAAACGAAGAAGCCATTATCAACAACTCACTAACTCTTAACGTATTCGTGTAACAGGGCTGTGAGAAGGTGGATTTTCTTTCCGTAATAATGAAGAAAGATTGTGGAGAAATGTATTCACTGTGCATGATTTGATTTTATTTTATAACCGTCATTGAACAGCCAATCTCCTGGGTTTACAACAACTAATGTAATCCGTAGGCTTGTAATTTGAAACCCAATCCAGAAGACAGGAAACTCCTTTATCAAGTATCGGGAGAAATTTGCATTCTTGCAGGAATTTTGAATGGAACTAACCCTCATTCACATTACATGGATATGAAGCCCACGGAAACTTCCCACGGTTAGACTGACAGCAAAGGGACTCTGACTCATGATCCGTCTACCACTGTGGTCGATCGGAGCCGGTTGTGGATTTCGTATCGAACAGACATCGCTGAGATTCGAACCCGGGTTTCCTCGTAGGAAGGCGAACACTCTATCCCCTGAGCCATCATGTCTTTGACAAGCTTTCGTTTCAATGTATTTGACTGGGGAAAAAACAGCAAAACAGCTTAGTTGTAAATTTGCCCATCATATTTGTATAAACGGACTTTGCCCATTAATAAATTTTAGTACGCTACTGTTATTCATTAATTACGTAAATTCACGGAACTTCGCAATTTTGTTCGAAAAGGGAGATATGTTTGTAAAATTTTGCAGTGAATAATAGTCTTAGCAATCAGTCTTAGTATTCAATTTCCGTAATCAATCTTATCAAAGCTGTTATATTTATATTTTAAAATAAAATCGTTATGTTCTGTTTTAGAGGAATTTTAATATGTTTTGCTGAACTATTTTTTTTCATAGTGTGACTTTTCTTCATGTAGGGAATATAAACTTAGCAATTGGGCTTTCATTGTGAGGTTTGATTCCCAGTGATTGCGGAAAGCCCACTTAAATTAAATTGATGTGCTTCAGATATTCCGGAAAAATGAAGTAGCTTATGCGCAATTCTGGTTACATTTTGTCTATCAAATGTTTGGTCACGAAATTGTGAAGCCCTACTTTCCGTGATCACCTTAGTATGTAGCTAGCTGTTGCAAGAATGTGTAACGAGAAATAATATCAGACTGTAAAATTATAATTACGAGATTAATATTATTAATAGACTTCATATTTTTAAATATTATTCTTTTATTCATTTGTAAAAATAGAATTAAAATTCATAAAAGTGATCAAAGAGTAGCGAACAATATGAAGCAATATAAAAACTTTTTCAAACTTTCAAAAAGTGTTTCAAGCTTTGAAGCTTTATCTTTAAACACTAAGTTTTACTAAATATAATCTAAATAGAAAATAATCAATACCAAGCTATAACGAAGCAAATTTAAATGAGCATCAAAAATAAATTATCACTTATATAATGTTGTTTTTTAATATTTTTTCTAATATTTTGTTTATTTATAATAATAATTTTGTTTTTTAATATTCAAAATTTCAAAAAGATTAAATTCTTATTAAAACACAATACTACGACTTTTTTTTATTTAGATGCACTTGGCATCAAAAAACATTAATATTTGTCTAAACAGCTTTTCCAACAATCAAGCAAACAAATAATTTAATTAAGTTTACAATTTTTATGCTTCCCATTCTCTGCTTAATCTTGTGGGAGTAAATAGAACTGGACTGGACTCAGTGGAGGACAGAGTGAAGATCTATTGTGTTTTCTGAGGAATGTCAGTTCTGTCTTGATGTAAGTGATAGTCGTAAATTGGTTCGAAGGAGGACTGTTAAGAACTTGCTACCGACCTGCCTCAGCATAAATACACTCGACCTACAACTGGAGCATTGGTCAGGGGAGCAATATCTTATGATAGCAAGGGCATTTTTGTGGTCATTCCACTCACCTTGACCGTAAAATTTTCATGTCAACATAGTGATTCAACCTGTTTTGTTTTCATAAATGAGCAACATTCAAGGGGGTATTTTCTAATAGGATAGCTCTCACCTTCATACTGCTGTTGGGATTCAACATACTTTACAGAATGTAGACATGTTGCCTTGGCCTGCTGATCACCAGACCTTTCACCAATCGAGCATGTATGGGACATAATTGGACAAAACTTCAGCGTCATCCACTACCTGTATTAATTATCCTCGAATTGACTGACCAAGTGCAACAGGCATTGAACTCCATCACACTAAATGACATGCAGCATCTGCATGTTACAATAAATGCTTGCATTTAAAATTCTGGTGGTTTCACCAGTTTTATTAATGTACCAGTACTTAACATTTGAAATAGATTTGTCTTTTAATTGCATTAACCTTTGATCTTGAAACTTTAATGAATTAAATATGTTGCTCAGACAAACGCATTGCCGAAATTTCATTACTCTACAAATTTCATTACTCTTTTTTTATATCAGTGGATATGACTTTGTAATTTCCATTTACTGTGCATATTGTATTTGCAATTTCTTATATACTCATATTTTTAGAAATTTTTAATTTTCCTCGAATTCAAACAAACGCAGCTAATAAAATGTTTATCCGAGAAATAAATAGATATTTTTTTTCTAATTCTTAATTGAAGGTGCCCTTGACAGTGGCTTTCAATCAGGAATTCTGAAACATACTAAACATTGTAAACGAAATTTGACAACAGACTAGACATTGTAAAAAGAATTTGAAAACTTGGGAAATTTTTTGTATTAATTTTGACAACATTTGTTAATCTCTTCCATTCATTTGAATTAGATTTAATTTTTTAACACGGTGGACCCTAATTTTTAGATCTACAATTTTTTTTCATTATGTTTGCAGTTTTACAAAAAAAGAAAAAAAAAGGAAAGAAATAAAGAAATAAATAAAAAAAAAACATAAAATGAACAATATTTTTCTTATAGGGGTCAAAATGAATAATTTTGGCTGTTTCAGGTCTTTCCATAATTATTTATTTTATTAATCAACAGAAACGCATGAATTTTTGATATTGAACTTATACTTGTAAACAATTTAGAAAAAATTTAAAAAATATGAGCTTCGAAGCTTACAGTCATAAAAAAGCAAAAATAACAACACCAAAAAATGGCAAAAAAGGTTATATTACCCCAAATGGCGCTTCTTGTGTTAACACATGATTTTCCGTTATTGTATCCATGATGTTTTGATGCGTATGTTTGTGCCCCAGTATGAAAAAACATGAAAAAATTCCTTAAAGTATTAGATGAACAAAAAATGCTAATGGAATTGACTTATTTACTTCTCTAACTTTCAAAATTAGTTGCAAATTTCGTCAACTGATGATGTTTCTAACTGAAAAAAGTAAATAATTTATGATGGTTTAAAAATAACTACCTCTTTGCAGAAACAACGTGGTGCAGTCAGATTACAAAATAGCATGGGCTCTTGCAAACAGTTAATTTGAAATGGTCTCATATGTAGCAAGAGTCATGGTCTCAGTTACGAATCTGATGAAAAATTTCGTAAACAGAAAACAGCATGTTATACATTGCTGTATCCTTTCATTTTTAATAATTAATATTTATAGCCAGAGGTACATTTTTTGGGACAGCGGCTCTTGCAGATTAATATATATGCTACTGCGTCCCAATAATAGATAATAATATACGATTACAGACTATATTTTAATGAAATCTCGAAAATATAATGCACATATATATGTAAAATTGATAAACGTTATAAAATTTAAACAAAGGTAAACAATTAAATGGAATAAAATGTTTTAGAAAATACTATTAAATGAAATGGTAGAACTTTGTAAAATGAAAATAAAATATAGCATCTCATAAATTCAGCATTAAAAGAAAATATAATTGTATGAAAATTAAATAAGGATTTTAAAACGAAAATAAATTCAGAAGATACATACTTCCTTAATAATTTAATATTGGATGATCAAAACAATTGTAATTTCAAATGACAAATGGAGTTTATAATCATAATAAATAAATATAAAAAAGGCGTTATTTTTTTTCTTAATTTGAAAGCAAACTAAACAAAGTGTTTTGCTAAATTTACGATTTTGTCGTTTTGAGCGAAAAAATTTATACCTTTTAAATATAGTTACCTTCTTTTTCAAAAACGTGAAATAGCAATATTGAATTTTATAATGCTGCATAAAAACTACTACAAGCAATATAACAACCTTTATTACGTAGTTAAATATATTTATTAAAACACCTTTAATATTTTTGTGAATTTTTTCAATGAATGATTATTAAATAAATAACTCAAATTAAGTTATAAAATTTCTATTAAACAGTCGAAATCAATTGAGTTCCAGTAATTTAACAAGAACTATTTCTAATATCAGCAATTTTGTTCATCGTTAATATTTTATTCTTTACACGTCCCATTTCCAAAACACGAGAACTGAAAATTTTTCTCTTCAACCATTACGATGTTTTGACCACTTGTTTGTGTTCGTAAGAAGCAAAAATTTGAAGTAATTGCCCGTCTTTAAAGCCCTTATTTCTTCTTAGATGATTCTGGTCAAGGAATTTAATTTTCTAGTTTCCTCCTAATTCTATACAAATTCAATATGCGTCAGAATAGTAGTTTTCTATCATATCAATATAGCATCGTATTGTAGCATCTACTTGTAATAATAAATAGGCATTAAAATTGAATAAAATTTTATGTATGAAATTAACATAACAAATTTATATATTATCGCTTGGAGAAAATAAAATTTACGCTGACAAATAGAATAGATTTAATAGCAATCATCAAGAACAGGGTAACTGCCAATTTATCTTGAAAGGCATGAACTTATAAACAGTGTAATAAGAAAACGAAAATGACGTAAGATAAGGTTCTAGAAACCTCTAGAATCTTCCATAGGCAAATACCTTAAATTTTAAATTAAGTACGAACTGTGCGCCAAAAAACGGATCACCCTGAATAAAAATTGATTCAACGATCAGATCTTCATGTTCTAGGCCTCAATCTTAATGGTTCAAGGGATGGCGTCGAATATGCTAATTAATTAGTGCGAACGATACGTTAAGGTATCAGACACATAAGCGTACTTTCTCTTTATAAACATATCTTTTTTAACCCCCAAAGCATAGAGAGTAGCCCGTAAACTGTGAATTTTAAATATAATCTCAAAGAAGTTGAATATTTAAAATTTAATTTATCAGGAAGTATTCAAATGCAGTAGCACAAATTTTGTATTTTCCAAATAAAATTACATACTTTAAAATGATGAAAAAAATTGAATATCTTGCAATTTAAAATGTTTTCGATTATTGTTTAAAAAAATAATATAAATAATAAATATTTACTAAAATGCATTTTTTTGCATAGAATTATTTTTTAATAAAATTTTTTTAATAGTTCTGTGAAATAAGTTTTCAATTCGCTTAAAATGTTCTAGAAATATGGTGAAATACACAAAAAGTAAAATTAACTTTAAGGGGTGCAAACTTTGCATCGTTCTGCTAACAAAACTATGGGGACCATATTTCACTCCAAACCCCCTCTATACTTTAGGGGTCAAATATTCGAACCCGTCGAAAAAAAAACATGTGTTTATTCAGAGAAATTACGTTTTTGTGTCTGATTTCTTAACTAAAAATATCATCTGCACTAACTATTTAACTTATTCGAGGTCATTCTCTCAAACCATTAAGATTAAATCTTAGAATATGAAGATCCGTTCATTAGATCAAAAGTTATTGAGTGTGGTCGGGTTTTATTTCTTTTTTGGCTCACTATTCATATTAAAATGCTTCTGTAGTTTTGATCGAAATAGAAAGAAATCGGAGGATCAAACTCAGGATCTCAGACTTGCTGGTGTGTGCCTTTAGTTGCTCCGCCATGCCAACATATTTCTTGTCAATATGATTGCTATATTATAATATGATTTATATATTATGACCGTTATATTCGTTTTTATATGATTGATACATCATATGATTGCTACTATACTAAAATTCGGTTTTTAAATAAAATATTTTTGAAACTTAGATTTTTTTTTATTAAAAAGTACCAGGAATTATTATTTTAAAATGCAAAGTGTAATTAATACAAACAGAAACTATGGAAGTTCTCTAAAATTTTTGGCAAATATAAATGAAATGAATGAAAAATGAAATGAAATGAATGAAAATGAATGAAAAACAAAACATTATTTCCTTTTCTATTTTATCTTTTTTTATTATCCAACGAAGGCTTTAACATAGTTTTCATAAGTAATCTGTAAATTTAATATTTTTCTTTGGTTTTCCGATTTATAATTTGCTGGAAAATTACACTTGTAACTCAGTCTTGTTATCTGTGCAGACTTTAATTTTCAGTCTTGTAAATTAACTAGATTGAGTCGGTGGCTTGAGACAAGCACAACATATTAAATTCTATAACTAATACCACAGTACCCTTGGCTAAAAGTAAATAACGAGAATTCACCTTCCATATTTCATAATATACTTAATTGTTTTTCTTCTTTTTTTTTCCATTAAAACGCATATCCCTCAACTATATTTACAAAATCCATAATTGTAGAGTTTGTCATATTATCATACTATTATATTTATATATTATGATATTAATGTATTATGATATTTGTGTATTATGATATTTATTTATAAGTAAAACAATATCCTCTGAATTGGACATGCATAGCATTCATATTATCATTGTAAAATCAGAATCAAATGATGACTGGTCCTTGAATTGTAGATAAACTATGTTACATGATCCTAATTTTTTTCATGGAGGTTTTTGGTTTCCGTCAGCATAAAATTATTAAAAATTATAAAAGTATTTTTTTGATTGCAATTTTTTTATTTCTAAGTTACAGCAATTATTTGTAACATTTATATTTCAATCTTTCTTAATATTCTCTGCTATTATTATGTTTTTGATTTTGGTTATTGATTCAGACTAAAGGATTAAAACTGTAAGTTGCGTCTCATTAATATAAAGTGTGATTCTATGATCTTATTTAATAACGTAACGATTTGTAATTCTGTAATGAACATTTTTACAATACAAATCTAATGGTATTAACTATTTTAAAATTATTAATCTGTAAATAAGTTGCACTTACTTACATAAAAATATCTGTGTAAGGCCATGTCTAGTGCAGTTAAAAATAATGATTGCAAAATTTTAAAACCTTAAATTAACTTCCTTTAATTTTTTAACTTACTGAAACTAAAACTTAAAGCGGGAACAACTAAACAAGAACTTTTAGTTACCAAAACATTAAGTAATATTTTAAAAACAAGGAGACATTGCATTTGTTACAAGGTAAAATAATTCCGTTTAAAATTCATTCAACTAGAAAAGAAACAAGATCTGTTAAGCGGAATCTGTATAAATGCAATGAATTAAATCGTTTGTTTTAAATTTAATTAATAATACAATTCTGTGTAACAGTTGGAAATTATGTTTTCGTAAAAAAATAAAACACATAAGAAATAACGATGGTATTAATAATAAGGTTTGGCGAGTGAATCGATCGGAAGATTAGATGCATAGTTTAAATGTGTTGCTTATTTATACGCAACAATATATTAACTTTGGTTTTATCATCAATATTACCGTTTGTGTTCCATTCATTAACTTATGCAAATCGACGCATAATTGAAATTACGTATAAGTAGAAATTTCACAACTCAATAGAAATTTATCATAAAAAATTATTTTGATAGTTAAGTTAGAAATTGATATTATTGATGTGCAAGACCGAAAAAAGGAATAGTAAAGTTGAAAATAAAACATATGTTACCAAAGTTTAAAAAAAGACCTATAATTTTCATCTTGAACAAATGTAATATATAGTTAATTTCAATTCCCGTTAACATGACACATTCTACATTTTCTTGACATAGTTCAGTTTGTACTTTCAGAAGAAGAAAAAGCATGGTCAAAACTACCAGAATATGGTAAAATTTACTGAGTTCCTGGCTCTTTGTAAATACCAGCTCTGTAATTTTTCCCAAAATGCTTTGGTAATGATTTTAATAAAATTGAAAGTAATATATGGTCTTATAATATGCGATAAAATTTGATAAAATGGTAAAATTTGGTAATTTTATCACTATAAATTAAAGCATGATAAAAACTTATCTATTTGGTTAAAATTTATCTTTCAGTTTTGTATTTTTTACTAAATGTGTGATTATGAAAACTGTAAATTTAAAAGAAACAGGAATTTATGGTGAACTGATAGCATATTAACGAAAATATTAACAAATGAATGGTTTAAATACTGTATATATTGATTTTATTAACCTGAGTTATATTTTAACAGCAATGTAATCTCCGTATAGTACGATAATTTTACTTGAACTTTTTTCTCCATGTAAGAATATCACTTACATGAATACACATTACATTAAACTCAGTCTGCAGTAATGGCGTACAAATTAAAAAGAAGAAAAAATGAATAATAATGAAATATGAAATGTGTAAACCGCGCTTCAATGCAGTTATGTATATGCGAGTAAGAGCGTGATTAAAAAAGAATGTCTGAAAAAATGACGTATGATTACGATTTTCATTTAAAATATTCAGGATAATAAAATCAGCTTCATTTAGAAAATAGAACCAATTTTATATTGAATGTAAAAATGGCTTATCAAATCTTAAAAATAAATTACCTATTTTCAATTAAAAATTTAGTTCACACATTTTTTAAAAGTATTTACTCAGTAAATTATTTAAACCATTCTCCTTATAAGCACATGACTTTTAAATTAGGTTCTCATTTTTAACTTGGGAAGTTAAATTCATAAAAGTATGCAAATATCTTTTATTCATGATAAAAATGCTGATTTGTTTGATTTTTCATTATTGCAAAATGAATATTTTTGTAATTTAACGAGTATGGCCAAATATAAAATAGTGAACTATTTATTCATTTTCTACAAATTGAGAAATGCATTTAAATTTCCCTTTCCTATTGTTTCCATATTTTTAAATTTTCATTTTATTGATCTATTCCAATAGTGATTTAAGTAAAGCACCCGTTTCCGACAAGGCTATAAGCATCAAACTCAAGTGTCGGTTTTTATCTTTGGAGATGTTCCATAAAAACTTGTGTTAGAAGAATATCTTCAGGGCTTCAGTTTTACTGTTGGTCTTTCGTTTCGATTGTTGGAATCATTTGCTGATGTTACATTTATTTACAAAAGAAGCGCAAAATATTTAAAGTGGATTGCTGCATATAAAAACTGAAATAGCTTTCTTTTATGTCATTTGAGTGAGTGATATTTTTTTACTGAGATAAGCATTTTCTTTTTTAAAATTTCAAAGAAGATTTTCATTTTTACAGAATTTATAGAATTTCAAGATTGGCATATTAAAAAAAATGTTTTATCAATTTTAAAGTTATCAGAAAGAAAGACATCATTTGAAAGGTACAATTGCTAAAAAGTATTCTCTTTTAAATAATGTTTTTCTTTTAGCTTTAGATAAGTTCAATTTTTTTTTTATTAGATGGATAATTCATAATTTGTATTACTGCTGTGTTATACCTTTATAAATTCTTATTAACATTAAAATGTTCATAACATACAGTTAGATAATTTAATATAAAACATTATTTACAATCGTGGAGTGAAAAAAGAGATGGAGAAATTTTGAAAATTCATTAAAGTGAAACGGAAAGTAATAGAAATATACGGTTTTTTGCGTTGTGATTTGATATCGAGTTTTATATAAATGATTATAAAACATTAATTTACTATCAAAGATATATGGCAGGTATACCCAAAATATAGAATATGTGAAAAATGTATTAATCTAAAACGGAATTATATGGTTTATTGCTTCCAGTTTAGGAAACGAGGTTTATACCAGTGAGTGTAAAACAATAATTTACTATCGAGGATATTTACAAAGTATAAAAAATATAAAAACTTCGTAAAGTTATATAAATTAAAATGGTAGGCGGTACAAATATATATTTATATACTTTGCATAATCTAAAAAATTAATTACTATCGGGGACAGTTACTAGAGATAAGAAAAAAAATATAGAAAATTTGAAAAATTTATTATGTAAAACGGAAGGAGATAAAAACGGTTTATTGCATTCTGCTTAACTATAACAATGTTTCGACCATTTTGCAAAACATGATACACCATCGGGAATATTTGCCATGTGTTCAGACAAAGATATTTTTTTTTTTAAATTTAAACTAAAACAGAAGGAAGTAGAAACATAAGGTGTGTTGCTTCCTGCTTAGGAAACAAGCTTATATCAGTGAGTGTAAAACAATAATTTAATAACGAGAATATTTACCAAGTACTAAAAAAAAAAAAAAAAAAAAAGTAGAAACATAAGGTGTGTTGCTTTCTGCTTAGGAAACAAGCTTATATCAGTGAGTGTAAAACAATAATTTACCAACGGGGATATTTACCAAGTATTAAAAAAAATAAATAAATAAATAAAAAAAATAAAAAAATAGAAACATGAGGTGTGTTGCTTCCTGCTTAGGAAACAAGCTTATATCAGTGAGTGTAAAACAATAATTTACTAACGGAGATATTTACCAAGTATTAAAAAAAAAAAAAAAAAAAAAAAAAAAAAAAAAAAATAATATTTTGAAAATTTATTTAAAGTAAAATGGAAGGAGAGGAAAGTAAATGGTTTGATGCATTCTGCTTAGGAAACTAGGCTTTAACAGTGAGTGTAAACCATTATACTATCTGTCACATTTACCAGGTATTACAAAAAATAATGCAAATTTGAAAAATTATTTAATTTAAAGTGGAAAGAGATAAAGAAGTTCGTTTGTAGTGTTCCGCTTAGATAACTAGGTTTTTACCAGTGAGTGTAAAACATTAATTCACTATCGTTTATATCTACCAGGTGTAAAAAAAAGTAGAAAATTTATAAAATTAATTAATGTAAAGCAGAAGGGGATAAAAATGTGTCGTTTGTTGTGTTCTTTTATATAGCGAACGAGTGTAAAATATTTAATTTACTATTGGATATATATGCCAGGTATAACAAAAAAAGATGAAAACTTAATTAATGTAAACTGGAATTAGAAAGAAATGTACGGTTTGTTGCGTTCCGCTTAGGTAGAGAAATTTACACATATAGTGAATGTAAAACATTAATTTACTATCAGGAATATTTTTCAGTTACAAAAAAAACAGACACTATGTAAAATAATTTAAATTAAAAAGGGAAGAAGAACAAATCTATGTATTTTTGTAACGGTCTGCTTAGGTAACGAGACTTATATCAGATTGTGTGAAATAGTAATTTTCTATCGGGGATATTTACCAGGTTTAACAAAAAATATAGAAAATTTGAAGAAAAGAAATATTGTGAAACTGAATGAGAAAACAATATACAGTTTATTGCGTTCTGCACAATGCTTTGACCAAGCAACAATGCTTTGACCATTTTGTAAAACATAATATGCCATAGGAGATATTTATGGGTGTTCAAAAAAAAGATACAAATTTTTTTAAGTTAAACTAAAACAAAAGGAGATAAAAAAATAAACGCTTTATGGAATTCTGCTTACATAACCAGTTAATTTATTTTCAGTAAATGGCACAACTAACTTTGAAATCGTTAGAGCTGAGAAGGTGAAAAACATATTCACTGCTTATTGACATACCCTTTAAATTGAAACATATGCTATCGGGTATCTGTTAATTTTCTCCTCAGACAGCATCATATTTTTGCTACAAATGGTGGTTATTTTCGAAGCATTGTGTAATAATTTTACCAGTTATAAGCGCTCCCTTTTAATGGACTTTAAAAATAATTTTAAATTCTAGTGACAAAGAAGAGCAGAATTCCGAAAATCGTCGATTTATATCTGTTTCTGTTTTGTTTAATTTATTTTTCATAGCGTAAATCATTCTTTGAATTACCAGTAAAAGTTATTGTTGTTGATGCGTTATTATTTTTAATTAAAATATTTTACACTAATTATAATTTTATTTTTAAAAATGAAAGGCATATGACGGAAGTTTATATTGGGGATATTTAGGCCTTAAAATATTGCGTATGCACTTTTGCTTATCAGAATATAAAATATAGCGTTATTAGAAATATTTATTTTTTTTCCTGGTCAGTTTTTTTAATAACAAATATGTTTTTAATATTTAAATATTAATAAAAAATAATATCAAAATATTAACTAATATTTTTTTCTTAGTTAAAATATTTTCATTTCCTACATTCTAAGTGAATGGAAAGGAAACGAAATAAAAAAAATGAAAAGTAAAAATTTATAAATAAATGAAAGACGTATAATTTCTATAGCACGTTTTCAACGTTCTTATTGCAGATAAAATATAGTATCGTAAAACATAATGAGCCTTCATCAGCATGAAATTCATTAAAAATAATTAACGTTTTCAATTACTAGCTGTATAATTAACTTTTCTGCTCAATATAACAGAGTACCATTAATCATAGTATCTAAAATTAAAATTGATTCTTTACTGTAATATACAATTAGGATTGGTAAGGTGGAATCGTTTACTCTTAATGAAATTACTAAAATCGGTCTTTAACGCAAAAGAAGCGCATTACGTTGAAAATCATCGAAAGCATATTCGACAAAAAAACAGTTGACGTCATTTCCAGCTAATGGAGTGAATAGTGAGTGGAATGAATATTGGAAGGAAAAAAAATCGATTTTGCATCAACTTGGAATCGTTTAAATGAAGTTAAAGTGATATTATGCATGATTTATGATTAGAAAAGGGTGCCATAAGTGATAAGGAAAAGTGTGTGTTGCAGGAAACAGTTATAATGCAACATTTTCTTGAGCAGAATATTTATTTCTTGATAATCAAGTCAAAAAATCAGTTATGAGTTTATGAGCAGGTAATGTAAAAAAAAAATCTAATTTTATAAAAAGAAAAAATTCCAGTAAAATTACATTACTGTATGGTAATGATATTTATGGTAAAAGAAACTATACTATAAACCAAAATACACGGTATTTAAGTCATTCATTTGGTATTTTTTCGTTTATTTGTTAACAGAAGATCAGAAATTCTGGTTTGAAACAGTTTCGTTTTTATTACTACACATTCAGTAAAAGTAAATGCAAAACTGAAAACTAAAATTAACAGAGTAAATGGCTTTTATGTCATGTTCAAAGACATTATGACAAAATTACCAAATTTTCCCACGTTTACAAAATTTTATCCAGCATTATGAAAATACATTTAATTATTTATTTTTTTAAGGCTGTACCAAAGCGCATTGGTAAAAATTATCAAGGTTTTTATTATTCCCATAAGAATCAGAAAAAATTGTACATTTCACCACATTCTGGCAGTTTTGGTCATACTTTATTTCTCAGTGCAAAGGCTTTTTCAAGTTCAACAAATTTCTAATTTAAGATGAAGATCTAGATTTCAGATTTCATTATGGAATCCTGAAACGGTATCATGAAACCGTAATTATTTTCATAATTACTGCTGTGCTAAAGTGGATCTTTTACGTTACGGAGGTGCCGTAAATGAAGGGGGGGGGCATTCAAGTTCAATAAATTTCTAATTTAAGATGAAGATCTAGATTTCAGATTTCATTATGGAATCCTGAAACGGTATCATGATACCGTAATTATTTTCATAATTACTGCTGTGCTAAAGTGGATCTTTTACGTTACGGAGGTGCCGTAAATGAAGGGGGGGGGCATTCAAGTTCAATAAATTTCAAATTTAAGATGAAGATCTAGATTTCAGATTTCCCTATGGAATCCTGAAACGGTATCATGAAACCGTAATTATTTTCATAATTACTGCTGTGCTAAAGTGGATCTTTTACGTTACGGAGGTGCCGTAAATGAAGGGAGGGGCATTCAAGTTCTATAAATTTCTAATTTAAGATGAAGATCTAGATTTCAGATTTCCCTATGGAATCCTGAAACGGTATCATGAAACCGTAATTATTTTCATAATTACTGCTGTGCTAAAGTGGATCTTTTACGTTACGGAGGTGCCGTAAATGAAGGGGGGGCATTCAAGTTCAATAAATTTCTAATTTAAGATGAAGATCTAGATTTCAGATTTCCCTATGGAATCCTGAAACGGTATCATGAAACCGTAATTATTTTCATAATTACTGCTGTGCTAAAGTGGATCTTTTACGTTACGGAGGTGCCGTAAATGAAGGGAGGGGCATTCAAGTTCTATAAATTTCTAATTTAAGATGAAGATCTAGATTTCAGATTTCCCTATGGAATCCTGAAACGATATCATGAAACCGTAATTATTTTCATAATTACTGCTGTGCTAAAGTGGATCTTTTACGTTACGGAGGTGCCGTAAAAGAGGGGGGGGGGCATCATATAACAATGATTATATTACTAAATTAGTTGTTATTACAATAGGACTTATTACCAAAGCTGGTTAAGCGGTTCTGAAATGGAATAACATCATTAAATTCAGATTCTTTTGATAGTATTGTAAAAACAAAATTATTAAAGGTGCGTTTTATCTGCCAATTAAGTGGAATCGATAATATTATACCTTGATGAGCCGTTCTCTACACACTTTAGTAACTTCATAATGAGATAGTTGTTAAAAATTTTAAAAAACAACAACTTTATCATGGTTTAGAAAGAAAAAGTTAAAAATTAAATACCAAGCGTAACTTAAAAAAAGCGAGTTTATCTAGTCTGAGTTACTTCCAAAATATTATGTTTCATACCAATCCTCTCTTAAAATTTGTTCGAAGAATTTCTCATAAAAAGAATTTCTCATAAAGTTTTCTGTACAAGAATTTCTTATGAAGTTTTTAAGGAACAAAATTAAAAATCGGTGATTTTCGAATAACAATAATAAAAATGTATAAGACAATTTTTAAGAAAATTATTATAAACCGTTAATTTAAGATAATTTTTTCATGAAATGAACTTAATATCTGGAAAATTAACTGAGACTCTATCAACTCGATTCTTAAAAGTTACACTCAATATTTTAGTTTTACCTTTTCATGCAAAACCATAGAATATAAGTTTTTTTTAAAACTTTACTAAAAATATTTTATTTTGTACTTTTTTATCTTATGATTCGTCGAGTCTTTATGCCAAATGAGATTTACTGTTGCCAAAATTTTCTCATCTTTGTAAATTTGACACTCATAGTAGTACAGATATGAGGTCAGATGTTTTAAAGTAAAGCTAGGAAGACAAATTTTTATGAATCTATTTGTCAACTCTATTAATGACAGAGTAGATTGATAGGGTGAATTAAGATGTAATTTAAGTTCGAAGGATATGCGCAAGACTAATATGTTCGTCTCTATGTTTGGGAACTCGTCTCTATTATTGTGAAAAATATAAAAAGTTTATAAAATGCTTTTAGATATCGTATAAAAAACTTCTTGATATCTAAAATCACAAAAGAATGCAAAAAACTGAAAAATGAAACACATTTATTGCAAAGTAATACTAATATTAGTTTTAAATAACGTTTCCGAAGGGTCTCAGTGGTTTCAACATTCTCCTCATAAAATTAAAATAAGAAAAAGATTAGAAATACTATTTGGTAAATGCAACCCTTGTGTCAAACTCTGAAACACTAGAGTCAAACTCTGATACCAAAGTTAAAATCTGGAAAACTATTGTCTAACCATGTTACACTAGAGTCAGACTGAGTCATAAGAGTCAAACTCTGCTACTTACTGGCTAGTCCTAGATACTCAGTTGAAAAGGTTATCATGGCAAAAAGGAAATTTCGCTATCTAGAATAGATAGAAACTAAAGATAGAGGTTTATTATTAGTATTAGAATATCAATCAAATTATCAGTTTAAATAATAGTATTTATTAGGCTGCATTACGAAAAAGATGAATTTCATCAATTAATACTTAAGCTGGAAATTTTAATTAAGTATAGGTAGGCATGGAAGGAAACTCTAGGCCAAAATCGGATTCAAAAATTTCAACAACCGAATTTAAGTCTCAAATTAACGCTAAGAAGTCATGCACTAAACTCAAAGACATATACCGACTTAATTAAAAAAAGATAACATGTTTTTTTTAATTTATTGTCTTTGATGGTGGCTTTACGTCACTAGATTAAGCTCAACACTCTTTTAGAAAATGATCTTAGGAGAATAAAAGCTAACTACAATCAGTGTCATTTGTCATAATGCTGTTGTTTTAGACCATCTCATGATAGCCACAATCAAACAATTTTCTCCGGTACTTATCCCTTCTGAGGGAGTTTGAAAAACCTATTACCACAGTAAAGTACCACTAAAACCTATATTAGTATATTTAGAACCTATTAAAAACTATTCTGGTCACCATAATACGTGTAGTACTAATTAACAAAATTAAACATCCGTGTTCAGATATATTTAGGAATATTAATACAATGACATAGCACCTGTTTACATGGTATTCATGTTAAAAGGTGAGCTTGTAAAAGATAAATAAACAATAAATAATGTGCAATAAAATCTTCAACACAATCCTTTTCAGTTTCATTTATGAGAATCGCTTTTGTTTAGCCAAAGCGAAAAAAAATCATTTTTCAAACATCCCTCCCAGGTGAACTGTTAAATGTTTTCAAACAATATTTAGGATCACTCGCTGAAATTACTCCTTGATGCTAGTGTCTAGATTTCAAAATCCTAGCTCAAAAGGTAAAAGAATTATAACAAATTCGAAATAGCGTTCCCTGACAATGACAAACAAAAATACAGGAGAAGTAATATGGAAGAAGAGTAAATACAGAAGGAGAGTTGAACAAAAATTGAAAAACACGATGAAAAAAAAATATAGAATTCCTACTTATTTCTTATCTAATATAAATTTTTAACAAAACTTTTGTCGTTTCGAGGAGTTGGTCTTCATTATTTAGAAGATCATAGGTACTGCGCTAATAAATTTTTTTATGCTTCCTCGGCATTGGATTAGTCTAGGAGAAAATTACTTGATTGTAGAGAATTATGACTTGGCCAACAGTGCTGTACGAAATGATACAGAATGGAGTTAATTTTTATTTCAATGTGATGAATTTCTAAAAGCATGTTTTATTTAATTTAATAACATAAGGCCAACGAGGTGTGCAACAAGTTACAGCTAAATTAGAAAAATGGGATTTATTTTATCTATATAAATTGCGTAGTGTATGCCAGTCATTTTTGGCCTTGAATTCATAGTGTTAATCAATACCGATTCCTTTATTATTTACTTTTCAATCCCTTGCAAAGAATTTTAAGAATTTGGTTATTTAGTTTGTACTATATAAAATTCTAAAATAACAGTATGAAGTAAATAAATATACAAGGTGTCCAGTAATGATCGGACTAAGAATATAGTGTTATTCTAATCTAAAATGAAGTTAGAAAATACATATTAGAGTTCACTAATGCTATTTTTTTTAACAAAGTTATCAAAGTTATCATTCTAATGAATCATAGCTAGGAAGGTGTGACAAAACCCGTTTCATTGTCAAGGAAAGTAAAAGTTGAAATGCAATCGTTAGAAACTTCTCCAATTTTCATCAAACAATCAAACTCAGTTTGATGTATGTTATTGCCTATTTTTTACTAATGTTCCGTTAATTTATTTTTGTACTGAAAATATTAATTGGTGATATTTAATGTGTTTAATTTTGAGACTTAAACTCTGAGAAGGATTCTAAAATGCATTTGTCAAGAGCAATAATTATGGAACTTCCTGGATAAGATAAAAAATTTGATCAAGTCACTTCGAAAATAGATGATAAAGCGAATTTAAGTGAAATAATAAAATGAATAAATGCTTTGTGAAAAAAATGGGAAAAAAGTAGCCAAAAGAATTATTAGATAATTTTGAATGAAATAAAAGGAAATTAATATTTCTATTTAGTTTAAGCAGACAATCTCTATATCTCTATATGTCTATATCAATAAAAATAATTTAGTAATTAATTATAAATAATTATTTTTTGAAATCCTTTTTTTTGGTTAATTGTGTTTTTAATTTTTTAAACACAAAATGATACTAAATAATTTACTACAGCTATAAACTATTACAAAAAAATATTACTTAGACTGCATGCACTTACATATGTTTCACTTTATTCAACAAAAAAAAAATTAAATAAATAAATAAAGAGTAAAAAAAAGCTCCAAAAATGTTTTTTAGTAACATGATTTAAAAGTTTTTTTTAAATTTTAAAGAATTTTTAATGAAGTTATGTATTAATAGAGCATTTATTGCATAGCATCATACAATATCAGAAAATTTTAGTCAGTATATATAAGTTGCAAAAAATTTGAAAACTGCTTTTTTATTATTTTTATAAGTAATTTATTTTTCATATAGATTAATCGATAATATGAGAATTGAAAATTTTATGTTTTTCGTTTTGAATATTCTATATGAATATAATAATTTTGAGTATTAACTTTGATTGCTCAGCAATTTGTTTTTACAAAATATACTAAGAAAGTAATTTCCTACTTAAATAAAAATATTTTAAAATAATAGTAAATAATATTTAATGTTGTCGCTTATTTGTTAATTAAATACTTCGTTTTTAAATATAAGGGCATAATATATACTCTGAAAATATAAGGAGTTGCAATAGATATAAAATAATGCGAATTTAAAGTCTTTAAATTAGTACAATCATTTAGAAAAAAGAGCCCCAAATTCTTAAAAAAGCCAATTTCTGTTCTTTCAAAAAAGCATTAACTTTGAGATTCAACATCGATAAAATAATTGCCTGCAATAAATCCGGGTTTGGAGACCAGGGAATGCGTCTTTTTCCTAGTGTGACTGTTTTCTACTTTGGATATTTGCCAAATTGACCACTTAGGGAACCGACGGTTTATGCTCGAATGGATTTCTCATTTCTTCAAATAACCTAAAAATACAGTACAATGCGATTTTCTTAAAAGCTCTGCAATTTTTTCCTTTCCCTTTTCGAAAAACCTATGACAATAATCAAATGAAGGTGTTGAATTATAAACGCCAAATGCTACCTTTCGAAATGACAGCGAAATAATTTGTGAGCCACTGAGTATGTTTTCATCACTGATATATATATATATATATGTATATATATATATATATATATATATATATATATATATATATATATATATATATATATATATATATATATATATATATGTATATATATATATATATATATATGTATATATATATATATATATATATATATGTATATATATATATAATATATATATATATATATATATATATATATAATATATATATATATATATATATATATATATATATAATATATATATATATATATATATATATATATATATATAATATATATATATATATATAAATAGAAAAATAATAATAATAAATATTTATGGAAAAACGTAAAGATCATCACGACGCATTCTTTTACGATAGCGTAAGAGACATTTCAAAATAAAGAAGAATTTTCCTAAGATGAAAATCACTCATTATAATGCGCCTATGCCTCTAAAAAATTAAATGGAATATCCAATAAAAAAAAATACATGTAAATGACATGTATTAAACTTACTTACACTTAGATATACTAATCTAACAGTTAACAAAAATTGTTACAAAAAAATAATGAATGAGTCTTTATCGTGCAAAATAATTGGTGAAATATATATATAAAGTAAATTACAATATATATATATATATATATATATATATGGGCAAATCTCGGGAATCATTAATCGAATTCGATCTATTCTCTAGGTTGTCCAGACCGTAACCCTGTCAAACCGTAAACTCAGGATTAATTAATTGAATTTAACATAATAAGGGCATCAAAATTTTCGATGTTCACGATTATATATATATATATATATATATATATATATATATATGTAACACGGCAAAATTTCGTCAAATATTCTATCAGTAGTTCCGTCCTTTACTTATCTTCAGATTCGAGAATTCAATATTTTTTTTTCTCCGTCTTTATGGAACAAATTAGTTTTGTATTCGAAAAATATTTTGTGACAAAATCAAGGGAAATACTCTTATACAGGTATGCATTGAATATGTTATAGGAAATATCGCTTCACCACATATCGATGTTTTTTATTTAAAAGTTCTCCGTGCACTTCATTAGCTATGTGAAAGACATTTTAAGGTTCGAGTTATTAAATCTTCTTATTATTTATTCATTTTTTATGAAATTTAGGGTGAAATGACCAACTAAATTCAAGAACGCGTTTTGAGTTTCACAAGGATAAGAGCGCAGCAGTTGCTGCAATATGTATTTCAGATGTTAATCCAAGTGCATTAGATTACAATAAAACACAACGGGTGAGTTTTAAGTACAAATCGGGTACTATTGTCGGTATTTCTGTCTCGTATTGTTAAAAATATGAATCCTGAAAGTAATCAATGTGCAGTAGTGGAATATATTGCCTTTCTTCTCCGTATTTGATCACCACCATCAGGTATCCGTTTGTTCCGATCACTTCAGCATTTGTAAACAACTTGGAAGATGTCCAAAATGCCTTATCAACTTGTTTTGCTCAAAAACTAGTTGATTTTTATTTGTCTAGCATTGAAAATTTGCATTTAAGTGAAGTTGATAATGAAGGTGATTAGAATATTGATTAAAAACAAAAATTGACAAATTTGTCTTGTTTAAATTTAATGTATGGCATCTCTTTTGGCATGGCATTTTGCAATGACATTATTATATGTCATTTTAGATTGGCATTGTTTTCCAATTTTCCTTCTAGCTAATTATTTGAATATCGACATACTCGTATTACATATATATATATGCTCTAAAAGAAGCACATAATGGCATACACTGTAATTGAATAAATATGAGTTTTTAATCAAGGTTAGTAATAGTTAATAATAATCAAAACGTCTCGTTAAAAGAAAAAGAAATGGTAAAACCAACATAATTTGGGTAAATTACTAAAACTACTACAGTTTAAAAAAATTGCTTATCCATAAAGGAATCTTTAATCAATATGCTATGAATATTAAAATATCGCTTCTCAAGATAACATCGTATAATTCATATTTACTTGAATTCTCTGAAATCTTATTTATTTTAGGAATAATGCTCTCAAATATTGTTCTGCTCCAGAAAAGTCATATGCATTATGCATGTGACATCTCTTAACTGTATTGGAAACGATTTTCATTAAGTCACCGACCCACAAATTCATGAAGTTAATTTCTTTTTCACCAAAAGAATCGGAACTGTAAGAATTTCTTTGCTCTATATAAGGAGATCTTTTGAATTTCTATTTCGAATTCGATCATCTCACGTGTTTTATGTAGGATTCAGTTTTTCTTGAATAACTGGGTAAATATTTTATTTGCTTTTGTAACAGTATATGATAAGGAATGAATAAGTTTTCTAAAAATAAAATATCTAACTATATATACGGTTCGAGTTTTTTTTTTTCTGTTGGTAATGATAGTGAAATAATTGTTTTCACGAACAAAAATTTTAACATTTATTTAAATAAAGGGGAATAAGTACGATGGTCCAACGAATGAAGTACAAAGATGAGGTCATCTTATTATCCAGTTTCATTTCATTACTTCATTTTTATGTGGGCAATAGATATTTGAATAATTTTTACAAACTTAAATGCATGTAAAATTTTGATCCGTTTTATTTTCTCTCAAACAAGAACTAATCAAAATATTGATGGTTTAAATGAATGCTCGTCACTTTCAATATCCATTTTAAAGTTTATTTACCCTTGGCAATTGAAAATGGGTAATTATATACGAACTCAACAAGTAAAGCTTTTTATAAAAAAAATTTTGAAAAAAGTGCATGAGAATATAAGTAATTAGTGCTAACTGTTAGAGTCAAATTGTTGATTTTTGCTTATTTATTTACAAATATAAATTCTATTGTTCAATGACACTGCTCTAAATTCTGAAATTTGATGCCAAATATGTATCAGTTGTAAATAGCAAGCATTAGCATATTTTTTTTATTAGTTCTGTTGTGTCTAGATTAAATTTTCAAGCTAAAACGAATATGTTTATATTCCTTTTACTACAAAAAGCCTGTATATTTTCATCTTGAGAGTGATGTTGTTATTGATTTTAACTAATGTGTGCATTACTTCTATTAACAAATTGAATTGCAATATATTATCCTGACAAAATGCCAGTGGGTTTTAGATTAATTATGTATGAGCATATTCTTTAAAAAGAAATTATTATTACTTAATATTACTAACAGAGTATTATTTGAAAGTATCTCGTGAGCAAGCGAAATAATCTATAAAAAATATGTCTAGACTGTTCCTAGTGTTAAAGAAAACAAAATTTCAATTTAATCGATGGAATTGCCCAATTTAATAGATGGAATTTCTCAATTTAATAGATTTAAAGGATGGAATTTCCCTACCATTGTTACAAAATGTTCCACTTGTTCTGATTGTAGCTTTAACAATATTAAGACCTGATAAAATTCACAATGTAGCAAGCTCTTAAGTTATTAATGTAATTTTATAAACTGAGAATTACAATTCCATTCTGAAAAAGATACTTACTTAAGTTTTTGATGACTACGCAGTAAAAGCGGAAAAACATTTTTTAAAGGTTTTATGAAAGAGTATGAGATTTCCCCTGATACTAAGTATGCATCAGATGATGAAATTACATATGTTAAAATTGTATCATATTTGAACATAAAATGAAAATTAAGAACTAAAAGGGTAATTTTGTACTGTTCAATTTTTATTCTTTTTTTTACCAGTTTTCCCCTTTATTATTTTTTTTTCAGAAATTCATGCATTTCTTTTATTTCAACATGTTTTAGTGAATGTAGTTTAATAAAATAATAATACACAAAAAAATTTAGATAAAAAAAATTTATTTAAAAATTTCAACATTTTATCTCCAAGTATTCAAGTACATTATTAGTAATTTTTTAGTAAAGGTTCAATAAATGTTAAATAAAATATTAGTTTCAATGTTTTTTTCTTAAATTTTAAATGTTTGACAAACATTGTGAGTCATGAAATAGTTTTATAGGAATTAAATTTCGCATATAAATTGTTTTAATTAAAAAAATTAAGTAAAGAAAAAAATACAAAAGAACCTTAAAAACAGCTAAAACCTAAAATAATATTCAGTCAGTTTTTTTAAAAATAATAATATATTTTCATTATATAGGGAATACAAAATATTTCAATACTGTAAATTTAATCATGGAGATTATAAATAATCATAATTTCCTAAAAATATTTTATTCAAATATTTTATTTTGGTTAAAGTTTTCTGTTTTATTTCCATCCAATTGATTCTTAGAAAACTTTTAAAGTTTTGAAAATAATTTATTAAACTATCTAATCTATTAAATTCTTTTATTTACTGAAATTTTTATTGGACGCATTTTTTGGTAGATATCTTGCTTGCTTAAAAAAAAACTTTTCTTTGTTTTCATTTTGATCAATTTATTGATAAACAAATCTAAAATTTATTTTCAATTGAAAATAAAATTCGTTTTATAGATGAAGTTGTTCTTCAACAGTTTATCCTAAGTGCCTGGTAATTTATTATATCGACCTTGTCAGTTTTGAAATACGAAAAATGAAGTAATTATTGATTCTCTTTATATTTATTTAAGAGTTTTAATTAGAAATCTGCTACTTAAATAAATATCCAATATTCTCAAAACTAATATTTTTAAGAATGATGCTTAAGGAAAACTCGTGAAATGAACTTAACAAAATGATACTACAAGACTAAAAATATTTTTTTTTTTAATATTAAATAAAGAAAGTTGTATATTTAAAATTTTATACGCTAATTATTTGAAAGTAAAATACATGATTCCTTAGAGAACTAGAAGACTTTACCCCACATTTAACATTGCTTTTCTTATAGAATTTGTAACAAAATGAAAGATTATCTCTGGAATTAATTATATATATATATATATATATATATATATATATATATATATATATATATATATATATATATATATATATATATATATATATATATATATATATATATATATATATATATATATATATAGATATAGATATATAATGAGATTAGGAAATCAGAATTGGGTGAATTAAATTGTTATAGAACCTTGTATTATTATGAAACTTCAAATATGAGATGAATTTTTCCTCTCTTGAATTAAGATTTTTAATTTTTAAAAAATCCAATACAGACGCTAAGATTTATACCTGACAACTAATCTCTTTCTTTCTATCTCTCTATTTATTTTAGTTTTGTTTCTTTCGATATCCAACCAAGCAAGAAGTAAATAGAAGTGAAAATAAAGATTGCGATAGAGGTAAATAAATTTTCTATCTGCAATAATGGCTTAGTCATAAATGTAGAGAAAACAAAATATATGTTATTCTCAAGATACAGAGTCCCAGGCCTCTATCTTGAAATAAACTCTTATTGATTTGAAACTGTAAGGAGTTTTACTTACTTAGGATCAATTATTACCATTGACAACAGAAATACTTCTGAAATAAAAAATTGACTATATCTGGCAAATACGGCTGTCTATGGGCTGAGAAGATTTATTAAATCTAGGTTTTTTTCTAGAAAAAAAAATTTCTTAATCTAAAAAACTCTTGTTCGGCTAGTCTTGACATACGCTTCTGAAGCTTAGACAATGACAAAACAGGAGGAAAATTGTATCGCAACATTTGAGAGAAAGATTTTGCGGAGTATACATTGGTGGTCATATGGTAAATGATACTTGGTGAAGTAAATGAAAACAATAACTAGAGAAGGAGATTTGACTTTGATCTGTACAAGATTTATAAACAACCAGATATTATTAAATACATAAAAATAAATAGAATGAATTGGATGGCCCACGTGATTCGAATGAGTGATGACAATACAATAAAAAAGATACTGCTTTTTAGACCCTTTGGAACAAGAAAGCGGGGAAGGCCGCGGTTGAGATGGACTGACTCAGTGGAGTCTGATTTTCTCGCAATTAAAGAAAAGAATTGGAGATCAAAGGTAAATCGGATGTCGTCATGGAGAAATTTTCAAAGGAAGGCATTGGCTCACATTAGTCTGTCTGGCCAACAATGATGATGATGATGATCTGCAATAATGATTCAGCATTCAAAGCAAATTATTGAAAAAAAAACGCCCCAGCTAAAAATAAACTGTAATTTATTTTGTAGATGTTATTTTTATTTTAAACTGTAAGTAATTTTGTAGTTTTTCTAGAGTTAACTGCAAATTTTGTGGAGTGCAATCTTAACTCTAAAAACATTGCAGTTATTTTGTGAAGTATTTTCTCAGTAATTTATTTTGTAAAAACTTTAGCTTTTGTCTTCAAAATGTTTGTAGTTTAAGTGATGTGACTTTAAAATCATAAATTTAGAAAAAACTAAAACTTTAAATCCGTGGTTATTCTGCAGTAAATTTGAAGTAACTATGCAGTCATTGTTTCAGAAGTATACTTTCTGATGAATCTGCAGAAAAACTGCATTTTTTTTTTTGTATTGTTGTAAAATTGAAAGAGTTTGATGTCTTCAATCTTACTTTCCTTTTTGGTATATCAATTTTTCATAGTATTTGTCTTCTTTTCATTTTTTTTTATTGTATTCTGATTTCTTATAATTAGGTAAAAAATTCTAAACATATATATTGATAACGGAAATAACGTACACTATCTATATTCATAAAAGTTAAAATTCATGAAATACATACTTGATTCAATTGTAATTCAGAAGCGTCAAAAACTTTTACGTAAGATTTCGACACAATTTAATTAGTTTAAAATATGCCTAAAATTAGGTATTTAAACATTTCTGTACTTTTTTAGTTTTATTAAAAAAAAATTTTTTATTAATTTTTATTATTTACTTCTTTTAGACTTGTATTATGTTTGCGCGAAGTTTATGGTAAAATTAGTAAAGAAAAGGCAAGTAGTTAATGTTAATTAGTTAATTTTTTAATTCGAATTCCTACTAAGCTAGGATTATTGCAGAACAAAAATTATACTTATTGTTTCTAATCGAAACAAATATTTTGTTGGGATTTTAAACAAATTTGTACAAAAAGAATTATTTAAAAATTTATTTAAAAAGGGATATTTTCAATCCAGATTTTTTAGCTTCAAACCTCTTCTTCCAAAATTCATTAATTTCACTTTGTTTCAGAAATTTGTCTCAAATAAATTTCGGCAATTTAAAACAATATATATTTTTTATTGCTGGAAAATAAAGCATTATAAATTAAACAAATAATTTTGTTTGAAAAAAAAAAAAAAAAAAACTCCTAGTATTTTCAATTGAACCTAAATGAGCATAATATTTATAAAACTGCTTACTTTAGAAATTCGTTTAGAGCTCCTTGCTTTTAAAAATTAAATTTAAAAGAAAAATATCGAAACTTAGGGAAAAAAAACTCAAATCTACATTGTTAGGAATTTTTCATAAAAAACACTCTTAAGTAATAATTCATTTAATTGTTATTTTACCGTACACAATCAAAACAATTGGATAACCATAAAATGATGCTATTCAAACTGTTAACTCTGAGAAAATTTATTAACTGTGTTTCCACCTTATTTAATATAACAAACAAAAACTTTTTGCCAACAAGACCCCCAGCTCTTGAAACAATTTAGTTCTTTGCAGCCGTCTTGCCACAGTGCTGTAGCCGAGAGGGCTAATCGGTCTATCTCACGCCAGACAGGAACATGTTCGAATCCAGGGATATAATGTGTCAACGCGTTCACAGCTAAAACTTTCACAAGTACTGTAATTCCTAATTAGATAATTAAAGTCAGAATATATTAAGATAAAAAAAAAAATTCTATCAAACAGTTTTTTTCAAAAAGAATTTTTTTTAAAACAAAAACTATAGTATTTTCTATCTCTCACGATAGATGGCATCACTGAATACATAAGTTTTGTATATAACAGTAAACACTTTGAAGTTGGTACTACTACAAAACTACAGCAGTTTACAAACTGCAGTAATTTTGCAGTGTTTCGACTTCAAAAATTCTGTAGTGAAATGAGTAAAATCATTACAGTCTTAAAACTGCATTTTTTCTGTAGATTCTCTGCAGTTTATTTTTAGCTGATTGTAATTGAAGTAAGTTTTGAAGATATTAAAGTTTTGAAAACAATCCTGTGGTTGTATTGCTGTAGAGTGGCCCGCAACGTAACGTATACTACATATTGTAGAATAAATAATTTAGATCAGTTAATAAATCTTAACTCTTTTATTCCATGGTAATCTGACATCAGTTTTCTACACTCTTCGTTATTTCAAGTTTTTGATCTTCACACTTCTTGTGAAAGAAATCAAAAGGTATTATAAAGTTCTGTACATTGAAAGGAGAGAAAAAATTAAAAAATTAAATTGAAAAAAAATTATATCAAATTTCAAATTTGAATTTCTTTCAAACAAATCAAAAACTTACAAAAAAAACTCCTGTTTATGTCTTATATAAATGTGGTCATTTTAGCACATTAAATATCAGCTCTTTAGCTGTATTTCTGTAAGCTATATAGCATCTTGCAGTTTGCTTTCTGTTTGTTATGTAGCATATTTTTTTAAATTTCAAGTTTAGCAGATAATAATTCTAGGACTACGCATTTTATTTTATATTTTTATTTTATATCAGTCGTTGAACAGCCTACCCAATTTTCGGTTTACCACTATCAATGTTCAACTGTTACGACTATCAATGTTACAGTACCCTATAGATAATTTTTATACTTTTTCTAACTGAAATTTATATTTCTTATACCTTTTGTTCAGAAAAATAATGCGCAACGTAAAGTTGAACATACATACCAGAAGCGGGGACTCATTTACATTTATTTTAATAAAAACAGGTAAATCTAATATGTAATTTACAACATGCTATAGATAATTACAGTAATCAAAAACATTATTTACTGTATCTAATTAAATATTTCTCTTCTAAATGATTGAATCAATAAATTAAATAATAAGTAATTTATTTCTTAAGCAACTATCTATAAACTTATCCTAACTATTTCAATTCAAAGCTTCCATTTCATGTTTAGTTTCTGAAAAAAATATATGTACACGTAAGGAAACAATTACGTACCTAGACTTCTCAACTATTGTCTCGAATAAAAGATGCTAATTTAAAAGTCAAATTCCCCTTATTTGAATCGTTATTAAAGTAATTAGGTTACTCTGCATTTGTGATAATTTGTTTGCTTATTTTTTTTCTTCCATTAAAACATAATAGAATTTTCCGATTAAAACAGAATAATGGCTTGTGCTTGAATGGAGCTACTTTTAAACACAGGTATTTAATGAATATAAATGGGTACATTTAAATTTTTTCTTTATAACTTATTAAATAGAAAATAAGCATAATTTCATTTTAGATATCATGAGTTTGATTTACAATTTTTTTTTTCTCTTTTTTTCTACACAACCACGAGTTCATTTATTATTGCATGTTTTGTAACAATCATGAAAGAATTTACTTTTATTTAAAATTATTTAATGAACGAAAGAAAAATTGTGTCGACTTTTATAGTTTTGTACTCTTGAACAATCTTCGCGCCAAATTTTAAGATAACATGACAATTTAAAATAATAATACTAGCATAATTAATTGACTTTCATTTAATCTCTTTTCCCAAGTATTTAATTTAAATTCAGCTTCATTGTATTTTTTTTTCTAAAAAAATGAATACTTTGCTTAATCCCCTATATTATTAAAAAAAAAAAACTAACTCTACAAGAAATCTCTGGCAACAAAGCTACAAGAAAATGTCGGCATGCTTCAGAAAAAAAAAAACATATTGGCAGAAATTTCTGTAACAAAAATATGCAGAAACTCTTCGTTCCTAACAGATTTTTTTTTCTTAGATAAGGTATGGTATAAATTTATATAGTTGATGACAAAAAATGCGACATTGGTTGTGAACCTTTACATTGTGGTTCTCATGCCAAAACGAATCATTGTACGAGGTAAAGTAGTATAATGCTGCCATCTGTTGAATAACGAGTGAGGTGATGTCCATTAAGTGTGGTCATCCATAAGAAGAGTCGAGGAAAAGTTGATTGTTGACAGCCAGCTGGGATCGAAGAAGGAATCTCTTGGTCCCTAATTGCATCCTCAACTTGTTCTGGGAAAATGTAAATGCTCCAGCAGGGTGAGTTAGGAAATAGTTGCGATACGATTTCACGAAACATGCAGGGAAACTTGAAACTTTATAAAACGTAAAATTCATTGTGTGAATGAAATGTTTCTTAACATTAGGTATGGGGGATTAAGAACTCAGAATAGAGAAAAATATTAAAATGCATTTGTATATTGTTTTTTTTATATCAAAATATTTAATATTTGAAATGAATATTGAAACCTGTGATTACCTGATTTATTATTGAAACCTGTATCAGTGTTAACAGATGCTATCTGTTTACAAAAAAAAAGGTGTTTTTTGACAAATTGAATTGTAATATTAGAAAAAGATTATGTAATTTTAAAAAAACTTTAGTCTCTAGATGGAAACTTACAGAAGTATTTTTTATTTTGAATCATATTTTTTTAATGGTGTAGCAGTTAAATTATCCTTAACCGTAATACAAATTATGCCGTGATTAAACAATAATCCTGACAAATAGAATGAATTTCTCATGTTTAATGAGTTTTCGATGCATAAACTTTTCTTTTCTAAAGAAACAATTCGGGAAAAATCGTTTTACAGTTTTACACATATTTGTAGTTTTCTTAGAGATTTCGTTTATCCAGAAAATAAACAGATATTTAAATATAAATGTTAGAATCAAAAAAATTTATAAAAAATGTATATTTGCACAGCATATACTATTTATTTGAAGTACAGAAGTTAAATTACTAGCACTTTTATTTATTGTTGCATTAAAATAGATGACATAGAAAATAAAAAAAAGGTTATAACAAACCTTATAGCTGTTTTATTATTTATTATTTTCAGATGGTTTTCTTAGAAAATCCTTATTTAATCTTCTGACAGTTCCATCGATAAAGATGTTATCTTAAGCTCAAAGAAAAATATCTAGATTAAGGTTAAAAGAGCCTTGTTGTTTGGATGTTAGTAATAAACATCAGACTTCGAATAAAAATACAATCGGGTTTAGATCATTTTTAAAACATATATTTCTTTTCTTTTTCTATTTTCCGAAATCTTGTTTTAATATTTATTCGCCTATTATAGACATAAGAGTTTGGATTCTAATTTACATGGTGTAACGTAAAGGAAATGATGTAACGTAAGGGAGTTGTTAAATTTTTAAAAAAATAACAATTACATTATATAGTTCATTTTTAAAAAAATATATTTTAGTAAGGTAATAATAATTAAAGAATATGTAATGACACAAAGTTTTAACAATATTAATTCGTAAAAGTTTAAATTTGACACAATCTTAATCTTAAGTGTCAAAGACAATAACTAATGTTGGCACTACAATAACATTATTTTTTTCCACCAATTTCAGTGAGCTAAGCGTAATAGTATTTACACATCTTTTTTTTAAATAATTTGTCGAGCCGTATGATGAATTTTTATGTTTAATTTAATTGGAAGAAGATTTAGAGCTTTAATTCGTAAAAAAAAAGAAAAAAAGTTAAATAAACACAGCATTTTTCAGAACCAAATATGCAGCTATTCATCGCGAACTTGTGATAACCAAGGTTTCAACACACCTGCTCAATTTTCTTGATGATTTAGCAATTAGCGGATATCAAGTTTTAACTGAAAGATTCGATGATTAATAGTAATCCAATGCAAAAATTCGTTTTCACGCGCACTATCCTACAGTTTTGGAAAAAAATATTATTTAATGTCAACTGGGACCATCTTCGTGCTTCAAAAAATTTATTTTCCAAATATTTGGTAAGAGATCATGCGTGATAGGCAAGCAATTATTTAACTTTACATAAATTAATACTACAAATAGATATAAGGAAGTAAGGCTGAGAACATCGCATTGAATTATTTCAATATACCTAAAAATTTATAGGTAATTTCATAAAAAAATATATAAAAATATTTTTGAATTCAGATTTTTCTTGCTTGTCATCAAAACTATATTCATTTTAAAGAAATTACAATGCCCTTTAATTTGTGGTTATATTTCAGATATTTTGAACAAAGAATGGTTTTATTACAAACGTAATTACAAATATACTTAAAATTAAGAACTACAGACATAGCTTCAATTTTTATAGTCTCACGGCAAACAATTCAAAAACCTTTAAATCAAACATTACTGTAAAATTTTGTCCCTACAGTTATACACTCAGGAATAAAATATGGTCAAAACTACCAAAATATGGAAAAATTTACTGGGTTTCTGGTTCTATATGTGAGCATTAAACAGATCGGTAATTTTTACCGATCTGTGCTTTGGGAATGATATTTATAAAATAAATAATAAAATGGAGTTTTATACCATGTGATGAAGTTTGGGTAAATGTGGTAAGGTTTGCTAATTTTTTATGATACCTTAGACTATAGCATTAAACTTTTTAGCCAGTTAAATTAAATTTTTAGTTTGGTATTTTTTAATAAATGTGTGGTAATAAGAACGATAATTTTGAAAACAAGAATTTCGCGTAAACTGTAAATGTCAAAGAGGGCCATAATATTCTTCTTCTTAAGTGCTATGAAGTCACGAAGATTTTCAATTACAGTTTGCTTGGTTCAATTTTTTTAGCCATCTACACTGAGTGAGCTTTTTGGTTCTCCCTTAGAATCAGAAACATAGTAAATTTTACCGTATCCTGGTAGTTTTGACACTATTTTTTGTTTCTCTGTGTACATGTCATTTAGTAAAATTCGACGAAGTTTTCTTTATTCTAATTTCAGATAGCCAAATGAATATTTATTTAAACACTTTATATGCATATAAGGTGTTTTGTTTGCATATAAGGTGTTTTGTATGCATATAAGTTGCTAGCATATAAGGTGCATAAAGTATTACAAAATTAATCACTTTTTAATTGCATTAAACATTTAAATATCTTGATATTTAAATTAAAGCCATCAAGAATCGTGTAAAAAAGAATTACGGATTAATTCAATCTTTAAAAAAAATAAATTAAAGATTGATAAAGCAAAAGTCCCCATCGCAAACGCTTTCTTATTAGAAATAAGAAATGAAGAAAAATAGAAAAGGAGAAAAACGATAAATCATGATTATCTTGTGGATGAAAATTCTTCATTATTTTATCTATGCGCTTTGTAAGATTTATTGTCATGTGCGAAGAAAAATGAATTGATTTGATTAGTACTGCCTGTACAGTGTGTTCATTTAGATAGTTTTAGTTTTTTAATATAAAAAAGCTCCTATTCTGTAAGACTTGGTGCAGGTTTGAAACTGTCATTTTAGAAAAAAATTAGATTCGCATCAAGTTTGTTCTTTTGGTTGAAAACGGCACGCATTGGAAGATATTAGTAATCTACTTTTTAGCTATGGAAATTAACAATGAAAACACGACAAATTTCAACGAAATCTGGTAGTTTTGACTATACTTTCTTTTAGTGTATTTTTTAAAAAAAATAATTGTAATAATAATAATTTTGAAATCTTTTAAAATTTTACAAAATTAAATAAAAAATGTCGTACTTAACGTTTTGAGTCTTGATAGTTAAAAAATACATATTTGTTAAAATTCAAAACAGATACTCGATATTAATTTATTTTCTTAAAATATATATTGAAAAATGAATTTTATCGAAAGAAGTTCTAATTCAGTAAAGAACTCGAATTAAAAAAATGTAAGTTTCTCCTAAAGCTATACACATCTAATTTCATATCCAAAACTGTGTCACGTCGCTTTTTGCGTAGACGTTCGGGAAATAATAAGATAAAAGTATTTTTCTGGATATCATTAACCAGAGAAGAACGTGAAACTATTCTTTGCCTTTATGTTCGTCATACTATCCTTGTATTTAATAGCTCCACATCTATGATTCTGAATACGAAGAGTAATTTAGTAAGATGTGATGTACATCGCTAAGTACTCACTATTTTCTCAGACGGAAAATGGTTATTTTCGATTGTCTGAGAAAAGTATAAAGATTATTTGTGCTGATATATTCAGTTAAAGCGGAAATCCCTTATATATTTAAGTCAAATAAACAAAATTGCCGATCTATTTATTATAATTTGCTGAATAATATTTAAAAAATAATTACAAATACCGTATACAACATTTTTTCCCCTTAACATAGCCGATTGTAGGTGCAACCCATTTTTTACTGTTCAAAGGACATTGGACAATATTCCCTGAGAAAAAAACTATGGTCCAAACTACCATAATATGGTAAAATTTTACAGTTTCTGGCTCTATGGGAACATAAAAAAACTCAGTAAAGTTTGCTGATGCGCATTGGTAATGACTTTGTTAAAAATAACAATAAAATATGATTATCTAAATGATGATAAAATTTGTAACATTTGATGATATTAACTCATCAGTTTTGCATTTTTTACTAAATATGTGGTAATAAGGACTATAATTTTGAAATCCTTGAAAACCAGAGTTTCCATTAAACCATTCCAGTAAGAAAAATAAGAATTTCCAGTTAAAACGGAAGAAAACTACCAAATGATTGGTTCAAATGTAACATATATATATATATATATATATATATATATATATATATATATATATATATATATATATATATATATGTTACGGCCAAAGCCTGATTCGGTCAGCTCGTGATCTGGCCGCCCAAATCGCGATTTGGCATGGGAAGATCAGCCAAAGTTGGAAGATAAAATCATTATACCGGGCAAACCGGGCACATATATACCGGGCAGGGGCACGTGACCTCAATAAAACATCTGTGTAGGATATACCGGGCAAATGTATACCGAGAAGTGGCCTTGAACCTTAAAAAAACATCATTGTAGGATATACTGGGCAAATGTATACCGGGCAGTGACACTGAACCTATAAAAAAATATCAGTGTAGGGTATACCGGGCAAATGTATGCCGAGCAGTGGCACTTAACTAGACCTAGTATAAATAGACATTTGGTGTATGTATGACTAGTTTGACTAGACAATTAAGTGGACAATTTAATAATGATTATTAAATTAATGATTACTTAATAGACAATTTTAAAGCTTCAATTTTTTATATTTTTAAATTCGAAGATATATAAGAATTATTTATATAATTATATAAGGCCGCCAAAATATTCACTGATCGTTTCAATCATTTCGGACTTTGGCCAGCCATCCTCGGCTACTTCGAAATCTGGTCGGCCTTCGGGCGCTTTGGCCGTAACATATATATATATATATATATATATATATATATATATATATATATATATATATATATATATATATATATATGTAATAAATAGTGTTTAGAGGATTCAGGGATATAATTTTTCTGATAAACTATGATAACTACAAAAATCAATTTATGTCATTATAACCAATGCGATTTACATTCTCTAGATATTTCACTTCTTTACATATCTTTTTAGACTTTACATGCGATGTAAAACAGGAGAATCTATCAAATAGTTATGGTGTACAGGAAGTTTAGTTTCTAAAGCTTAACAATATTTTATTGAAGGAATGATTAAGATTTGTCGCATTTGATTCCAGTCATTAATGACTATGTGTAAAATGTGTCATCTTAAAATATTTATTTTGCATTAAAAAAATTCAATTATTTGTGTAAAACTTAATACAGACCAAATTTTTACTCACGAATAAATTTTAAACTTAAATAAACAATACATAATAAGCGAAAAAAAAATTCAATGATCAAATAAATTGATTTCAAAATAAAAATAAAATTCATTGTAAAAAGAATAGCAGCATCTCATATTATTTTTTCTCAGAGAAAAATTAATCACATTTGTTAGAGAATTCATTTTATTAGAAAATGAAATTAATCGCGTTTCTTCAAACTTGTTTGATTATACCGCTTAACAGACGCTACAATAACGATTGTTTTAGATCGGAAAATTAATAATGAATTGAATATACTAAAAAGAGAAATTGTTCTTGATCTGAAATATATTTCTTTGCCTCCCTTGCACAAGTTTATATATATATATATATATATATATATATATATATATATATATATATATATATATATATATATACATATATGTTGCCGGCATTGTAGAATGCCGGATGCTATTTAGGCAAAGTATGAAATAATCGTCCTGATGAGGTTATTATGCAAATAATGAGCATGTTACTGTGAATGATCGAAATCGGTGGTTGTTGACTTTCACCGGTGAATGTTGACAATCACATAGTCCCTTTGGTGAATGTCCGAAATATTTATTACATCCGATTTGATATTAATTTATTCGTGGATATAATTACATTTATACGATATTTTAATACTTACTGACGATAGATTAGAAGAAACATCAGTGTTTGGAGAATCGGGCAAATATATGCCGGGCAATGGCACTTATCAGTGCAGGGGTAGCTTAAAAAAACATCGGTGTAGGATATATCGGGCAAATGTATACCGGGCAATGGCCCTTAACTAGACCTAGTATATATTTCGGGCATTAAATGTCTGAAATATATACTAGGTCTAGTGCCACTACCCGGTATATCCTACACGGATGTTTTCTTAAGGTCAAGTGCCACTGCCCAGTATAAATTTGCCCGGTATACCCTACAGTGATGTGTTTTTAAGGTTCAGTGCCACTGCCCGGTATACTTTTGCCCGGTATACCCTACACTGATATTTTTTTAAGGTCAGGTGCCTTTGCCCGGTTTATTTTTGCCTGATACTCCAAACACTGATGTTTCTTCTAATTCTACTCTTCTTCTGCTAATATTTTACTCACAAATTTCATGATAAAATACGAATCCTTTTTTTCAGTTTTTATATAAATTTCACAAATTATCAGTTTTTATATATATTTATAAGAAATCTCTCATGTCAATACTTTCACATCAATTCCAAATGATATATTTTAATGAAATTTTCAAAAGAATAACAATTCAAAAAGCATTCAAAATTGATATAATTATAAAGCACATTCAATACAGCAGAGGAAAATTTTTAATTAAATGTCATCTCAAGCACTTAATTATTTGTAATAAAAATTTAAAATATATTTAATTTATGAGTGTTCATGTCATGCAATTTTAAATAAATGTGTGAAATTTATTTCTGTGAATATATTTTACATTGATGGAAATTAAATAAGTTAATTAAAAAATAGGAGTCAGGATTATTTGATTAATAATGATGAATAAATTAGACTACCCCTCTGATGGAATAAGCCATTTATTAAAAATGGAATAATTGAATTTGCATTTTGAATTAATGAAATAATTTATTCTAGCTCAAATTAAGATAACAAGTTCCCGACATTCAATACACGTTATGTCAATAAAAAGGAATAAATAACGAGTCTTATGAATAAGATTCACAATCATACTTATTTAATAGGAAAACAAAGCAAATATTTTTGTCATTCCAAATCACTGTCTTAAAGAGTGATACATTTTTTGAAGTTAATGAATTACAAATTATTTAAAAGTAACAAAGCGGAAGCTATTGAATATTTTTGGTAGTATCACAATGCTTCTGAAGATGTTTATGTAAGAATTTCTCATTATCACGTTGAAACACACAATTTCAGAAACAATGAAATGAATTTCATAAAGTAAGAAATTGTTATCGGACCTTTTTATCTGACGAAAAAAATATAAAACGCAGCAAAAAATGCAAAATAAAATAATATATTTCACTGCTCCAAATTTTTATTTGTTAAATCTTGAAATCGTATTTTTCTATATTTCTACCTCTTTTATTTAGCACTTTTAACCTCAAAACTGATAAATTTTAAAAGTTCGATGATAGACGATTTTTAAATGATGAATTAGTGTTTTTTTTATTTCAGGTATGGAAGTTGATAACAAAATATCAAACGGAAATATGAAACCTGTCGAATTCTTGCTTAACAATATGAAAATATTTAAAGTTATTATTTGAATTGAAACAATGCATATTTATCCAAATTTTTACCAATTAACGTTCAATCAGCAAACACGTGGGCATAAGTAAAATTTTTGATTTGCAAAAAATTAAAAGCACACTTCAAAAAATGTAAATAATTTCTCATCAGTTGCACTAGAGCACAGTTCAATTCCAAAATTAATCATTGTTAAAGCTTTAATCTCTTTTCATTGAGGTAATATTGCTTCATTGTAATTAAATTTTTATAATAAATGCAAGTAATCTAAATAATTTTGGATAACAAGTAATTATAAACCAAAATGAATGCTATGATAATTTCTTCGCAAAAATAAAAGCTATCTTTTTAAAAAGTTAAACTCTTGTTAGAAAGACCTTTGTTATTTTGGTTATTCAAACATTTTCTTCTGCAAAATAAAAATTTCCTCACTTGTACTTAAAAAACAGTCTAGTTGACCAAAGAGATAATTAAAATTCACTGTGTAACTTTAATTACTTTTTGTGTTATTTGGCAAAATATGTTTACCTATTGTAAAATTATACAATTATAGTTACAAGAAAAAAAAGTTTCCTTCAAATTGTGAGCAGTTATTTAAATTACACACTTTCAGAACTGAAAGGTAGTACCTTACACTCTCTCAGTGTAAAAAAAATCTATTAATTAAATAAGTAATAAATAAGAAAAAAAAATTTTGTCATCGCAAACACATCAGATCAGGCTAAAACTTTATCACTGGATAACCAATTGAATTAAGTACTTAAAAAATGAAAAATCCGGAAACTCCCTTAAATTTCCGAGCTGGGAATATCCTTAAGAAATACATTCAAGGTAAGGTCAAATCAGGAAGATATAAAAGATATTTAAGACAAAAAGAAAAAAATAAGAAAATTGTAAATTTAAATTCAAAATATGGTAATAATAATTATTATAATAATATCAAGCAATTTTATCTATTTTATAATTATTTAAAAACAATGGCATTAATATCGAATATAATGAAAAACTATTTATATATTTTGTTCGTGCTCTACATATACTTATGTGTTTTTTACATAATTAGAAACAAACTTGTATGTTAATGGAAAATCAGTTTTTCAAGGTACTTTTATAAGGTACATTTTTTTAAGGTAAAAAAAAAGGTTTTTGTTACATTGTTTTCAAGTTTAACGATATCTAAAAACTGAAAGATTGTGCTCATTCTGTTGAGCTCTCAGAAACCTCCAGAACAGCTTCCTCAGCACAATAAAAAATGGATGCTCAAATCTCACGAGACTTGATTAGTTTTTGACGAAACCATTTCCTGGTATATGCTCTGAGTGAAAATTTTATCAAAGTAACGATTAGATTAGATTTCGCTAAAAGATTTCGTAGAAATAGATTTCGTTAAAAGTAAAGAGATTTTTCGTCATTCTATTTAAAAAAAAAAAAAAAAAAAAAAAATACTGGCTACATTATTGATCACTTTTTCTTCGGCACCGTATCACTGATTCAACGTCTCCCCTACAACACAAGAAGAGGAAATAGTACGTAGAGATAAATTACATCCATGGCCGAAGCTGGATTTGAGCTCGGGAACCTCCTGGTATAAAGTTAACTTTTTGACCACCATGCAGCCTGTTCGGCTTATTTCGTTATTCTAGGTTCGATCGCCTAGTCTTTACGCTCGTCCTTACTCTAGTCCACTCCCACAATGCATTGCAATAAGGTTCCAAGTTCAGGAATCAATATCGTTACATATTAGAAAGTTCGTGTGTCATCACAAATCGCGCGATTAAGTAACAAAATGATTCACTAATTTAACGAAATACAGCTCGAGGATTCCATAATCATCAAAAGGGAGAGTTTTATATCTGAGCGAGAGTACTTTTTTAAATCACTTTGTGATCTGTTCTCACTTCACTCTTTGACCAGAGTATTCAATCACTAATCTCTCACCTGATCACTTACTCACCATTCACGCATATAAGTCGGATAACTTTTTAAGCAATATGCTCACACATAAACCATGACTTTCAGGCTTTTCAACAGTTCTCGAGTACAGCAAATTTATGTGGTTTATGTTAATGAAAGCAGTAACAAACATAAAAGCTAAAAAAATTTATATTTATGTTTTGCATTAAAATGGAATATTATTCACACATAGACCAAGACTGTCAGGCATTTCAACAGTTCTCGAGTACAGCAAATTTATGTGATTTATGTTAATGAAAGCAGTAACAAACACAAGAGCTAAAAAAATTGAGATTTATATTTTGTATTAAAATGGAATATTATTCACACATAGACCAAGACTGTCAGGCATTTCAACAGTTCCTGAGTACAGCAAATTTATGTGATTTATGTTAATGAAAGCAGTAACAAACAAAAGAGCTAAAAAATTGATATTTATATTTTGCAATGGAAGATTATTTAATGAATGAAATTAAATATTCAAAAGCTTTAAAAATAACTTGGATAAAGAACGTTTATCTCGATCACAAATAACGCCATGCTGATGTTTACCTCTTACTACAGACACGTGACACACATTAACTCTTTGCTTGCTGTGCTTAGCATAGTTTGGCCTGACTTTCGGGTCTACTAGTTGTACCAGCCATAAGCAAAAGGTTAAATATTATTTTCTCCATATTAATTGTCAATCAATAAATAAAACAAACAATTTAACACGAAAAAAAAAATTTAAAATATAAGTTTCCAAATTAACCTTGAAAGCAACAAGAAATGGGTCTTTTTTTTTATTAACCATAGTTATGCACGTTTTTAATATCTGTATTTTGATTAGTTGTTGCCTGAAGAAAATAATCAGTTTATCCAAATATTGTTACTTATATCATTTATCAAAGAAAAGACACACGACCTGAAACTTAAATTTAAATTTATTTCAAAGGTCCTTTACTGTTTAACTTTTTGATGGAATTAAGGTACTAAAACTTTCGATATAAAGAAACAGATTTAGCTCTCCTTTCCTCTGATACCGTTACATTATAAATATACGCCTTATATAATATGTTTTGTACTTAAACTTAAGTTGCAATTTTATTCCTTCATTATTTGTCTTCAAAAATTGTAAGTTGCCGAATATATTCCCCTTAGTTTACCGAGAAAATCTCAACTAAGCTTAAGTTTTAGATTTGTATGCTTGTCGTCTTACTAGTCATACACTTCATAACGATAAATGGAGCTATAGAAACAAATTATCTTAGCTAACGAATGTATACAAGTTTAATTCTAATTTATAAATTTAAGTATAGCAGGTGCTTTAAACATAAATATACACTTGTATGGGCATCACAAGATTAAGGGATAAATTATTCAACCGTCAAACTACTTGAGAAACTGAATACTGATATTCACATACTTAAGTATATCTCAAGTTATTTCGGAGACCCTCAGCTCACATCTTCACCAAAATGTATCTAATTATATTCCCTCAATGATTCTAGTTTATTGAACGACTTACAATAATGGTGAAGTTGCAGATTATATTTGGAATATTGTTGATATTTGCTTGTTTATCTAATAGTGAAGGTCCGTTATTTCAAGCAAGCTGAAATATAATGCACTGTCTCATTTGTATTATGCCATACAAATATTTTCATATCATTTTCCTACTTCATGATTCTTTCTAATTCATCTAACAATGTTTGTATTATTCTGAAACAGAAGTTAATAATGAAAGAATAGTAGTTCTTTCTTATAATTTTCAAATATCTTTAATGCAAACATTGTAGTTTTCATCTGAAAGATTTGTTAGAAAAGAGATATTATTTTTTCCATTGAGTAGAAATTTTTTTTCTCCGCACTGACAAGAATGAAACTTTCCCGATTTAAGTTTGAAATATTACCAATTGTTTGAATTGTTTGAAACCCAATTGCTTGAATATACAATAATATTATAGTATAATAAATAAATATATTGCCAGTTGTTTGAATATACAGTAATATTATTATATAATAAATAAATATATTACCAATTGTTTGAATATACAATGATATTATAATATAATAAATAAATATATTGCCAATTGTTTGAATATACAATCGGCTTCTTTTCATCTCTTGGAATATTTCAGATGTTCTCTAAACAGTATAAGCCTGGAGATCAATCAGTCTTGTCGGTGAATCCTTCATTTCTCAGAAGTTTGTTGACACTTTAAGATCATAATTAACATGCTTTGTCGGCCTTTAAATGAAATTAAGAGTTAAAAGCACGCCTTAAAATTCAACCGTCTGGCTTCAAAATTTCACCTCCAGTTCACATCAGTCACAATGTCTATTTCAATAAAATTGAGAGATGTGTGAGATCTTCCATTAGAATGCTTTTTCAGATTTTCGAATCTTCATATAATTCTATTTCTTTGGCATTAAAAAATAAACTGTTACTGTTTCATACTTTTTTACATAAAAAGCATGAAAAAACATAAAACATTTACATAAAAGCATAAAAAGCAATTCATTTTAATAAAATGTGTTTTTAAATGCATGGTGATGTGGTTGGTAATTTTATCGATAAAATAAAATAAAATAAACTAAGAAAAATTTCTACAGATAGGATTGGATGGCAATAGATCCAGTCCTCGACTAAATGGGATATGTTTAGAACGTTTTTAAAATGGTATGTTGCTTCTAGCTCTCCTTCTAACAACTATCCAAGGCACTTGAAAACACTGCCTTTTGAGTGGGAACAATTGCCATAATAACATTAAAATCGTTTCAATTTTTTCATAGAATCACGGTGTGAGGTCTCTGCAAAATTGAAAATTGACTTTGATGGGACCATATTCCCTATTTAATTGCTTGATTCTGCAACCATTGCTTTTTCTTCTGCTTGTTCTGTTTATATTGTATGAACCTATCTCCGTATCAAATTTAATTAAAATGAGTCTAATGATTTTGATTCATATATTTCTGACAATAATTTGCCAGACGAAAAAAATCTCTAATTTTGAATATCTTAATTTTTAAGAATTAAATGCATCTTAAAATTTCAAAAAACGAAAAACAAACATTTTCCCAAGCATATTTTAAGAATCAGAAAATAAAATATATTTTATGACTTTGAAAACTTATCCAAGAAAGAGGTATTTTATTATGAAGTATTGAAAGCTTACAAATACGTACATTTTTATGAAGTTAAAAAAAAAAATTATTAAAATGACAAGAAAATGTGCTGAAAAAAGTGTTATTTCAAATGGATGAAAGATGTTTCATTTGTCACAAATATAAAAAATTCTGAACGAAACTTTGTAAACAGAGAACGCCTTTCTTTCATCAACAGGGAAATTTAACCAGGTTTAAATAAGGAAGAAAAGAAAAAAGCATCTTTTAAGTATTTTTTTTCTCTGATTTATGATCAATACAGAAAGTAAATGGATGTCAACCGATTTAGACAAATAAGTAGATATTATTTATCCATTAATTTTTATATATTAAATAATTGAGATTTTATCATTTTTCCGTCTTGAAGTATAACCGGAACTATTTAAAAAATGAGAGAACTATTGTTGTGCTATATATTATAAAGAAATTAAATATTAATAATAAGGCCAACAAAACATTTTTTAATGAATAACAAATTGATCAAAAGAAATTGCAACAAAAACCTTGCTGATTTGACTGACTTCTTTACTTTTCTTTCGCGTCAATTTAGGCCAAAAAATTAAATAAATCTTTTTTACTAAAATTTGAAGAAAAAGAAATTACGTGGATGTCTAACATTTGAGAATTCAAGATTCAAAAAAACTCAGTGTTCTATGGTTAATGAAATTTTTGAGCTTACTAATCAGTTTTTAATGAAATCAATCTCTAATTATTATTACGACTGTATGTTTACAATCTCGTAAATGATAAAAACTGCATCGCTGTAAAAACAATAGATTCAGATTAAAAAATCAAAGTAAAAAAATACTATATTTTCAAAATTTTGTAAATGTTTAGAATTACAGCTTAAAATACAGTGTACAAATAGAAATCTCTAGTAAATGGTAAAATGTAAGTAATTGTAATGCACTAAATAAAGATGTATATATTAGCATGATTCTCTAATTAGATTGCATTACAATGCAAATATTAAAAAAAAAACGAAAGCTAGATCTATCTAGTGAATATAAAATTAGGGCAATTATATTGAACTCAATAAAAACGTATGTATTAGCATAATTGAGAAAAGGACACATGAATGGAAAAAATAACTCTTGCTTAAACTTTATATAATCATCATTATGAAAAAAATAACAGATTACTTTAAAAATTTAAATAACTTTTTTCATTTTAAGTAAATTCTTTCCTGTGGCTTTTAACAAAGTATTCATTCTCCTTATGTAAAAAAAATAAAATATCACTACATTTGTGCAATGAACATATGCCATTAAACGAATCGAAATGCTGAAAAAAATAAAATGATTTCAAAATCATAGTGCAAGCTCTTATTTTTCATCAGATTACGATACCATTTCGAAATAATAATCAGCTCAGTCTGCATAAAAGGTATTACATCTTCAGGGAGTATCATTTGTGATATTGTTTTCTGCTTATCGCTTCACTGATGATATATTTATTGATTTCCCAAATGCATCTATTTTAGAAAAAATTTGAAAATGAATGAGTATGCATTAGATGTGTACAGTGTATTGCATGCATTCTTTTTAAGTAAAATAAATGAACAAGTACGATATAAAAATGAGATTAGGTGATAGAAGTTATTAAAAGAAGAAATATTTAGTAGTTGCTTAAAAGATGCATCTCGAAGTAGTTTTGATGCTAGTTTTGCACTTTATGTATTTAATTATTTGTTTCATTAAATTGCGGAAAATATACACAATTGAGAAATAGTAAATTTTTTTCTTTATAAAAAGTTAAAAGATGCAAATTTTTATTAAAAAAATATTGAAATAAATTTGTGGATATGAAATATTTGTTTTTGTGTGATACTCCAGTATTTTCTGAACAAAATTAATTGCAACTTCCTTGAACTAAAGTTAAAATAAAGCTACATTCCAACAAAACTTAAGTTTGCCAACTTTTTTCCCATCATTATAGATGGAAGTATCGACGTAAAATAACACATTTTTTAAATAAAATAGTAATTATTTTTCCAACTTCAGCTGGAGGAACGTCTATTGAAAAGAAAAACGAAATTTAAAAAAAAAAAAAAAAAAAAACGAACACGATTGCATCTTTGACATTAATGTAACCAAAAATGTAGCAATTAGTGTAGATTGAGTAATTGAAGTAGATGATAAAACGAGGATTATAAAAAAAACTTTCAATAGGTTACAGGCCTCAAGGTGCAAAGTCACCCACGTGAAATTTCAAATAATTCATAAATTTTGCATAGTATCAATAAGGACAGGTCATAGAAGATATATCCCTTACGGCCTACCTAGTCAAAAGCCAAATTAAATTCTTATTTAATCAATGTTTTTGGAGTGCAAAAAGATACGTAATAAAACGTTTGATCCAGTGATCGGATCTTAACATTCTAGGACTCAATCTTAATGGTTATTTGAAGGTGACCTCAAATATGTTAATTAATTAGTGCAGACGATATTTCATGTTACAAATTTATACACTAAAACATACTTTCTCTGAATAAACCTGTCTTTTATTTTGCAAGTGGGAAATATTTTTCCGTATAGTTTGTTCAAGAGATTGCTCCGAAGTTTAGACCCCTTCTAAATGTTAATTTCATTTTTTGCGTATTTCGAAATAAGCTGATTTAGAAAAATTGCACACAATTCGCTCCTGAAGAGATAAATCAACGTAAAAAGTAAGTTTTAGTAAATATTTATTATTTTTCATCACTTTATATAATAATAAGCGAAAAAATTTTGAAATGTAAGGTATAAAATTTTTCGTCACTCTTACAAATGTAATTTTAAATGGCAAAATACAAAATTTGAGTAAAGTCTGTAAAATAGTTCCTGAGAAATAGAATTTAAAAATATTTTTTTTATACAGTCGAGTTTTTACATTTGTGTTTTTTTACAGTCGTGTGTTTTTTTTTAAATTGTATTCAACAGTTTATTTTATATTGATGCCCAGTATTACACCAATGGAAAAAATAATTAAATGTCCCTAAGTTTTGAACCATTTATCTGCACGGGGGGCTGAAATTGCCAGTTGCAGTTGCGCTAGCTGTTAAAATTTCAGAACGCTTTTACGAACCAAACGGTTTTGGAGTGACAAGAGAGGCACATAGCTGGGTATCTTTCTTCGTATCTAACTTTTTCTTTCATTTCAAATACCATTAATTATACATTACTTAGTTTTAGAAACATACACTTCAAAGGTCTAAAAGCAACATAAACTAGTTATCTAAGATAACTTATGAAATAGTAATTCGGTGACGTAATCCTTACATAGTGCACTGAATGGCTTACAGTTGACAACTAGTTATATTTTTTAAGAATGACGATCAACTATCATGACTTTTTCATTAATTAGTGTATTAAACCCTATTATATACATTAAACAGCAGTATAAATAGTTACATAATTTGAATAAAAAAAATGTTTTTTTTTTAATATAAAAAAATACTCTTATTGTAATTTTATTAATTCGAATTCTCTACAGAATATTTTATTATATTTATTAAAAAAATAAAAAAAGTTGCAGTTCCTAATGTATTTGTATTCATTCTTTCAACAATGGCGTTATATCTAGGTATCTTTCTGCCATTCAAAACTTCATTTATGACTTCTCTGAGATTTTTTGTTTTGTTTTTTTTGTTTCTTCAGAGTACTATAATAATCTGAACACTAAAAATATACTTAATTAACAAAAGAATACAGCTTAAATGTTTTTGTTGTTAAGATAATTGGAATAATTTTAATTATTAACTATAATAGTTATTTATTTACTTACAATAAATATCTAAGCTACTAAATAAGTGTATTATATATTAAAATAAACTAGTTGAAACACGGCAATTTTTTATGTTTTATTTCTCTGAGCTATTTAATTTCTCTACGGAAAAACAGAAAATAGTATTTATATAATTAAATTGTCATATTACTGTTTTTATGTTGTCTCTTAAATTGTTTGTTAACAAAAACATGCTTTTGAAGTCTATCAGATGGAATGATATGAAACATATTTTCGAACTAAGTCATACAATTCCAAAACAAATATTTTTATTTTTTTACCTTACGTAATTTGATGCTGTATTTTATCAATTTTAGTTCAAGCAAAACAAAATATAATAACGTTCACTATAAAAACAAAATAATGTTCATTATAAGTTCACTATAAAAGGACTTTTTAAAAAAGTCTACATTTTCTGCAGACAATGTAGATGGAGATAGAAAAATATGGTAAAATTACTGAGCCTTGTGGAAACAACTTTTCTGGTATAAAAAAAACAACCAAAGGGCTTTATTTTCTGGTTAATAAAACCAAATTATACGATATTTAAGCAACTTATTTGATATTTTTCAATGCTTATCGCAGCGGTTTACTGAAAATTCTAAAATTTCAAAATTATGCTCTTATTATGACACTTAATAGTAAAGTTAAATAGTAACTTAGTTAAATAGTAAAAACTCAAAATTAAATTTGACCAAACATATGGTTTTTGTGCCATTTTCTACGATATCATTTTGAAACTACTTAATTTTATTGTATTTGCCAAATTTTATCCCATTATGTGAAAGAACATTTTACTGTCAGTTCTACCAACATCATTACCGAAGTACGTTGGTAAAAAATACCGAGCTTTTTGGTGTTCCCACAGAGACAGAAACACGTTAAACTTTACTATTTTTCGGAAGTTTTGAAAATACATTCTCTTTCTTAGTGTAATAATCTGAAAATGTATGTTTTTTAATTTTAATTATAGAAAAATATGAAAAATAAAAGTGTAAAGTTAAAAAGTATTATTAAAAGGTTTGTTTGCACAGATTGTCAAGTTGATCGATTGTTGTATTTAAAGAAAATATTTATATGAAAAATAAGCCTTGTTAAGTTAATTAATATAATATCATTCAAATAATTCTTTTCAATGATAAAAAAATTAAATCATCTTAGTTATTTCAACATAATTGCTTTTAAATTTAGTTCTACGTAAAACTCTTGATTCATAAGGGTCGAATCTTCATGGATTGGTTCGAGGAACATTCCAGTGACTTTCAAGTCATGTCTTGGCCCCCAAATTCACCTGACCTTAATCCAATAGAGCATTTGTGGTCCTACTTGGAAAACCAAATTCGTGCTGCCACGCAACCGCCTCGCAATGTGAGGGAATTGCAGGACCAGTTGGTGAGAGCTTGGTACCAGATACCTCAGACTACCTATCAGCACCTTGTGGAATCAATGCCACGGCGCGTGCTAGCAGTTTTGAGGGCTAAAGGTGGTCCTACATGTTATTTGCAGGGTGGTTATAATGTAATGGTTCTCCGGTGTATATTTGTCTCGTTCTACTAAAAACTAAAAAGTAGAAAATTTATGTCTTGTTTTTTTTTTTTTTTTTTTTTTTTTCAATATTAAATGCAAAATTTTTATCTTAAGTGGAAAAAAAAATTTATTTTTAAAGCAGATATTATTATTAACTTGTCTTGTTTTATTTACAGTAATAAAAATGGAACCATTTTTACAAAATTAAAAACGCTAATATTTAAATTAAAATAAATTTTGCGACAGATATTTGTTATTTTAGAATTTGTTATTTTTTTGCTATTTAATTTATATATTTACTCATATTATTACATATTTTTTTATTCAATCTTAGCAAATGCATTTGTCTTGTTCTACTGAAAAGTAGAAAATATGTCTTGTTTTTTTTTTCCAATATTAAATGCAAAATGTTTATCTTAAGTAAACAAATTTTGTATTTTTAAAGCTGATATTTTTTAATAAATTGTTTTACTTCATTTCTACTAATAAAAATGGAACCATTTTTAAATAATTAAAAACACTAAAATGTAATTTAATATATACTTTGTAACAAATATTTGTTATTTTAGACCTCCATAAACACATTTATTACGTAAACTAATTCCATAGAAAATTCTCTAAGGCATTAGGAATTATTACCGCACTGCATAAGGATTATTAAAACAAAATGTTTATATATAATTAAATTTCGAAAAAACTCTTTTTTAAAAAATTTACTAGACTAAACATTTTTACTATTATAAATTAAAAACTAAATGGAAAACGTCACTTGTCCGTTTTCCGAAATTCTTTTTGGAAAATCTTTTATGTTTTTGTTTTATGTGCTTTAATATGCATTGATACAATTTATTATAGTTGCCAAATTTATTTCATCGGTCGTAAAAAAACATATTTTCCAAAATAAATGAAAAGTTACAGAACTGACGACCAATAATTAGTAAAAAATAGAGAAATATTTGTTTCTCTCACAGACGGTGGAAAAGATATAATCATAGAAATATGGAGTAAGTTCAAAAATTAATCTTAAAAGCTTTTTAACAAATAAATTTAGCGCAATTACTTTTTTCAGTTGTTTTATATTTAAGAAAATAAATTTGAATGCTTAGAGAATTTGCATTTGTATAAAATAATGAATATGCATACAGATATTTTGTCAAAACGTTGATAAAAATTTAAAATATATTTTAAACAATTTTAATAGTTAGCAAACTTATTTAGAGCATTTTCCTTTTTTTAATTTGTTCATTTACTAGTATATTTTTAGCTTCAAACTACTTGTAGACATTGTTAAAATCAAAATATGTTTTTCTATATTTTTTAATTCTTCATAAAGAATATTTATGTTCAAAAGGAAACAGATTATTAATAATTTACAAATGCTGTTTTTATTTAAGAAAAAAAGGTGAAGATGCTTGAGATAATAACAGTTAAGTCTACATGTACATGTTTTTAAAATTATGGTAAATGTTCCTAGAATAAGCCTTACTGTAAATCTAACACTATTAGAAATTTTTCGAAAAAATAGTTTAAAGAATAATTTATTTCTTATTTTACTATATTCAAACAAAATGGTCAAATAACTATAAATAAGATTGTAATGAAACTGTTAACTGTGGGACAAACCATTTATTAACTGTTTCACCTAATACGGTTAAACAACCAGAATTTAATCGCACCCACCTAATTAGGCCACACAGTTCCTTGCAGCTTAGTATATATTATAGTTTAAAAGGGCTAATCTGTCACTTTCGTAATCGTCAGAGTGGGAGTGCATGACCCAGCGTTGGCATCAGAATATTTCCTCCATTCTTTTCAACATCTGAGGAGTTTATAGTGTCCTGTACTCCCCAGTTTGTATCCATCACCTTCCAATTCCCATCACCTAACATCACCTAGCTCTAATGTCCAATTAAATTCTCTTTTGGCACTTTTGAAACCATGTCAGTCATAAATAGTTAAAAAACAGTATAGTTTTTTTATTCATGGTTTTATTACCATACTAGTTGTTACCGGTTCCAAAACCGTAAAGGTAAAACAAAATCTTCTTTATGGTTAATTGGATGGACAGACTGATATCAGTTATTTTGTCATAATTTTAAAATGAAAATTCTAACAGTGAAGATATTCTTCCTCTTGTCTCAGCAGATAAAGTTAAAAAATCGTTCTATCTATTCTCCTTCCAAAGAGAAATGTAAAAAAAAAGATGAGAATTGAGTAAAAAAATATGAATATAGCTATTACAATAGATAGGCACTATGTTGGAAGCATTTTTAGAAATTTTTCCTCTAATATGGCCATCACTTAAAATTAAAACGAAACCTTAATTCACTGATGGTTTAGAAAATAGGCAAAATTGGAAAATATTTCTCCCCAATGCACTATTCCCTTATCTAAAAACATGAAAATGCCAGTTTTGCTATGCATAGAAGACTTGTTAAAATACAACTTTTACATGTAGAACCGTTTGTTAGTTAAATTAACGTAAAAACTTATTCATAGCTATCACAAGATGACCATACAAAAAAAAAAAAAAAAAAAAAACACTTTCTTTCTCTGAAGGCTACAGCAATCTGAAAAGCAACCAAGCTGCCAATTAAATTGTTTTTCTTTTTCTCTTTGTAAAGACGGTTTGATATTATTTCCAGTATTCTTATCGAGAGTTTACGCATCAATGCTGGTGTTACTCCAGGGGTAAAGAAAAAAGAGAAAGGCTGCTCCATTCCTCCCTAGAGCTGAAGCTACGATTTCCTTCCTCTTGACGTCATGCCGCACACAGATCTCGAAGATAGCAAGCAAAGATATTATGAAAACTTTGCATCCTTCTCTCTGTAAAAATAAGTAAACCTTGAAATTAGCTTTCAAGGTTTACACAGCACATTATTTCCGTTAAAAAAAAAGTTCAAAAAATTTTTCTTGACCATAATATTAAAAAAATAACATTTTAAGCAAAAAAAATATTTTACAATTTGTCGTACACGATAAATACTTTATTTTAAAATTTTCAGTTTAACTTTTATTATTAAAAAAAATAACGCATATATCGACACTTTTTACATATTGTTCGATAACAATAATTTGTAAAGTTGGGTTAAATTAAGAATCCTGATTTTAAAATATGCTGTTCATAGCAATTTGTTATACTTAATAGCATTTGTTTATACTTAATCATTAGAAATCAACAACCTTAAACGCTAATTATTGAAGCAAAATGATAATTTAGGTTCATAATAATATTAGAAATTTAACAATTGTTAATAGATATTTAAGTTTAAGAGCATATAACTTTAAAAAATAATAAATATTTAGAATAACTGCATTTAGAATAACAGCATTATGAAATAAAGAGAATTTTAACTAATAAATATTTATACTTTTCATTTAAGTTTTTTATTTCATTTGACCTTATCAAATTTTAAATTTTTTTTCCTGCCTTTCATTTTGAAGTTACGGGGTGGTTTCTATTTGGATGGTGAGTTCTTATAAAATTTCTTTAACAGAATAAATGTATGACTGTTTTATTCACTGCGGAATAACGACCGTCTAATTGATTTACAAGTTCTTTGATGACACTTTTAGATTTTCTTTTAGATGCCCCATGAAAAATTTTGAAAAATTTTCACAAATTAGTTATTAGTTATCAAATAATTCGTTAAGTATTTCTAGAGAAGTATGGAAAAAATATATTCCGAGTTAGTTTTGAATTAACATATATTGTTGAAAATTTCTCGGAAATAATGATTAAATAGCAATTTATCTAAGTGTTATTTTACCCTTTTACTGTATTGTGTGAACAATACAGTTAAAAAAAAAAACATAAATAAAATTGTATTGAAACTGTTTACTGCGAGAAAAACCGTTTATTAACTGCTTTCACTTATTACTGTTAAGCAACTGGAATTTTATCGCACCAACTAGTCCCACTTAATGAAGTCACTTAATTCCTTGCTGTTAGGCGCATATCAAGCCGATATTGCTAAACTGTCATACTAGTGACGACAGAATGGAGGTTCGATTCTCAGCGTTGACACCACAATATTTTGCCATTCCCTTCAACACATTAAGAGTTTCCAACGTCTCTAACTCCTCAACTTATCACTCTGAACTATAAAAATACGATACTCATATTCACAGATAGAACGCAGCACCATAAAGCTATTTAACAGAAGAAGGTTAAGTATCTCCCAACTCATGCGATATGTGAAGCAAACAGATAAACTAATTGAAACACATTCAACGGTTCATTTGAAAATGCACTGCTCAACCGCAACCTAACTTCAATGACCATTACCTAACGAAAAGTGTAACTTCAATTTCCAGTTAAATTTCGTTTTTTATGGTTTTGAAACCATGTTACTCGTAAATAGTTAAAAATAACCGTAAAGATAAAATATGTTTCTACCGTAAACTTTCCTGTTGATTGGATGGACTGGTTATTTGCTGTCGGTTATTTTTCGTATATATTGAAAGGAATTTCTTACAGAGTTGGTCTAGATTTTTTCATGAATCTAATATAAGGAAAATGGTAATATTTTGAACATTTAAGATTTAGATACGTTTCATGTTCTACTATGCATATTTTTTACATTCTTCAATTAATTGAATATATATTGCCGACCAGGATATTTCTGAGGGTAGCTCGTTCCTGAACTTTATAATAATTATTGGGTAGATAGAGCTTCGTGAGTAGGAACATTCCTCAATCCCTAGAAATTCCTAACTATTTCCTAATTGTGAGCAAAACTCCTGTCCTCTGCTATTGAAGGAATATGAAGAATTTCAACAGCAATAAATTGTGAGGTGGCCTATTCTTGGTAGATTTTACTATTAAAAAGTCTAAGCAGAAAACTGTTTGAAAATGCATTTAAAGTTTACAATAAATCTATTTGTTAAAGTGGAATCCTTTTGTAGAAAGTATCATCAGCTGTTTAAAGAAATGCCTTTATACTGTTTACTTCTGATAGAAACAAAGTTTTGTGTGTATCTTGTAAGAATCACTGTAAATAATATATGAATAGAAAATAAAACAAATAATTTTCCTTTCCTAGTAGTAAAAGTATTAGAGAGATTGTAAATAAATGATTGTTTGCTTTTGAATTGTAAGTCTACCCTGTCCATGTGAAATTGAATTTCATATATATCAATCAATAAAAAAATAAAGAATAATGTTTATTTACCTAAGACAAAAAAAAATGAATAAGAATAATATTTTGATTTAATGGTTTTTTCATAGTGTATGAAATCAAATTATAACACAACTTTAAATCATAACTATAATCAATTATTTAGAGTGAATATTACAAATAATTTTCATAAAATTAATTAAGTAAAGCAATTTCAAAGTGATAAAAATTTAGAATTTTAACTTATCTTCTGTAAACTAAACATGTCACGAAAAGTTTTCATCAACATATTATGAATTTTACTGTCTTAAAAAGCTAATTTTGTGCTGTTGATAAAAATTATAATACTATTAAGATAAGTACGCTCGAGTTCAATTTCAAATCCAAATGTGTTCGAAATAATTAAACAGATTTGAATATTTATTTATTTCAAATGGCAGAAGTAAATTGACACGTTAAAAAGCAAAAACACAGGAAATAAACAAGAAAGTAAAAAGTCAAGATTTGAATATAACTTTATAAAAATAAAAGTAAAAATAAAAAGCTGGTATGTCTACAATCTCTTCTTGTAGATATAGATGCTTTATAAATAGCATTGTTTGATGCCAATAAGGTCCAACTCGTATTACAACGCTTTTTTCTGGTTCTAAATGGTTGTCGGAGGCCAATTGCCAGTTGTAATTACCCTTCCATTAGCCATTCAAGTATGTTCTTTAAATTTTAGACCTCGAGCTCTAGTTTGCCAAATTACATAAAAATTGCCGAACAGATTGCGCTCTTCGTGGACGCACGTTGCCTTCTATTTAAGACTAGTCAGATTCATCTGTATCTCTGAAAAAGCAAACACAGGACTTCAAGACATCTCTTATTAGTCATAGTGTCCCTTTAAAGACATGTTGGGTTGTGTAGCCATCTATCACGATGCCAGTCTGTACAATTATTAATTCACTCATATCTTCTTCTTTAATGGCTGATTTCTAAGACATTGGGGAGCAGATAGCAATTCCCCAGTACTCTATAAACCATATAAACTTGAAACACCATGACTGTTTTCCAATATACACTATAACAAATTCAGATTAAATCACAGTAAAATGTGCCCGTGCTTAGAGTGCCGGTACTTTTACCATAAAATCCTTTTTCATCAAAATATGTTAAGGAACAGAAAACAGATATATTGAAATTTTTATAATAATAATTACTATAAAATTACTAAATCACTCCAACTAAATAAACATTACTGTGAAAATACGATTATATTTGTTTAATTAATTACAATAAAATTACCAAATCACTCTAATTTAGAAATATTACTGCAAAAATTGCGGTGTAATATTACGGGGAAAGGAATTTTAAGTAAAATGAATTTTACGGTAAAGTGAACTTTGGAGATGATACACCTAAAGTACCGGTACTTAATACTTTAATTTGAACTGGAATTTTTTACTGTGTTTAAGAAATCAAATATTAGCGAAGGTTAGATGGTATGGGCAGCATCATGTTAGAAGATTACACACTATTCATGCCTTAGGAAGAGTCTCTGTGACTGCCGAGATGTACAGAGATAAAAACTTAAATCTTTAAGTTCACTTAATGATTTAGATTAATTTTATTTTGTTTACTTTTAAGAAACCTTACATTCGTTCATAATTTTTGAACACAAAGCTACCGCATGAAAGCAAAATGTTTAGTACCTTTTAAAGATAGACTCTTTAAAAATATATTTATGTCATAAAAATAAAGATGTTGTGGTATAAATTTATGAAACTGATGACTCAAATAATCTTGATAACGGTTCAAGTTTGAACAAATTCCCCTAATTAAAAAATTGTACCAACTGTCATTTAAGAAGAAAAAAACAAGTTTCAGTTAAAGATCAAAACGTATGACTGTTTTGAAAATATCGACACATGTGAAAAATATTTATGAAAAAAAATAAAGTTTTCTTAGTTTGAAAATTGTATGAATCATTTTTATTAAGTATTTTACGCAATTTTAAAAATTTACCCTTGTTTCTTTCCATGACTCTCAATATTATTTGCTATTGTGCACTTGAAGATGCATATAGTACTTTTAGGGGCTTTTCTCAAGGATATAAAAGTTGCAATCAGTGAATACCAACTTATTTATAATGTTTGTTTACTTTCTTAACTGAGAATGTAAATTATATATTATCAAAATGTCTTATGATAGTTTAATATCAATGCAAGATATAAATTGAAAAAAAAATGACTAAACCTATTACTTAAGTAAGAATGAACAAAAAAAAACTTAGAATCATAAGAAAAAATTCCATGATTTGCAAATTTAATAATCTAAGTTTGATTTATTTTAAAATTCCGGAAAGTACAAGGAAAAAGTAAACATAATGAATCCTCCAATGTGAAGTATCTTACATTTTTCCAGAGTTAATCATGTGTGCTTTTATTTTGTATGATTGAAATCACTTAGGTTATTTTATGATGAATGTTAATAAAGCATTTTGTGGTTTGGGAAAAATGAATTTTCTTTATTTCATTTTCCTTATAAAATTGAAGGTACAAATATCTTTCACATGTTTATTTCAATCCATATTTATTTTTTTATACGTGAAGATAGATGTCAAGCCACATTTTGAGCCTCATCGAACTCCTCAGTAGAAATTTTTGGAAAAATTTACAAGAGCAATGTATATTAGACACATACATTTGTTGAAAATCTTTAGTTATAAATTAATGTAAGGCTAAAGAAATCAGAATTTACAAAAAATGTGGAAAATATGGAATCAGTCAAAAAAACAACGATGTATCACTGTGTTTCTTAAGGATTTATTGTACTTAGTTAATATAAAATTTAAATTAAATATTTATTTGCATTTAAAAACCGTGTATTGAACACGTGTATTAAATAAAAAAAATTATTGTTTAAAGGAAATAGTGGAGACTTCAAAACACGCAAAGCTCATTTAGTATTAAAAAAAAATAACTGTGAAACCAATAAAAAAATTTTTTATCATTGGTAAAATACCTACAGAAGAAGGTTACGATCAATTATATGTATTAAATTTATTTACGGAAATCGTTATTTTAACTTTAATTTATTATTGACATTTATTTTTGAAGAATTAGTTCTTACAAGACTCGAATTATATAAAAAAATAGATATTCAACTAAACTGAGTGCAAAGATTTAAATTTAATCCAAAGAAGATTACATTTTCCATTAAATTGCAAGAAAAGTAAAAATTCTGAAATCAAGTGTAATATATATGTATGTTGGCTTGACTAAATAAAACAGAAATCATCTCTACAAAAAAAAAAAAATCGCAGAGAAAAGTTAAGAGACCTTTCACGCGTTGACCAAAACTTTTGCACGCTAATGTATATATATATATATATATATATAATCATGCAATATTCGGGCGGGAAATTTGTATTACACTTACTAAACGAAGTTTCAAGATTCAACGAATAGAATATTATAGATTAATTTCAGTTAGCCCTTAATATTTTGTAAATAAGTATAAATGCTCAAAGATATTTCTAAACTTTAATTTTCGTCATGACTTATTGTAAAAAAAATAATTTCCATTTTCAATTGGAAAAAAAAACACTTATTTTTCGTTAATCAGCTTTGAAAAAAAACATGAATTTTTTTATAATATAATTTATAAAAAGTTCAGTTCTTTGAAAATTAACAATCTATAAGCATTTATTTTGAAAATCTTCATTGAAGTCCAAAGCATTTTGTACAATATGGAACAGTTTTCTCAGAGAAAAGTTTCTCAATTTCTACAACATTAAAAAACTTTTTCAACTAAACATTTAAAAATAAGATGAAATTACAGAAATTGAGAAAAAAAACTCTATAAAAATTGACAAAAAAAAGGGAAGACCTACATAATTCAAGATATTGCTGTGAATAAAATTTTAATCGTGCTTCCTCATTTTTCCTTTGTTTCATTCCTCAATCGTGCATTCATTAATAAGGACTCAATTAAAATAAATAAAATTATTGATGTTTTATTTATTTGCTTTGTCAAACGTAAGATTGAAAAAATTTTTTAAAATTTCTCTAACCTTCATTTTCCAAAGGCTATAAATTGTTTTAAAATTATATTTTCCTTTGTTTCTTAAGCATATTTTATTGGAGTTATATCACGCTCAGGAAGTCCATTATTTTCACATCACGCCGAACACAAAGAGAAGTTCTGATTTTTTAAGCATGCCACTTCTTTTGATAGTTGTTGAAAAGTGGCTGGACGATCAATGAATTCTCAAGTAAGAAATTCTCCAAAAGGGTATTGCCGTGTTTCTCATACGAATAAAAGAAATACTCTTTATTTTTGTATATTTTATCATAGATTTTCACGTGATGGACAGTCGAAATATAAATGTTTATTTGACCTGTAAGCTTTTAAAAGCAATTTTTATCCTGCTTTTCTCGTGTATTAAAATTGTGTTAAGATTTCTTTTGAAATATTTTAATATTTTCAAGATTAAACATATTATAGCTAAGATTTTAGAAAGAAGAAAAAACATATGTTACACAAAGTGACTAAACACTGATATATTTATAAATGCACTGAATAAATTAGTATTATTCTAAATGATGTTTTGAAGAATAATTATTACCATAAAATTTCATCTTGCCTTTGTTCATCTTAAAAAGTAAACTTGATGAAAGCATAATACATCTATATTAGATGCATTATGTTTGTACCTAATGTTTGCGCAAATACAATCCAGGACGTTCTGGATCAAATTATATAAAAAAAACTACTGGCGCGCTGAATGTCTCAGCCATAAAATACATTTTACGATAAAGTTAATTTTTACTGTAAAATTTTTTACCACAATTTTAACCCTAATATTTATCTAAATACAGTGCTCCAGTGAATTTATATTAAACATTTAAAATTTACGGTTTATCATATTTTTCATTCCATGAAATTTTACAGAAAAAAGAACCGGTACGTTTATTACTATTTTTTACAGTAATTCATCGGTGCTTTACAGTGTTTCTAATTTGTGTAAAAATAAATACCACATGACCTAAATGAATATACTAAGAAAGAATTTCATTTGTTTCAGAGTAAAAATGAGCTAACAGTATATACAATTCAGTTTTTTTTCCTACTTTGCTCTGAATCTCTATATGATTTTTTGAAAAATCAAATAATGAATATGACTTATATTTTATAATACTTTTTTCAAAATCAACTTCCCTATTCAATTGATATGTTTGTTTAACTGCCTGTTTCGATTAAAAAATAAGCATCTGTATGTATTTCAAATATTATTACTGTTTAATATTTGGGGTATTTAATATTACGTGAATAATTTTGAAGTGAGATTTACAGAAATATTCATATCTATCCGATACTTAAAATAAGGGATTTTAGTTCATAAACTTTTAATGTTGACTTTCAGTTCCGGTTAAGCTGTAACTATCGTACCGTCAATTTTATTAGAGAATAAGTAAATTTTAGCATTAAATTTTGTAATTTTATTTAAAAATAGTTGAAGAAGTGACGGTTTTTAATCTATTTAAATGAAAGCATATTACTTGCTATTGTTTGGAACAGTATTTTGCTGGGGTAGGTTTAAAATGTTTTATGAAAGATACGATTTAGTTCGTTTAAATATATAAAGTTATATATTTATGTAAAACAATATATAATTATTTATTTATATAGTTAATATAATATTATGTATTTATATATTCTACTAAAAGTTTCGAATTTTTTAAAATTAAGCTAGCTTTTTTTACATGAAAACAAATATAACTTATTTATAATATTAATGTATATATAAGTTCAAATTTGTGTTTAAATTGCATGCCACTCAAAATTCCCTTTATTTTAGGATTTACATAGTAATGACATGCATTTCTTAGAGCTGAATATTTTATTAATGAGAAAAAGTGTGATTCCCCAATATTAATTGTCTAAAGATATCACCTTATTAAAATAAGATTTATTAAAAATTCAGGAACAGATTTTGTTAATTAACTGTCTTCCTTTAATACGTAATTTGATCTTTTCATTATATACCTTATTTATTTACCTTGTTTTGTAAATAAAATATTTTAAACTTTTCTATAAAAAGAGTTGAAACAAAATTCATTTTCTGAAAGAAAGCTTTAATTTATTTAAAATAAAGCTTTTAAAATTATTTAATTTTCCCGATTAACGTTATTTTGCCATTTATGTATTACAGACTTACATTTAGTACATCTGAGTTATTTATTAAGCAACAAAAATGTGACTGCCTACTCTTGATATTCTAAAGATACAACTCATTTAAAAAAGATTCATTTAAAGATCTGTTAGTTAACAACCTTTATTTAATACGTAATTTGATCTTTTCAATATGTACCATATTTATTTACCTAGTTTTGTAAATAAAATCGTTTAGACTTTTCAACAAAAAGATTCGACACAGAATTCATTTCTTAATGAGTACTTTCATTTATATAAGATCAAACCAAAACAGTTGCTATTTATTGTCATTTTTAAATTTTATGCTAAAACAGCACAGCACTGGCATAAAACTTATCTTTTATACAGACTTCAAAAGAATCTTTATACCGAAAGGCCAATAGTTTGTGTGCAGAAGATGCTTTTGCATTTGTCGCATTTCTAAAAACTCAGAGACTCTGAATAATTCGTAATAATTCTCATTAAGATTTCACTGCCTTAACGCACTTTTATTGTGATGTCTTCTTGAAGACGGAGAAAAGGAGTTCCCACTTGACATATTGTTTTAGTGATAGTTGTAACAGAAAATTATCTGAAGAGAAGCCTTAGATGTAGCAGTTCAAAGGAAATATGTTTCCTAATTTTCATTTGCCGAGGAACTTCTCAGCACTAGCACAATTATAAAATGTAGTTTCAATCGAGTTTTATAATTAATCTACGTCGTATTTCCTGAACTCCTCATCCTTCAATCGGTTCCATATGAATTATTAGCATATTGTTTAAAGTAAAACGAAAGGGTTTGTAGTAAATTTAAATATAGTTAAAAGGCATATTTATATTTTAGATCTATCATTTACTAACCAGGTATTTACTTTAAAATGCATTAAGTTGTGAATAGCGTTTGTGTATAGAATTCTTTTTATAACCATGCATCATGAAGTACAGTTAAAAATGCAATATTTTTATGAGGCATAACAATTTTGTAGAAATTCTTAAAATTTTGAGCGTCTTGTATGCAACCATTAGGTAAATTAACATTGTTTTTCAATTTCCAATTCTGGATATATTTTTATGTATTAGGGACAAATCAGGAGCTAACTTTATTGATACTTAGCAAGTTTTAGAGCTAGATGCATTTGTAGAAAGCATACCAAGTTTATACAAATTATTAAAATTTTAAATATCTTGTAGGCAGCAACTAGATAACTCATTTTTTTTAAATTCCCTGTTCAGGATATATTTTTAGGTATTAGAAACAGAGAGATTTGAAATCAGAAACCAACTTGGTTGGTTCTTAGCATGTTTGAAGAGCTGGGTGCAATATTTGTATAAAGTACACCAATTTTGCAAAAATTCTTAAAATTTTTAATTTCTTTTAAGCAAATACTAGGAAATTCAATTTCTATTTCAATGAATGCTACATCGCCTTTTATGTATTACAGAATAATTAATAAATAAATACATTAGTACAATTCTTACTAATGATGCTCCGTTTTTTTATTATTTAAAATTTTCAAGACGTTTATAGCCGTCATTGACAGCAACATGTTATTAATGATTTGTGTGTTATCTTTCGGTCCTATTAAGTTCTAAACGAAGGTACCAATTAATTACTATTAATTGTAACATGTTTAAAAAGTACTCGTTTGCCTGATTTTATTTCCATTCATAAAAACTTAGTAGCAGCAAAAATTCAATTAGACTTTTAATTGGATGGTCATTGTGACATTAGAAGACTATTTGAAACTTTATTTCTAAGTATAATTGTCTATAAGACTAAATTTATTACTAAATAATTACTCAAAGAGCTAAGCCTTTTAAAAATCTTTCTCTTTGGAGATAGTTTCAAAAATTTTGTGATAGTACTGAAAGAAATGCAATTTAACTGTGTTTGAAGTCGCAAAAGAACAATTCTCTTAAGATACCGATCTTATCTAAATTACACATGTGGGTACACGAAAAGATTCATTCATTCTCTTCAATAGCGTCTTAAAATTCAGTACGTAAAATAGCATTACTTAATAATTTGATGTTTTTACGTTAAAGCATTTTTACGTCATTATGAAGCAGGTTAAGGAATAATTGATGTAAAAATATAATTTAATTATAAAAATTATTAATGTAGTCTTCAATATAAGTGACTGTTTTATCTCGTAGTATTAGGAATAAATTTCATTTTTAAGTAAATTTCACTAAAAATGTAAATTCTAGTAGCAAAGGAAAATTATAAACTATACCGATATTAAAAGTTTATGAGCAAAAAACAATGGATTTTAATTAGTTTATAAATTTTAAATATTATCTTGCAGAAAAATAATACAAAAATATTATCTTTAATGCATAGCAAAGCAATTATTTTTTATTATCTCTGTAAGTATATTAGAAAATTCGAAAGAGAAAAAATTCTTTTTTAAAGAAAATGCAAGTATTATTTGGTTATATGGTGACATTTAGAAATATTTCTACTTATAGTTTATAAGACAGCCGTAAATACGAATGGATTCAGATTTACATAAAATATTTCTGAAAGAAACATCGTTTTAAATTTAAATTATAAAATCAATTCCGGACATTAAAAAAGAAATAGGTATTTAATTTTACATAATTATTGATTATCGATAGTTTTGAATATGCTAATGGTATCATATATTCTGTTTCCTTTACGTATGAATAAAAGCATGGTGGATGTTAATAATTATTTGCTAAAATTAGCACAATTTTCTTTACGAAAAATTTATTTAAGAATTTTCTTTTTTTTCATATATTCAAATATCTTTAACTAACATTTAAAGTTTTTTGAAAGGAAATTTTGTTTCTTCCTCAGAATGTTTTTTTAAAATATATTTCACCTAGAAGGGGATATCGAAATCACTTTTCAGATAAGTCAAAAAGTGCAAACACATCTCGAAAGTCAAAGGGTTAATTCTAGAGTTATCTAAATGATATATTTCTTGTATGCTTAAAACATCAGTCTACAGACAGCTTAGCTTGCGTTTCCTCAGCCTTGAGTAAACAGATGATGGCTTTGAGTTTTAATATTTTCACTACATCCCATAATTTAAGTTCATCGCATAAATCTGTGTTTTTTTGGAATTGCATAGTAACTGATATTTTCTAGTATATAAGATATGAGAATAGTTTGATTGAAAATTTAAAATATTTTTCTCGAGTGTGTGTTTTTTGGATATTTTAGTATTTCCTTAAACAGCATTTTATTTGCCAATTTACTAATTTTTTTGTAAAACTCTCTGACATATATTTATCATATTCCTACAACAATAAAACAATTCTTACCATTTTTATGACATTGTCATACTCTAATATTTGAGAACAATACTCCGAAATGTTTTTAGTTTATAAGATTACTTTAAATGAAAATTTAAAATTTTATCTGTACAGTGGATTTTAGTATAACTTAAACACATTTTTATTTGTCGATTTGATCATTTAATTTTCCGATATATATTTATCGTGTCTTAGTAACAATAAAACAACTCTTGCCATTTTATGACTATCTGGTACTCTAATAATTGATGGCAATTTTCTGTAATTTTGTTAGTTGTCGAGAGTATTTTGATTCAAAATTTAAAATTAAATGTTGAATCCTTGAATGTGTCTTGTGGAGTTTTTAGTATTCCCTAACCAAGAGTATATGTCTCAATTTGCCAATTGTTTGTCATATTTTTCTATTGATATTTATCATTTTACTATAACAAGACAATTATTACCATATTAAATTTTATGACACTGCGAGGTGTTGTAATGTCGATAATGTAAAATAACTAATAGTTTTAGACATAGTTTTAGTCAAATCAGTATAAAAAAAACCTGAAGGACTCTATCTCAAAATTAGATCTAATATTAAATGCAGAATACTTAATACAGAATTAAAAAATTGTCTAATATTAATTACATTTATAATAAATTTATTTTTATTGAAATCTAGTTATACTTTCTTCACATTTTATGTTTTTTATATAACTAAAATATCATAAATTTCTTACAATTCAGAGATGCAAATATATAAGGAAAAAATAATAAAACATTTTAAAAATGTATCTAATAACATCTTTAAAAGTTTCAATAATACAAAATGAAACATTCGATAATACGAAACAATTTAAGAAAGTATCAACATGCATATTAATCGAAGTTTAATTCATGCATTGAATTCATTAGAAGATTTTTTTTTTAAATAAAACAGCTTATCAAGTTTTCTTAATACAGAAAGATTAGTTAGGTGCTTCCAGGGCTTTAAACTTTAATCCGATTCTTAATGTAGTATTTCTTTTCCTTTCTATATTCCATGTAAAAACTTTACTCAAGCGAATAATTATTTCATTGAATGTAATTGTTTAGAATCAAAATCTAATCCTGATACTTTGTTTATTCTCTAAATTTTGTGTTCTCAAATGTTTTAAGGATTTATTTAATACTTTAAAACTTTCAAGCAAATTTAAAATTTGTGGGGAAAAGTGAAATGATTTGTGTTCAAGTTATTCGGGGACAATTTATATATTAAAATATGTTTAACTTGCTTATGTTTTAGTTTGTTTAATATGAAGTATTAGAGTGCAATCAAAACTTTTTAAACATTATTTTTTGACATTATTTTTAAACATAATTTTAGACATTATTTTTAGCGTTAAATGATTCAGTGATCATAAATTAAAAACGAATTTTAATTAGCAGAATTAAATAACTTTTCTATTATACTTTCTCGAGTAAATTAGAATTTGATCCTGTAGGAATATGTTACGTTTATTGAATTGTATTATTCGCTAACAGTCGTGGTTAAAAGTATGTATACTGTTTTTATTTGTAAATAAATCTTGCTTTTATAAATGATTTAACTCTAAGAATTCTATTTAATGCAATTAACAGACGCTATTGCTCATTTTGATCGAATTCTGAAGTGTATTAAGACTATATTCTTGTTAAAATGTCATTTTTTTATATAATTTTCTATACAGTAAGAAATTTCTCGGAAAAAGGATTAAATAACAATTGATTTAACTGTTATTTTACCGTAACCCAACAAAATAGTCAAATAACCATAAAGAAGATGATATGCGTGCCGTTAGTTGTGAGAAAAACCTTTTAATAAATGGTTTCTCCTAATGCGGTAAAACAACAAAAATGCATCGCACCAACTAGGCCTACCTAATGAAACAACCTAATGATCTTTTCAGCTGGGCATATACTATAGACAATAGGGCAAATCTGTCAATCTCATGAACCACAGAAGGGGTGTGTGAGTCTTAGCGTTGACAACACAATATTTCCATCATCACATGAAGAGTTTCCAGTGCTATGCACTCCCTAATTTGGGAACCTGGATTATTAGAATATAATACTCTTACTCAAGTATAGATTACTGCACCATAAAGTTTAACACAAAAAGTCTAGTATTTCCCATCTTGTACGATAGGTGAAACAATCAGATAAAATTTCTAAACTAGATTCCATAAAAAAATTTGACAAAAAAAAAAAAAACCCAACTAAACCACAACCTAACTTCAATGTTCTAACTTAATGAAAAACCCTGCTTCGATGTCCAATTGAATTTATTTTTATGGTTTGAAAACCATGCTAGCTGTAATAGCTAAAAAACATAAAGTTATCTATGCATGGCTTTTAAATCATATTAATTGTTGTAAACAGTTTCAAAACAGTAAAAGTAAATAAAGTTTTTTTTCTTTCTTATTTTTTATTTTTAAATTCAATGAAATTCTTTAATTGGGGTAAGGAATTGAAATTATTTATAAATAACTAAACACTTTTTTATTTTTTATATAAAAGCAATATATGAATTTTTCATTAAAAATACCCATACACATTATAAAATTTTATTTAAGGATTATGTTATTAAAATATTTTAATTATTTTTAAAACTTCTGAATGATTTTGATAAACTTATTGTTCTTATAGGATCTCTAATCTTTTGTTCTAATTTTTATTGCATATAATACCTCTTTAACTGTTTCAAAATAACTTTTGCGAATAAAACTAAAACTTTCAAATAATTTTTTCTAAAAAAAAAAGAAATCAAATATGTAGAAAAAGAGATTTTATAAAATGATCTAATTTTTTTTTAAAGTACTCTTTAAAAATTTGTAAATAATATTTATCAAAGACCATTTATCTTTATGCTATACCCTTCTATTAATTTTATATATTTTATATCTTGGAAATTACAATACCATTTTGTACGGTCGCTTCTGAATTAATTGTCTCAAGAGTTTGAAGAATAAATACAATAAATACATGAGCTATGTATAAATACTTTTATTCCTCATTAAATGACTTTCTTATTCATGAAAAACTTGTTCCATGTAATCAACTAAACTCAACTTATAAATATTTCATGATGAATTACAATAATTAAAGTAATAAATATGTATAAGTTTCACTCAGAAAATGTAAATAGTAATTGTTTAAGCTACTCCCAAAACTATAATAAAGATTTACATGAAGTGCGTTTTTTGGTTTGTTGCCAAGTTACACATACGTTCTTGATGTTCTGAACATGGCTTCTTTTCCGCAATAAAAAGCCGGAAAACACACATTTCTTTTCATTATCAGAGCAGAGAGAGACAATTGCAATCTTTTTGATTTGCTGTAAGTGTGATTCATTTCCGCTAACTTGAAAGAAAACTTATGAAACAAGTATAAAACCTTATATAGTTTTACGGAAACTGAAACATACCAGACATTCTTTATTTGTAAATTTCATACGTATTAAATTAACAATTTTGTCCAGTAAAATATTGTTCATAACATGCATCTTTACTTTATTAATAAAATATTTGGATTTCAATTAAGAAAGTATTTATTTAGAAAACTGGCTCTAGATTTGATTAAAAAATAATAAGAGAAAGTAAACGGAATTAACAATCAGTTTGTAAGGAAGGTTCTTGATTAATCACGTATGATTACTGCCTGGATTCAGTACTTTCAGAAGAATCTCGTGTACTTTTTCGCATTTCGTTATTTCATTAAATTTGAGTGCCTTTTCTGCATGATTAGTTTTGCCATTTAGTAAAAATCTTATTTTTCAATTTTAACTAGAACCTGTTAACAAAATTTAATAAGCTTATTAGATTTAATAATAGCAAAGCGATTTATGTTTTTTTCCCTTCAAGCGTTCAAGTACTACGAAAGTACTTTTTATTTCTTTCTATTATAGTCAATTTTTAAATATTTAGCTAGACATAATCATTTTTTAAAAGCATAAATATAAACAAAGTAAGTACGTGGTTTAAGAAAAATTTCAAAATATCAAGTTTGGCAGCATTGCCAATATATGTGTTCCTATTTATCTTTAATTTTATTTCACATAATGAATAAAAAATAATTGTATCTTAAGGAATGTATAATAAACTCCAGATTTTACTAATGATAGATATAAAATAGAAAACATTAAATATGACATCGTTTTAACATTTGAAAAAACATAATTGGATACTTGAAGCTAATCTCACGGTTCTGTTTAATTACGTGGTTGCATTGTACGCCAAAGAACCAACATGAATAAATTTTTATCTAATGATCAAATTTTAACATTCTAGGACTCAATCTTAATGGTTTTATGGGGGGACCTCAAATATGCTAACTAATTAGCGCAGACGACATTTTAAGTCGGTCAAGAGAGCGATACAAAGTTTGGACACCATATGTTAATTTTACTTTTTTGCTTATTTCACTATATCTTGGAGACCTATTAAAGCGAATTGAAAACTTTTTGCGCACAATTATAAAAAAATGTCATTCAAATATAAGTCCATTCATAAAAATAAATTTTATTAATTATTTATTCATATTTTATTCTATATTGGTCGAATATACAATTTTGGTATAAAATTTTTGCATCATTTTAAAGAAGGTAATTTTACATGGAAAAATACAAAATTCAGCAAAATCAGTCGACTAATTTATGAAAAATTGAATCTAAAAAAAGTCAGATACTTAAAATTTTATTTCTCAAGAACTATTTAAGCAATTTTGGTCAAATTTTGCTTTTAATATATATACATTTTATGCATATAAAATTACAATCTTTAAAAAGATGCAAAAAAACTGTATACCTTACAATTCAAAATGTTTTCAAACATTCCTAAATAAAATGATAAAAAAATAATAAATATTTACTAAAACTTATTATTTGTTTTGATATTAATCTTTGTATAATCATCTTTGAATAAACGCATTTTATAATTATGTGTAAAAAATCTTCAATTCGCCTTAAAGGTTATAGCGAAATACGCAAAAACTAGAATAAACTTTAAGAGGTCTAAACTTTGGATCGCTATACTGACCAAACTATTGGGACCATAATTCCCAGATTCCGGTTACCCCCTATGTTTTGGGAGTCAGGAATATGAATTTGTCGAAAAAACGTATGTTTACTCAGAGAAAATAATATTTTTTTGTCTGATTTCGTAACATAAAATATTGTCCGCATTTATTAATTAGCATATTTCGGGTTTCCCCCTCGAGACTTTAAGATTAAATACTATAATGGACCATGAATATCATATCATTAGAAAACAGTTATTCGGGGTGGTCTGTTTTTTGAGCTCTGTACATAGCGTATTAACGCTACAGCTTAAAGGCTGGGCTTTACTGCCGTACTGAGCCAGTTTCAGAACCTATTTTCTTTAGTTTTTTTTATATTAATGTTCTGAACTAATGAGATAATTCAGTTTTTAACAGCCCTTTCCGAATAATCGAACTGAAATTTTTGAATTATTGTTTGGATCAAGAGCTAAAATTGCATCTATGTTGCTGCTGTCGTATTTTCCGGATGATAGTGACACACTCTTAGGCAGACAAACTCTTCATTTTATTATTGTAGGTATATAATTTAAAAATTTGATTCATTGTTTAATTAACTTTTTTAAAACATAATTCGAATAAAAAAATATATATACTTGAAAAAAAATTCAATAATATAAATTTGCGTATGTATTGAGAAAGAAATTGAATTTTTCCATTTGTAATTAATATTGCATGCATTTGAAAGTAGGTTGCTGTAGGTTGTAGGTGTGTAGGTGCTCAGAAATTAGATAGCGTATATTAATAAAAACGTCTAATAATTCACAATCTAGTTTTAAATATGGGTCTTTAAACATATCTGGAAGAGTATCAAAATATGTAAAAAAATAGATGAAATATTCTTTGGTAATATTTTATGAAAAATAAAGTTTAAAATTAATTAAAATAAAATAAAATGTGAATAAAAACTCCCCTGAGTAAATGCGCAACAAATGTACAAAAAAAAGTTTTAACCGCACTAGCAATCACTCTTCTAACACTAAGGGGCAGCACATTAAGGCAAGTACATATAACAACGAAGTTAATTTAGATTAATGTGTCATATATTTTTTTTAAATAATAAGTATCAAGCTTATAAGAAAGAAATCTTTTTTCCCTAATAAACTTATTAATGAATCTTATCTTGGAAAATCTATGCTGAAAAATAAGAAATTGTGTGATAGAAAGTATTTAGCAGATAGTTAACTTTTATTCCTAAAAAATACACGACGGATTGAAAGGGTGTTCCTTTTTTGTGGGAATTTTTTTTAACAAAAACAATGAGGGGGAATGAATTTTATATTGATTTTTTTGCTATCAACTAAGCTAAGTAATTCCCTGTGCAGAAAGAATTCTGATCAATGAAGCGTAAATTATATCTCCTCTCAATTCTATAGTAATTGTTTACTTATTCAGTAAGGAAAAAAAATATTAATGTCTAACGAAAAGGAAATTAAAAAGGAATCATACCTAGAAAGGTAGATGAAGTAAAACGCATTTCTTTTCATCTTCGTTATCTATCTTGAGCTAATCAAGGTTATTTATTTACTGGTATAAAAGAGATGCACAAGGTTCTATAATTAAAAAGAGTTCAAATATTTCCTCGAGAAAAAAATGCGAATTAATTTAAGGTGCTTATTTTCGTTTTCTAATTTTAAAAAAAACCGTTTTCTCTTTTCATTTTTGCTTTTGCATTGGTTTATCGTGAGAATTATTTTGAAAATTTAATTAGTTTGCTAATAACAAGTGAGTTCTTCATAAAGTTAAATAGTATAGTCAAACCTACCTGAGCATGGTAAAATTGTCGTGTTTCTGACTCTATGGGGACAACGAAAAGCTCGGTAATTTTTACCGAGTAGCTTTGGTATTGATAGAATTTGGTAGGTTGAATTTGGCAGAATAAACAATAACATATATTTTTATAATATGTGATAAAATTCGGTAATTTTAGTAATTTTATCAATCAAACTTAGAGCATGGCATAAAAAAGGATTTAAAAAATTTACTAAAAATAAAAACAAAATTAAAAATGCAACTAAATTAACATTTCAGCTTCGTATTTTTACAACATAAGTGATAATGAAAAATAATTTTGAAGCCTAGAATCTCCAGTAAACTGTTACCATATGAGCAGAAAAGTTAATAAATGAATGTTTTAAACACAGTATATTTTAGTTTTATTAACCAGAATAATGTTTTTATCGAATTGTCATTACCATACTGTACGGTAATTTTACTAGATTTTTTTGTTCTCCTTGCAGGTTTCTAATGCTCTACACCACCAATGTCTCATATTTGTTTAGATGTAAGCTCCATGTCCCTTTGACTAACAGCTGACCGTTGCGGAAATGCTTTTTCTTCTTTTGTGCAAAATTAGATTACTGTCTTATCCTCATTTTCAGCATTTATTCTTTCAAATCCAAAAAAAATAGATAAAATTAAAAGTGATCGGATCTTACTCTTGGTAATTATTTGAATATTAAAATCTTATACACAGCCAATAAAATCAAAAAGTTTTTTTTTAATATTTTCATTTTGAAAAGTAAATATCAAAGAACATTGATTTTTCTAAAATTCACATCAATAAAATATTTTTGGTTGCTACTTTCAATTTCCTTTAAATAATTGCTATCACAATATTTCAAAATTTATATCTGAGATATTAAAATTTAAATTTTATCATTAAGAACTTAATACAAAGAAATATTACATTAGAAGGTTATCAATATTTAAAATCAATTAGCTTCAATCAAGTTTTTGTACCCTCTAGATTATAACCACATGAAATTCTTTCCGAGGACCAATGAGAGAAATACACCTTCTTGAAATAATCTGTTTTATATTATTAAGAAAAATTGTGAATATTAATGGAATTTCAAATAATCCAACGAGGAATTTTTAATTCGATACGTTTAAAACGTGAACTATATTAAGGTATTTGAAGAAAATATTTAGGAAACATACCATCTAGAGCAAAGTATCCAGTCAAAACAATTTAAGCTTAAGACTATGATTGTTCAAAAGCCTCTTTAAAAACTCTTAACAGATTCTCTTAAAGTTCTTATGATGACTCAAAGCTGAAAATCTCCAGTTAAGAGCTTTAACGTGTATTTTATTCATCTTCTTAAAGTGTAAAGTTTTTCTTCGTATTTTGTTCAGATTTTTAAGGTGTGATTTTTTTTTCTTCAATTTACCACTTCCAAGGTAAATCTATAATGTAAAATTACAAGACTACACTAAAATTTCTTAGACTAGCAAACATATTTAACCAAATTTTAATAATGCATTTTTTTCTTAAAATCAATTTATAAACATTACATTTATGGATTTTATTAAATAATTTTAAGCTTAGTACTTTGTTATAATTTAATCTTTATAAAAATGCCTAACAGTCGTAAAAAAAAATTTGTTTTTAAGTATATAACATTAAATTCAATTCTAATGGGATTAAATTTGAAATGATGAATACAAAATTTTTTTTTTTTTAAATTTTATTTAAAAATATGGCTAAAATGTAGTTTTTTTGAAACAGTATGGTTTAAAACAGTTTTATTGTGCAGTTTGAAAAAAAGGGCAACCCTCAATAACTTTTGATCTAATGATCGAATTTTCAAGTACTAGGAATCATTCTTAATGGTTCGAGGGGATGAATTCAAATATGTTAATTAATTAGTGCAGACGATATTTTAAGTTACGAAATCAGATACAAGAACGTACTTTCTTTGCAAAACGTGCCTTTTTTTCAACGGATTCGGGTTCATGGCCCTCAAAATATGGGAGAAGCCACAAGGGCAGTATGATCTCAAAAGTTAGGTCAAGAGATTGCTCCAAAGTTTGGACAGCTTAATGTTAATTTTACGTTTTGTGTATTACTGCATATATCTAGTGATCTATCTTTAAAAGACAATTGAAAAATTTTAGCTTACAATTATAATGTTCAATTATCCAAAGATAATTTCATGCAAAAAAATAATGTTAGTAGATAATTATTATTTTTTTTTATTTTATTTATGAACTCTCGAAAAAATGTAAGGCATAAAATTTTTTGCATTATTTAAAAGAATATAAATTTGCAGTGCAGATTACAAAATTTAATAAATCTGTAGATTAATTCCTGATAAATCAAATTTTAAATATCTGACCTTTTTTTGAAATTCGATTTCTGAGGAACTTTTCAGCTGTTCTTGATTAAATTTTGTATTTTGCCATGCAAAATTATATTCTTTAAAATGGTGTTTTTCGACTATTAGTAAAAAAAAAAAATAATAATAAAAAATAATAAATATATACTAAAAATTAATTTTTGAATAGAAACATCTTTGGATAAACGAATTTTATAATTGTGAGCAATTACAAAATTAAAAGGTTCTCGAAATATAGCGAAATAAGCAAGAAGGAAAATTAATATTAAATTAATAATTAATGTTAACTTTGGAACCTTTTTCTGACCAAACTATTGGGATCATATTTTCCTGATTGCGGCTACCTCCTATATTTTGGGAATCAGATATCCGAATCCATCGAAAAAAAGCAAGGTGTATTCGAGAAAGTACGTTTTTGTGTGCAATCAGTTTTGTAACTTAAAATATTGCCTGCTATTATTAATGAACATATTCGAGGTCACCCTTTCAAACCATTAAGATTGGGTCAATAACGTGAAAATCTGATCATAAGATAAAAAGGTTTTCAGGATGGTCTGTTTTTTTTTTTTTTTTTTTTTTTTTTTTTTTTTTTTGAACCCTGTACATATTTGGATTAAAATTTTACGAAAATTTGAAGTAGTAAATCTAAAGTTTATAACGCATTATTTTTATTACAAAATATTTTTATTTTTACTTGATCTTATCAGGTATTCACAATCGCCGAAAAATAAAATTATTGCATTATGTAAATGCAGCATAAGGAGAAAGCATTCTGATAAATTTTTCATACTATAATTTCTAGTAAGAAAAAAATATTATTATTTCGTTTAATTAAGTAAAATATACAGCATTTAAAGTATTAATTAGTTTTTTTTCTGTTCATATGGTAACATCTTGCCAGAAATTCTTGTTTTCAAAATTATAGTTCGTATCAACTCACATTCAGTAAAAAATACAAAATCGAAAAATAAATTTATATTAATAAATGGGTTTCACGTCATGCTCTAAGATACTATGAAAAATTTTAAAAAAATTGCCCATATTTAATCACAATTCATAAAACCATATTTAATTACTAATTTTACTAAAATTATTACCAAACCACTTCGTTAAAAAAAAGTCAGAAACTCTGTAAATTATTCCATATTGACCATTCTTACTTACAGTGTTCTATTACAAATAGATCGCCAGTTGACTGATCGAAAGGACACTGTTTCCAGTAGAAGACTTAGGTCAAATATCACTTGCTGCGGTCAGTAAGTGGGTGCTTGATCTCTTTGATCCGTCAGCATCGAGACCGAGACATCGCTGTATCGTTTTTCATCTTTGCGTACAGCCAGTCGGGCTACCAAAGCGGGGAAGCAATCCCAGAGGATAAAAATTCTGATGGCATGCTTTAGGATAACCTTCAAGGATGTTTCCCTGACAGTCGTCAATTTCCCAATGTGCAGCACTAGTGCGAAATAAATAAAGTACCAACCTACTTATCTACTTTTAAGAAAATAATAGAATAATTTATCCAAGAATATATTTAGAATGCACCAACACAATCAAATATAGTGGTGCATTTGGATTTCATATAATTTTTGTAGTTATTGAATTTAAGTTTCAAGAAACGGAATTATTAGAATTCAGGACTATGACTGCCTTATATTTTTTAATATTTCTAGACTTTAACTACAAATTAGTAAGTTTGAGATTGCATTATAAAAATTTATAATTTTAAATTTTGCATATTTTATGCAATAGGTGTATTGAAAAAATAATCATTCTATAAACAAGTGCCACAGAAAATATATTATAAATAACTCGTCAATGAACTTTTCCATGGAAAAATTTTATCACTAATTCAATACTATCGTTAGTCTTAAAAGTAAATGTTCACTCGCCTTTGAAGTTACAAAAAGTATTGAGTGTTGATAAAACTTATAAATGTATACAGAAAAAGAAGTTCAATCAAAAAACCTTAGAATGTATATTTTTGGAGCCTGCAAGAAAAAAAAAATTATTATTGACAATAGATGATAATTCCAAAGTGAAAACAGGATAAAATGTATCGTTTAGTAAAATATTTTGATAAAATTTAAATTTATGCATCAATTTAAGATAGTAGTATGTGTTTTTAAATTTTTTTTAAATGAGTTTATTTTTTAAAACTTTTACAAAATATGTTAAAAATGTATTTCTATTTATAGCAAACAGAATTAATTAAAAACAAAAGGTCTGTAACAAAAATTGTAAAAAAAAGTTTTATTTTTAATAATATTTTACGTTGATATTTAAATGATATTTTACTGCACCTTATCTGACATGATTTAGAAAACTACATTTAAAAAACTCCTTCTTAGTTGGAAGTTACGCTCAGAGATGGCAGGACTTATCCATCAATAATAATTCATTTCTGAAAGAAACATAAATTTATATATTAAAAATCAGGGAAAGGATGTGTAATGTATATTTAATCACTTAAAGTTTTTAGCATTTGTTCATTTTAACTGATATATTTATCTTTTCAAGGGCGGTTTTCGAAGAATAATTTCTCTTTTAATTTTAAGCAGCATTTTAATTCGTTTTTTTCAGAAATTCTAAGCATACACTGCACTTTACCCATTAGAAATTAAACAATTGGATTCCTGAATAGATAGCATATTTTAATGCATTTTCTATAAAACACAAATAAATTTCCTTTGCTGATTGCGAATATTTTTTAAGACGTTACATTATCTCATTTATAACATTTTGTTCAGATCAAATAAAAAAACACCTTTGAAATACTAAGTAATAATTAATGTGTCATTGTGTATTTATTAGTAATTTAGTAAAATTTTTTATAGCATCATCACATTTGTTTGTTTACAAGTTTGAAAATCAGGAATTTCCCAGTGTCAATTGTGTTTTATTTATGCATTTTTTCAATGTTTATGTTTTATTGTTAATTTTTATGCTCTCCGTATGCATTTTCATTAATGTTTATGCTTATGTGTTTTATTATGTGTCTTGTTAATATGTATCAGTTTTTCCATGTATATGCCATTTTCTTAATATTTATTTGCTCAATTATGTTTTTGTTTTGAAAAAAATTTCTTTCGCATTATCATTTCCACAAATGGTTCAAAACATATTACACGTATACAGTACAAAAACATTATTTTTTATAATCGTCAACATCTATATTTTTGAAATATTAACACTTAGATAATAAATGTACGTTACATTAACACTTAAATAAATAACGTATAAGCTTGAAATTACTTGAAATCAAGTTATTGTATTGAAGTTAAATTTAGATATAAATGAATACAGATATAAATATTCATTCATATATTTTATTATACGCACCACTATCCATTATTGATATAAATATTCATACTGCTTCTCTAAATATTGATAGTTGCTAAGACTTAAAAGTTTATGCATACATATTTTAATGGTACTTAGTTATTGCCAAACAAGTCCTTCAGAAATGAAGGCCATTTGAAATGGCAAAAGCTCTACCGAAATTTCACAAATAAACTCTTTCAGGTCTTTTACATCAACGGACAAACATAATTCTATATTTGATCTCCTTTCCTTGTAGAGCTTCAAACATGAAATTATGATAGATATTCTTTTGAAATATTTATAGCCTATATTTTATTTTCATATTTATGTTTGTCTTATGTTAGGAAAGTGAGTCCATTCCAAAAATCATCTAGGATTGATTTTAATACTTATAAAATTTTTAATAAGTAGGATCAGAGAACTTTGCTGAGGAACCATTGCGTTATTAAATTATTATTTTCAATCAATAAGTTTGTTGAAATTCTGAAAATAAGTTGCACATGCTTTGCTTAAGTATTTGTAAATGCGACTACTTCATGTGATGTCTATATTTAATAATTTTATTTTGATTTGACTTTGCCGCATTCGTTGTTCTGTAATTTTAAAGACTTGTCTATACATGTTTTATTTTGATGAATAGAATCGAGGAAATTTGCAGTGGAAACTCTGAGGTATTAAATAGTTATTTTCAAAGAATATGTTTGCTGAAGTTTATAAAAGTCGTAGTATATATGCGTTGCTTCAGTATTTGTAAATACAGCTGTTCCACATGCTTGCTGTATTTAAATTCTAAATGTTTTATTTTGATTTAACACGAATGCATTGATTGTTCAATAATTTTAAAGATTTGTTTATATATATAAATATGAATATATATATATATATATATATATATATATATATATATATATATATATATATATATATATATATATATATATATATATATATATATATATATATATATATATATATATATATATATATATATACCGAAGAGCCATTAAATTATGACCACCCTCCATCTATAACAAAGGGCTCGCTCAGGTTTTCATGGTTTCTCGCCCAGGAACAATTTTTTCATGGGGCACATTAGGACCCATAATCCTCATAGAACAATCCCTGACGTCTGTAAGCTACTTGAACATAGTTCACCCATTCATGGCAACAGTTTTTTCTACGGGGGAATGGTGTTTACCAACAGGATAATGCACTATGTAATAAGGGTCAAATTGTCATGGATTGGTTCGAGGAACATTCAGTGACTTTCAAGTCATGTATTGGCCCTCTAATTCACCTGACCTTAATCCAATAGAGCATTTGTGGTCCTACTTGGAAAACCAAATTCGTGCTGCAACGCTACCCCCTCGCATTGTGAGGGAATTTCAAGACCAGTTGGTGAGCGCTTGGTACCAGATACCTCAGACTAACTATCAGCACCTTGTGGAATCAATTCCACGGCGGCGAGTGCTAACAGTTTTGAGGGCTAAAGGTGGTCCTACATGTTATTAGCATGGTGGTCATAATGTAATGGCTCTTCGATATATATATATATATATATATATATATATATATATATATATATATATATATTAACTAACCCAATTATTTAAAAAAACAATTTTCTTTAAATATATCCTGGTTTAAGGTAAATGTTACTGCAATTTTGCAATTTTAAGAAAAATCTGTAATAAGATTTAAAAATTTAGCTACATTTTATTAGAGGAAAAAATACCATTAAGGTAACTATTTCAAAACATTCATTGCATAATTAACTTTGAATTCGTAAATTTTAAGACGAAAAATTTTGATATTAAATAATTACAATGAATATTCTTGCCATGCATTAGAAAAGAAATAATAGCATGCGATATACTTAAAGATCATAGATGCATTGGATATAGATGCATAGGATATGAGATATAGATATATACGATATATAAATAAAGTAATAACTCCTTGTAGCAAAATTTAATAAATTTAGCATAATTTAAAAAGGTTGCATTGCTTGTTTGGTATTTCTGAAGATATTTTTATGCGCTTTTAAAACGAAGCTGACTATTTAAAAAAATGTTGAAAGTTATTACTCGATATAAAACTTATGTTGTATGATTTCTGATTTTTGTGCTCTCTAATTTTAGAATAAATATTTGCAAAATGCATGGAATAGTAATGGTCAAAATTTAGTGTTATATGTATCACTGGGAACACTTTGTCTTGTTTTATGTTGCATGTAACTTTTTAACACCCCTTTGGTACTTTTTGTATCACTGTTACCACATCTGCAATTTGGCTTCTCTCCTCAAGCAAGGGGACTCTTTCTGAGTTACATTTTCAGCCTATTTATTTTTGAAATGTTCAAGTTTAAAAGCATTATACATAGCAGTGAATCGTATAAATATTGCAACAAACTTCTAGACGAGTCAAAGCATCACCAAAAGTAAAATTTTATGGAAACCAATACTCGGAAATGTCGTCATGCGCTGCTAAGGGACTTCTCTGATATGGAGTATTTCTCTGTGTGCTTCTGAACTGGACATAATTGGGAATCGCCTCTAGACACTTACCCGAACATTTCTTTGAATGAGTATACATGCAATTTTTATCCTAATGATGTGCCTTAACTCTCCCAAAAGCTTGTTGCAACATCTGTGCTCCCCTTTCATACATAAAGTTTTTAAGCTTGTACATTTTTACAAAAAAGGATAAAAATGTCATTTAAGAAAAACAGTAGCTTTAAGAGTAAAACTAATTTCAAATTTGAAATCCTCATACCCGAATTAGGTTATTTCAATTATTTGCATAAATGCAACAAAAAATTTGTTCTCCATTGTAATCAGAAACATTAATTAATAAAAATGTATAACAATTCTTAAATAATATAAAATATTATAACAGCGATAAAATACTGATAAAAATGAAGTTTTTTTCTTCAATAAAACAAAATGTTAAATGCATTATTAAATAAACAAACAGGTATATATTTTGCTTCAGTAAAATATAACAAATACATTTTCATACTTGTTTTTTTAATACCAATTCAATTTTGAAATTTCATTCAAAACATAAATATTATTTAAAAAAATATTTTTTCCAATATATGAGCACACATACTTATTTTATCAAAGCTTAGAAGTTCAGAATATTTTTTTCTTCCAATAACCAACTAAAACAGAAGGTTGCTTACTTATTGTAAAAGAAATCAAATTTATTTTATTTCATCGCGATATCTTAGCTTTCTAAAAGAGTGCATACCGTACTATGAAATCAACTAAGATATGCAAAAATATTAATATTATTATTTCATTCTATAGTTTTTATATCTTTCTATTTGTTCTTCTCTTCAAGAAGATTTAAAATGAAGAAATAATGGAAAATGTAAGACTTTCCATTTCAATTCATCGCTGAACTTTATCAAAATTGACTTCAAACCTCTGTCGACGGATTAATAGTTAGGACTTTGATAAATGGATTCCAGATGCTTTTGTCGCTTTATGAAATAGGGTATGCGGGATCTGAACATACAAAATCATCGTTGCATCGTTTGCTGAAGTCCTTATTTGTTTTCGAAACATAATGAAATCCCACCGTATCATATTTTTTAGGTAAAAAAACATTAACGTCGCTCTTTTCAAGGAATAGTTTTTTTCCTAAATATTTTATGCACTAATAGTAAATATATATTTTATTCTATAAATCGTTTTAAAACAACAAATGTGAAAGTCTGAGATCAATGGAATTTTAAAAAATTTGTTCTAAAATTGGAAATATTTTTTAGGTTAGAAAGTATTTATTGAATAAATGAACTGTAAAATGCTTGTTTTTTAAATATTAATTTTTGGTTATAAAAATGCTTAATTAAAGAATAAACTCAATTCCGTAACTTGTAATATAACAAATTTAAGCTCGTGAATTTCTATTGAAAAAAAGATATTAATCATACCATAATAGTATGTGTTATGCCTGGGGACGTCACACTCGACTAGTAAAGATGGTGAAGCTCTGAATGGTCTATAGCTGAGCTCTATGTTTTTATTTTTTTAATCTTTATTTTATACCCTTCATTGAACAGCCGACGCAATTTAAACAGTACAACTACCTATGTTTAACTCCTTAATTTTGACCCCAACCCAGAACAAGGGAGCTGCAGGATCAAGTATTGGAAGAAATTTGTGTTCATGGAGGTTTGTCATGAAACTGATTCGCATTTTTGCTATATGGAGAAAAAAAAAAAAAAAAAACCTCCCAGAGGTTGCCTGACAACAAGGGGACTCTTACCTATGATTCGTCTACTAGTGATTATATTTTACATCGACACCGTGGTGGGTGCGAGCTGGATGTAGAATTTACATCTAGCAGCCATCGCTGAGATTCAAACCTGGCTCACCTCCTTGGGCGGTAAACGCTTACCCTTAGCCACAACGACTCTGAGATCTATGCTTGGCGTGTTTTTCAATTATTTTTCATTTTGTAATTTTTACATTTGTTAAAAAAATTATGGTTTCATTTAAGTTGATTGCTGATTAATGGAAATATAGTTTTTGAGCGTGAGATATACTTTACATTTTCTTTAATTTATTCTCGACGCTTCCCAAGAAAAAAATTACACTTTAATTCCATTAATCATCTCATTTGAAACGTAAAAAAAAAATACTTTAACAAGTATAATCGAAAATTTAATGAATAATAACTTTAAAAAAAACATTATCATAGATCTCATGCACAACCCCTCTTTTTTCTAGAGTTCCTTCCCCTCCCATTCTACTTCTCCGCTGGTTAAGTGGGATGTCACATACATTGGAGTATGAATTTAAGATGGGTAAATATAATTTGTCTATAGAAAAAACTATCCTCATCACAAAGTTGAAGACCATCTATTGCTATGGAAGCAGGAGAAAGCGTATTTCAATAGACAGATTATACCACTGTTTTGGTATAAGTCAAACTTTGGTATAAGTCTTTGTGATAAAATTGAGTTTCCGATACAAAAATGTGATTGTCTTAGTATTAGATGCATATCAATCTAATACCTTGAAGTATATATCATTACTAAGATTTGTATTATTATTATCATTATTTTAGTATCAGAAACATATAGATCTCTCTCTCTCTCTCTCTCTCTCTCTCTCTCTCTCTCTCTCTCTCTCTCTCTCTCTCTCTCTCTCTCTCTCTCTCTCTCTCTCTCTCTCTCTCTCTCTCTCTCTCTCTCTCTCTCTCTCTCCCTCTCTCTCTCTCTCTCTCTCTCTCTCTATTCTATTTTAATTTTATTAATTTAATATATATATATATATATATTAAATTAATAAAATTAAAATAGAATAGAATTCTAAATATATAATATAACAAAATTAGAACAGAATAGAATAGAGCAGAATTTTAATCCACCAGTTTGTTCTTTCCAGTTTCCTAAAGACTTCTGTAATATTTAATAAATGAATTAGTATTTAAAGGGAAAATAAATTGTGAAATTTAAAAGAAGCAAATAACAAATAAATATAAAGAAATTTCGAAATATCGAATGTATTTCTCTTCGCTTATTTTAACTGCATAGTTCTGATTTCAGTTCTGAAAGATGTTCTTTAAGAGTGATTTAAGTTAGACATTAATTTTCCCATGAGAAATCATTCTCAGAAAACATCAACAAAAGTTGAATCTCCGAAGAAAAGGTTTCCCACTGCTTTTTCATTTAGACGCTGGAAAAGGATACTTCAACCAGAAATTTTATTCCATTGAATCAAGTATTCTCATGACAATCGATTCTTTTGCTTGCCGATACCGAAATTGGCCTACTTCAATACAAGCTACTCCCCTTTCGATTCTATTCAGCCGTTTAACTTAGGCGTGGATAATGTCAGCTTCTTGTTCGACATTTCGCTATCCAATTGATTAAGTATTCCAGACCTAGTGACTCCACCTTCCTTTTCGCACGAGCTGCGAAAGGATTTCGGAGTGATTTATTTAGATAGAGAACACTATATTTATGATAGTTCACTGAGATGGTGTTTTATTCCATTCATGCAAATCTCAAATTCAACGCCTTACCAATGCAAGATCTTATTCATTATAGTGAAGCTTGGATCAGGAGTATAATCCTGCCTCATAAATAATAAATAATAGAATGGGATAGGTTTATTTCAGTTTTACGCTTACTTTGATGTATCAATAAAACTGAAATGCAAATCTTAAGGTTGCATACAATAAATATTTACATTTTAAAAATCAATGAGAAATACACAAACTGAAATTAATTATCATAAGTAAAATTTAACTGCTATTACATTAATAAATTGTATAATAAAAAAGCTTACGTTTCATAGCAGAGGAAAAGGATTTTAAAAGACAAAAATTTGGTCTACGAAACTCGAATTAGTGTTTTTCTAGTGAAATGTGGGAGTGATTAGAAAATTATTTTACGTTATTGTCATGAAAGTAACTTCATGTGCACATGAATTGGGGAAAAATGTTGGATTTCAAAAAAATGGTAGATGTTCTGAGCAATGTGTTTCAAGCGGGAAAGCATAAGAATCCCGGCGTGTTAACTTCCGAATTAACTATTTACATTAAACTATTTACTGATTTAAATTCATTAAATTACCAGATTTACTTTACTCCTCAGATTTCCTAGTTGTATAGTATTTTAAAGAATGGAGTCGTCAATCTCACAAACTACCAATTGTTTCATGAAGAACCCGCCAGCAGTTAAGCAAATGTCAGTTCTCAGCATACAGAAAGTAGATAAGCTACTCACAGATTAGCTGCACACATAGATAAGCAACTCGGAGTCGGGAACAACATCGAAGATTATAAATTCATTAAAGACCAAGTTATTATGAAATTTATCAAAATCAATAGTACTGGACTGGACTATCTATACATTTTGAATGACTGATTTAAATCCTTCGAAAGCACCAGTAACAAAGAGCATTCGGAAGACCAAATTTGTGATAGAGCAATGCATTCGGGAGAGATTTTGGAATACTTAAGGTAAAGAAATAAAGAGCCATTGTATCAAAAGGCATGAATGGAAATTTTTTCAAAGGAAAGCATTTATCTAACCGGAGATACTGATGATAATGATTAAAACCATGGATGGTTAATCTCAATTTTGATGAAGGGAAACTTTACATTTATTGAGCTCGCCCTACGCATTCAATGCATTTGTCAACTTACACATTATATCTCGCTTTTGTGCATTAAGCATTCCAATACTCAGAAATAAATCAATTTTTGTGAGGAATAACATTTTTAAAAGCAATTGTTGTTTGTAATAATAATTTTATAAGTTTTTGTAAGTCACTAAGAACAACAATTCAGATTCCTCAACTCAACAGAACAATTCAGAGCTTGTGTCAAAAGAAGAAATGAGAAAAATTTTAGTCAGATACAGATATTTCAATTTTTATAAAAGGTATCATTATTAGTATCTAAAAATAAATAGTGCCAAAGTGTTGGTTCATACGTCGATAAGTGAAAATTGCATGTTATGAAACAGCAGTCAGCATATTTTTAACTTTTAATCAGTGCTTATCAAGATGCGTTCAGCATTATTATAATGTATAACATTATAAAAATTTTTATGCTAAACTTAATACTGTTCTTTTTGTGTTTTCCTTACACTAAAATTTCACAAAAAATGAATTTTTTTTTAAATTTTAAAAACGCAATTAAAATGCTTTGCAGCTTAATCCAAAAAACTGATAAAATATTTGTCGTGGAAAAAATATAGAATTCCTCTAAAAATGTCCGAGATCTTTATATTTATTTAAATATGCAAATAGCCTCTGATTCTCATTATATCTCTTTGTACGTTCTTCAAATCAAGAAACGTGAGAGATACAGAAATGGAAGAAGCAACAATAAAGAACTGAATTTGAAACGAAGAAATCCGTGGCAGCAGTATTCTGCTTGACAAGATTTCGACGGAACGAAATCCTTGGTTAGAGACGGTGAAGCAGATGGAAATCAACATTTTACGCATCAAAAGTTCACTTCAAATACCAAGTTTCAGACCGTGAGAGAATAGTTTTATCCACTCTCAAATTCTTGTTTTTCCTTTCTTGAATTTCAAAACTCTATTGATGCACATGAAATGAAGCATGAAAAAGGGGATTTGTTACTAAATCGAATTTTTTTTTTTTGGTGTACATTTACATTGCCTAAAATATCGCATTTTTTCATGGTGCGCAAATGTGTTGTGCGTATATACTGCTCCCAAAAAAATGTAAATACTAAATAGAAAAAGCATATAATGTGAGTACGAGGGAGGACTGATTTTTATCCCCTCTATACCAGAAAAAAAGTGCCTGAAAATTTGCAGCAAGGAATACTAGCACTGAATGACGTTAATTTTAACTGTGAGTTTTAAATATTTCGTAATGATGAATGGTAAAAAAACATGATTGATTTACTACTCAGCCATCGCAAAGATTTGATTTTAGAAAAAGTGTTAAATTCCTACACCACTCCATCAAAAAATGCGAAAAATTTTAAAATCCAACAAAACGTATTGGGGAGCAATTTGTGACTTCATAGTGGATAAAAAGAAGACTACTATGACCCTCTTTTGAGATTACTATCCAAGCATCTAGATTACTATTCCCGTTTAATTTACTATAAATATTGACTGCTACTTTATATTCAATGTTTTACTGTAACATTTACCTTACAAACTCTCGATATATATATTTTTTTTACAATGGACATCACTTCATCTATGAAAACACAAACACAATGAATACCTTGCTGTCACAAAAAGTTCGTGAACTTAAGAAATATTTCAAAATGGAAATATTTTGATAAAACGAAAAATAAACTGATTCTAAAGTAGAATAATTCTAAAACAAAAAATAAATTCAGTTTTGACAAAAATGATAGATTGAAGTAATTTTTCTTAGTTCTACTTAAGTAGGCCGTCTGAGCACGCAGAACTCCTTAACAAATACACTTGATGCAACAATGGATGTGCAAACAAGCAGCATACATGCAAATAACATGCATACACTAACTTCTTTTTGAATCTAACATCAGGTTGATTATTGAAAAATTTAATTGAATCTACCCAGCCCCCACCTATGCAGATTATGAAATAAAAAAGTAGAAAAGGGAATGAAAAGAACTCGATCGAGGAAAAACTCATGATTTTATGTAAGATATTTGGTTCAATTATTTCTATTTTTTAATACTCATACTTTTATTCTAATATTGCTTACCAAACCGTTCTAATACATAATATCATCATTTATTAAATCACTGCGCAATGCTGGGGTTCAAAAATTCGAAATCATAAATTTAGAAATCTATTATTAATGATTAAAAGACATTTTATTTTATCTTCTTTTATTGATGTCACCAGAATTAGCAGAGAAGAAATCGCATCGACAGAGGAGTGCAGTTTCAGAAATTCATCAAGCAAATTTTTAACAACTTTCAAATTACATCAAATATTCGTTATTTTTCATTCGAAATGTGACATTCATCTCCCCCAATACTTGTCGTTACATCTATATTATAATCTAATCTCATAACGTCACATGATCTACAAATCACTGCAGTTTAAAGATACACCTTAGACACACTGTTAAAAACTTCTCAAAAAATATAGTTAAATAGCAATTTATTTAATTGTTATTTTACCATATTCAACCTAAACAATTGGTAAAAAAGATTGGTAGGCAAAGTATTAACAGTGAGAAAAAACGCTTATTGATTGTTTTCTCTTAATATGGTTGAACAACCAGATTTTCATTTATGCTCACTTTATGAAGACACTTAATTCATTGGATCTGGGAAGGCTATTGTTGAGAAGGCCATTTCTTCTGCACATGAAGAGTTTTCAGTGTCCCATAATTCCCAATAAGTGACCCTGGACTATTTTATTTTATAACCGTCGTTAAACAGCCGACGAAATTTTTATGAGTTAATAATAAGAGTAATATAAAAGAAGTAAATAACACAATCTTAATAAACCGCTTCTATTAATGAGATATTTTAACGTTATTAATTCAAAAACGTCGCTTTTAAATTGGTTCTACTTTGTAACCTCGCAACAACGTTGAAAAAATAGGTTATCGCTGAAAGAAACGACATAAACAAATATCATTTTTGAAGTTTGTTTTGTGAATTTGAAATTAAATTAAGGAATGTTGTAGTAAAATTAATCTAATTTGTAGAGCAATAATAAATAAAAGAAGAAAAAAGCTCAATTTTGATACCACTAAAAGATGTTAAGATTGATTATAGTTTAAAAAGAAAACTTTAATCAGCTACTTATTTGTAGTGTACATTAATAACTCAAAATTTTTTATAGAAATATATTATTTATTAGTTTGAAGTAATGCAGATAATTTATCAAACGAATTTCACAACTATACATTTTATACAATTTTATAACAGTCTTTGAACAGCCGATCCATTTTTAGGCACTCCTTAGCCTAACCTTGTAATTTTGAGCCAAATCCTGAAGACAAGGATACTTCTGGATTAAACATTGGGAACAATTTGTTTTCGTTGGAAAATTTTCCATGGAACTAACCCGCATTTGCCATGGTGAAAAAATCCACGAAAACCTCCCATGGTGAGCCTGACGTCAAGAGGACTCTAACACATGATCCATCTATAACTGAAGAAAATTTTCGTCAGCAGTGCGAGCCGGGTGTGGAATTCTTATCAACCAAACATCACTGGGATTCTGACCCAGTTCACCTCAATGGACGAAGGAAGCCACCACGGCTCCTACCGTGTACTATTAGAATTATTAACATATACATAGCAGTAAAGATGTTTAGTATTAAAAAAAATTTAGTACTTCCCATTTCTTACGATCTATCAAGAGAGTACTTAGTATACTACAGATATGTACATACTATAGCCAAGAGGGCTTATCTGTCAATCTCATGGCCGGCTGTACATGAGTTCGAATATCAGCGTTGACGCAACAGTATCTCTTAAAATCATTCAACACATTAAGAGTTTCCTGCGTCCAGCACTTCTCATTAGGTAACCTTTTTTTTATGAAATATTAGAGTCTCAATCATATATAAATGGAATATCTGAATAACCGTGCTGCTTAACAAGAAAATTTTAGCATTTCCCATTTCTCATCATAGATGGAGCCAGTAGATAAACTAATAAAGACTCATTCTACGATTCATTTGACAAAACACAGCTCAATCATAGTCTAAATCCAATATCCGTTACCTAACGCAAAACCTAACATCTTCTAACTCCAATGTTCGGTTAAACTTTATTTTAACGGTGCAGAGAAAATGCTGGTTGTAAATGGTTACAAAACCGTGCTTTTTACTCACAAATTTTTTACCATGTCGGTTGTAAGCGGTTTAAAAACCATAAAGGTAAGAAATGTTCATAACTGCAAACTGTACGATTAAAGGAATAGATAGACTGCTGCAGGTTATTTTACAGGAATCTAACATGAGAATTCTACCATTGTAATATAATAGAATGAGAATTCTAACATTGCAATTCTAGAAAAATAACTTAATAGAAATTTATTTAAAGTAAATTTATTTAAAGGATTTAAAGCATAAAGCCAGAAAATATTAAGATAGTAAGATTAGTTTATAACTTGCATAGAGAGACAAATTTAAAGTTTTAAATGAAAATTAACTTTAAAAAAAAACGAAAGTAAAAGTGTAATAAGTAATAAGCGAAAATAAAGAAGGTAGAAAGAGAAGCATGTATGTTGAAGATATATGATGAACAACATCACAATCACCACTATTTCATTTTCATTCAGAAGGTTACATCTAGATGAGGAAATTGACACTTGGTTGGAAATTGACACTCTTTTCTCTAATAAATCTGCTTTCATAAATACACATATTGTATAACAAAGCAAGAGAAAAAAGGTTTCGTTAAATTTTTTAATGCTATCTGCTTTTATAAATACACATATTGCAAAACAAAGCAAGAGAAAAAAAATTTCGTTAAATTTTTTAATGCTTTCTCATGTGACTTTTTTCTGATGTTGTATTTTTTTAACTAATTGTTCATAATCATAATATTTACTTGAGAGTTGGGCCATTTCTGAACGTGATATCGTAAAGACCCAACTATTTCAAAAAATAGTTTTACTAGTTCAATCTGCCATTTTTTTCTCGAAGGACATTTGATAAGTACGAGGAATCAAATACATTTCTTAGAAATAGTGGGTGAAGGAATATTATTTATTTTGAGCAGCTATTTATGATTCATGATTTACACCAATTTTTTCCAAAAATGAGGGAGTGAATGAGAATTTGTGGTTGCATATTCTTACCTGCACCATTCTATAAATATTAATTTTTCTGTAGATAAATTATTCATTTTCATTTATTATACTAGTTTTATAAACTAGAATATGACAAAAACAAAATAAAATACTTTACGAATACTCTACAAATTTTGATATAAGAAATAAATGTTTTCAAAATTTCAATTTCCAAATTAAAAACTTAATATATGTTTTATATTATATTTTCATTATGTAATAGTATTTAATGCATATTTTATTTATTTTATGATTTTAAAAATATATGAATTACTTTGAATGTTTCATCATTCGTCAGTGACACCTAGACTTTGTGTTACTTTTAGACTAATACATAAGGGAAATAACTAATTTCGCTCAGAATAAAAACAAGGCATTTGTTCAATTTATCCAAATGTTAAATAATGCATTATTTTAAAAATGACACATTCTGTTCAGTGGCGTGACAGTAGTAAAAATGGGAAGCAAAAGAATTTCTAAACGAAATGAAAAATACGTCTGAAAAAATCGATTTGATTTTTAATTAATCGATTTTTTTCCTTCTGTATATGAATCATATATTGAATCTGCTTAGCCAGTGGTCTCCAACGAATTGTAATTTTTATTGAATAATACTTACATGACGTAGGAAGGAACCTGTATTTCAAAGATAAAAATTGCCTATTCATTTTTGATAGTTATTTAAAAGATTCTTGCAAATATTTCTTTCAATTTCAAATTTTCAGGAATTGAAATTATAAAATTGTATTCAGTAATTTTAAACTAAAAGCAATAATTGGATGATCAATTTTAAACAATTTGCTTTATTTAATATCACCAATGTTAGTCAAATGATTGAAACGCATGTAATATCAATAATTTATAAGATCAGAAACTCATTACTCTGTGATAGATCATAAGGGAAATAAAGTTTTGAAAATGATTGATAAACTCCTAGTGTGAATGTTTGCCCGTGTTACTGTTTTGATTAAGTTCATATTCAATAGTACTGTTTCATTAATATATTTACAACAGAAAGGTCGTTAGCATTAGTATCATATCACAAAGATACGTGTTTTGAAATCTAATTCATTCCTAAATTGATTTTTCCCACTGAATATTGATTTCCTCTTGTAGTATTTATATATTAGCACTTATTTTTTAAACAGAAATCATTTAATTTGATTTAACAAAAAAATTAAATTTAAACTGATATAATTCGTCATTAGAAGCAAAAAGAGAATTACACAACACTAACATTGTAAAATTTAATGCTATAATTTAGTGAATTTTGGTCTGTCTATAACCAAACAAATTTGTAGTGTCTTTCCTGAGTTAATTTTTAAGAATAAGTATTAAAAAAATTGTTAATCTATCAATTATTTTTTCGTGGCATGGAGGTCTGGTTCTCTTCTTGTCTGCATCCATCACTCTCGCCTCTTGCCAGTTGACTCTTTCAGTATCACTTTAATATTCTCAAAACTAAGTATTTAAAAATCAAAAATAAATTTCAAACTTGTAAAGATTCAATAGGACACTAAACATTGTTACAAATTGCATATTAGTACGTTATATTAAAAAATATTCTTTCATAAATTTTCCGTAGAATTATTTCCAACCATAACAAAAATTCTTTTAGATTACGGTTAGTTTTTCCCAAAAGTTTGAAGTTCTCTTGTCCATCTAATGCATTATGTAAAAAAAATTAAAAACAGTTCAAAATGTAATTGACATTTACAGAAGGGGAAGTAATAAGTGTTAGTTGCTAATAAAGTACTTTTTTTTGTTAAAAAAAGTGATTAAAAATTACTGAAAATGCTAAAAAATTATTGCTACAACCTTCTATTTTCACGTAATCGAATTATATACGCAATGTATTACGTAATACGTAATCGAATTATATACGTAATGTATTCCCAATTTTAATGTCATGTATTCAATCGAATGTAGTTTAATCGATTTATAATGTAATATGTTTGAGAGATATGTTGTTTTGAACTATAATGTTTGTGAGAGCAACAAATTGTGAATGCATTAAATAAATTGAAGTTTTCACTTTTACAAACAAAATATATAGTTATTAGAAAATAATACCATTCTGCAATACAAGATGCAGAAAAGCAAGAAGATGAAAAGGGAAATATTTCGATACTCTTTTTTTTCTTTTTTTTTACTGTTAATAAAAAAAAGTCAATTTAAAAGTTTAATATACTAGAGGAATACGCGGTGGTCCTTTTATGACCCCACACATTCCTGAATTCCTGATTCCTAGAAATCTCAACCGATATTTATCCCTTTATTACTAGCTAATTTCTATCCTTACCTGCCTTTTTTGAATAACTAGAAGTCAACTAGAATGATAAATAGAATAACTAGAATTTTTTGTGTTTATAAATTGTAGAGATTTTCAGAGAAAACAAATTAACTTAAATATATTTTTTTTAAATTGTATGACACAATTTTTTTATTTTTTATGCCAGAAAGAATTTGTCTAAAGAAACAACTGCGTTGCTTAATTTTTTCTGTAGAATCTGACAAAATACGTTATCAACAGCTGTTTCTATAGGATTTCGTTTTAATTTCATTAATAGAGGTTTTGATTTTTTGTAGTGCATTTTTCATTCCTTTCTGTTTACAAAACAAAAACGAGAGAATGACGATTGCCTTTCTTTTGGCGTTATATTTTATTATATCTAATTTGGCATTATATATTATTTTCTTTGTCTAACGTAGTTAGATATTGGGGAAACTTTACTGTCAATAGCTACAGGTACCGGGTAGAAAGTTAGGGCTAACTGGTAACAATCTGATATTGGTTTAAAGTTGAAATTACTAGAACTTACAGCGCAAATTTAATAACGAGGATTGACAAAGCATTTTTACTCGGTGGAAACTCGAAATGAGAGCTCAGTTTTTTTTTAAATAGCTTTTTAAAATATCAAATATACACAAAAATGATATTATCTAAGCATATATTACTTTAAATTTTTAACTTTTAAAAATTATGACAGTGCTACTTAGCTCTTTCATCAAGTTATTTATGCTATTATTTGTCGAATAAATATTTGTTTATTCGATAAAACTTTAGCTCACTTTTAAGCAAAATATATTTAGTAGAAAATTTTGGTAACAAACTAAAAAATATGTTTATATTTTTGTTTTTTAAAGAAGTGAAAAAGATCATCAATAAATAGCGAAAATTAGGTGTAGTGCCGACCGGCTTGTGTAGGGGGTAGGGAACTGTCCTTGCATCAGAAAGTTTCTGGGTTCGAATCCCGGGCAAGGCATGAATGTTTCTTACTCTCTATGTGTGTTCCATGTCCTTTCTCCTTTGTGTGTGAATGTGTCTGAATCTCACCCGCCCTATAAACGGGTTTGTGGTTGTGTGAATGGTGTGGCAGAAATCAAATTCTTGGACATAGATTGCGCCACTAAAAAACAAAAGCAGTCGCACCCCCTCTGCCTAAACAGGCATACGACAAAAAGGAAAAAAAAAACGTTTTTATATAAAACAATCTATCATTTAAACTACATGGGCTGCTATTTAAACATTTTTTCTCGCAATGTTGGAATTGAATTTAACATAAATTTTGATTTGTATATTTTAGATTTTTTTTTAATTTTCTTTTTTTTTCAATTTTTGTTTGTAAGAAACATTAGATGATAAAATATTTTTCAAAAACATCTTTAAAAGAAATTGTAAATAAAAATAATACGTTAAATAGCACTTGATAATGTTTAAAATTTCTATGAATTATTTCTGCCCTTTAAGATTATCGGTTGACAAACGCATATGGTTTACACTATTTGGTAGGTCAATTTATGTGGAAATTGTGCCTGCTTTTGTTAGAATTTTTCTTTACTTTGCAGCTATAAACGATAAAAACCTATTCAAATGAATCACAACAAGTCCTTTAAAACTAAATTACGTAAAAATAGAGATATTTTTAAGAATTCTAAAAACAGGTGATTTTATAATATTAGACAACGTCTCAATAATTTGCATTAATTTTGCTAAAAAAAATTCATTGAAATTGCAAAATAACGCCATTTATATTTCTTCCAATCTTATTAGGGGTAGTTTAATGATTTTAAGATCTCTGCTAAGTAGAATAAATAGTCGTAACTATCATAAAAATAAATAAAGTACTTAAAAGTATTTTTAAAATTTCCTCTCCCATTTATATTCCTTATTTAGTTGAGAAGAGGACTCTTTAATTAATTCCAAATTATTATTTATGCCAAATCAATGCAGTCCTAATAATGAATCTTAAGCATCTAAAATACATGCTAAAATTTTTTTCATTATTTACATTTTTCTTTGACACATAGCCAGCCAATAAGATATCAATGTTACCCCATAAACATTGGAAACTGATTCTGACGTATTCATTTGAATTAAGAGTGACATAATTCATCATTATATTTTAAAGGATCATTGAGTATAATGAAAGTATTTGTTGAGAGTAATGCGCATGAATCAGAATCTGCCACTCGCTGTGTCCAAGCTGTCATTCATATCTGACCAATTCTGAAGCGCCATTGTTGATCTGATGAAAGAGGCCGAAAATCACTGATAGGGATACAAATTTCATTCTAATCTGTGATATTCCTATCGATAATGTAACTTATAATGGTGAATAATAAAAAAATAATTGTTAATGAAATTATGAGGTACAAATATTTTTATTTATTTTTACTTATTTTGTATTATTAACGTAAATATTCAGATATATTTTATGAAAGTTAAAAAGTGTATTTCTTTAAGTAAATAGCAGTCTTATTTCATTTTTAATGTTATGGTGTTTTATATTTATTTCATTTACGTAGTATAAGTATAAATATGGGGTTCACGGTCTCGAGGAGGCACAGTGAATTTTTCTTTCTTTTTGTTTATAAGTTTTTATTTTATTTTTCTTTCTTTTCCTTCGTGTCAGGCATATATAGTTTATAAAAAAAGTAATAATTTTATTTTCATTAAATACACAATTACTTCTCCCATTCGTTTTACAATTGTTTATTTTTTTGACGTATGACGAGTATGGTTATTAATAATAACTTATTAATAATCCTGTGCTTATTAATAGCTAATAAATAAATGGTTATTAATAATAGCTTATTATAATTTTTCTGAGTAGGGTTTTTAATAATAGCTAATAGCAGGAATTAATAATAGCTTTGTATCACACTTAGTAACACCTACCTATTACACAAGTTTCATTTCTTTACAGAAACTATTTTTTTTTTTTGTTAATTGTAATTTTAACTACACATTTCATGAACTTTAGCATTCATGCATGATGTGGATTTCATTCATTATAGCTGTCAAAAATATTACTAACGAATTTCTTTTTCATTTTCCTCGGATGACAATGTATAAAAACAAAGGCATGAGATCCTTTTCATCCCGTGGTCTCTCGGACATTACAAACACACGTACTAAAAAAAAAATTATAATTTTTTTTTATATAAGTAGATATTGCTTAATATTCATCACAAAAATGAATCCAGAACCCAGCGACTCATTGGGATCTTATTTATAGAGTTTGAATTGAATAATTGTATTTAAAAATTACCTATAGTTTTGTCAATACCAAAAATGAAATTAATAATAACACGTACAATAGTGAGAACTACAATTTTCAAGTATCAAGATTAATAAGATCAAATAAAAAAGTACGTCTAAATTAGTAGTTAAAAACTAAGTAAAAATCTTCGAAGGAACTAAGTAGAATTAGAAGTTAAAACTTTCTGAAAATTTACCAAAGACGGAACAGCTTTTTGACCCTACTCAATCTTAAAGATCTCACTTATATTGCATATTTGAGTTTCTATTTAAATTTACATTTAATTTATATTTAAAGCAAAGCTAAACAATCTCCTGAAACTAGTGTTTTTCCTTAGGATTACTTTATTAAGTTATGAAAATTTAATCAGTTTTTTCTTAATACGTTTAATTATATGTTCTATTACTATACAAACGAAAATGTTTTGGTATCACAATAAATTAATGTTTCACAGAAGATAACTTCTACATTTAATTTTTTCAAATGTTACCGATGCATGTATACATAGTTTTAGCTTTTTCAAGTAATAATTTGATACATCAGAGAAAAGAAAAAAACTCTTAACTCCAGAAAGGTTGCCGATCCCTGTGCTATGCAAACATTGCTTATGCTGCTCACAAAAATTAAATACATCTTTATTATTACATATATTATTATATATCATTATATATTATTATATATATTATATATTATTATATATATTATATATTATTATATATATTATATATTATTATTATATATTATATATATTATCCCTCTCTATATTGCACTGAAAAATTAAAATTAAATATAAATGAAATGCGTAACTATTCTTTATATCGTATTTGTCACAGAAAGCTACAATTATCTGTACAAGCAGTTCATAAGTGTTTTATTCTAAATAACTTATAACTACACAATAAACGGGAGCAGTCTGTTTATTCAATTTACCACAAATATAACAGTAAAGAACAGTTTATTTTTCATCTCTACATTTCTGAAACCATTTACAACTGAAATAGTTAAGAAACCATGAATAAAAAACAATATTAATTAATAACCATTAACGACTAGCATGATTCATAAACCACAAAGATGAAATTTAACCTGATATTGGAGTATTTTAAGGGTCCAGGGTTACCGATTAGAGAATGTGGGACACTGGAAACTCTTCACGTGTTGAAGAAATGGAAGAAATATTATGGTTTAAACGTCGTTCATGATCAATATGTCATGAGATTGGCAGATCTGTCCTCTCAGTTATAATATGTATCAAACTATAAGAAACTAAGCGGCTTCATAAGGTAAATTTAGTTAGCGTGGATAAAATGTTAGTTATTTAACTATATAATTCAAAAATGGTCAATAAACGATTTTTCTCAGAGTTAACAGTTGCAGTATTACCATCTATTTTAATTATTTGAAGGTTATGGTAGAGTATATTAAAAAAACTATAAATAAATTCTAATTAAACCTTTTCTTTTCCCGAGATATTTTTAACGGTGTAATTAAAATTTATATTTTACATATTTAAAACATAACCAAAATCATTGACTTAAATAAAGAAATGAAATTATTGGTAAATATTCTATACTTACTTACGATTAATGCGTCAGATCTTAGAAAGTCGCGTTGTGGTAAACAAAGGGAATACCTAAATCTGGCTTAATGTCCAACTCTCTTTGGTGCTTGGAAAAAGTAAGTATCCGTAAACAAACCATCATAGTAGTGTGCCTAAGCTTTAAATCTTGGTCTAGAGGTTCGTTATCACCAAGAATCTTTCTATGTTAGTAAGAGGTAAGGGAAAAATCCTCAAATTTATCCGCCTCATTTATTCCTTACAATGTGTCAGCGTGTAGAAACGGATAGAAAAAAATATACTTGGGTGACATCTTGAAGAAGTATATCGTGTATGAAATTATACCCGAGGGTTGAAGTTAGCAAGGATTTATAGCCATGGGGAAACCTGAAAATAGGATAAAAATAAATAAACTCACAAAAAGTTCGAAAGAACAATCCATCTTTTTCCCCCTTTGGTTGATAAAATTAAAACTAAAAGAAGAGTCATTTTGTTGCTTGTTGAAACTATTTTCACTAAATATTCTAGAAGCTTGATAATAAAGAAATTTTAAATTTTAAAAAAAATATATATTTATAATAAAGTTAGAAAAAAAAAGTAATGCACAATATCAAAAAGTGCATAATGATTAAACATTGACAAAAATAATATGGAAATTAATTAATTTATGATAGTTTTTCGCTTAAGAAAAACGCTTAGGAAAAAGACGCTTAGGAAAAAGAATGTAAAAGTTAATCGTGACATGAAAAAACAATTTATCTAGAAATTTTGCATTCTGGTCATTACTTGACATTTTAAAGGAACTATAATTTATTTAAACTTGAATAATTTTCATTTGCGAAGTATGGTATAAAACTTACATATAACATGCGAGGAGCCTTTAACATATAAACTTTATACCCTTTATAAATAATATAATTGCAAGCCTTTTCTAAACTGTAATATTAAACATAAACGTTTTTAAACATTACAATTTTATTAACGTATTTATAACTATGAACATTGATATTAACTTTGAAAACCTTTATATAAATAATAAATATGTGAGTTCAAAAGAAATGTGTAGAAAATAGATTTTAAAGATGCAAACTACCATTAGTTTATTACATGGTATATAGTAATTACACGTTATGGACATTGTACGTTATTTAATGTTTCGCGGTCTTCTTTTTATTGCGAAATAATTTTTCTAGGCAGATTTTTGATGGGTCTATGGAGACTAAAGTTATTTTAAATCTTAACCATTGTTTAATATTTAAAAATTCTCAACTGAAACCTGCTGATATCTAGTTTCATTAGATTAGGGGTGAATTTTGAAAACCTAAAGTATTACGTTGTTCCACTTGTAAGTTATTTATACATAATCTAAAATTGAATTTTACGAATATAGAGTGAAATTGTTCTTTTCCTCTGTCATATAAATTGATGTTCTTAATCATTTAATAAGAAAAAAAATTCGTTTAAAGGATAAAATAAAGGTTAGGGATTAGCTGCATTACATGCTGAATCTGTGTAATAAAAACAAATTATTGAAGTTAATCGCTGTAAAAATGTATTCTGCTGATATGTATTCCACATATTAATCAACTGCTTGTTAGAATTATTATTTTTGTATTTATGGTAAATTAAAGTATAGATATGTATTTTAAGAAATTAGTTATCCCCATTTCTATTTGGTATATTAGATAGCAACACAGGGGTAAAAAAAAGTGTAGATAAGTTGTGCATGAGCCCACTAATATAAAGAGTCGTAAGAATATTCAGAAAATTGATACAGGCAACACGAAATTGCAAGAAACACATAAGTTCCATTCATTTCATCAAATTTCTTTGACATTATAAGAGGCATAAATGTCAAGCCAATTCGATGTATCAAGTGTTATCTGGTGTTTGTTTCAAATGAGGATTCAAGACTAATTTTGCTAGTTTTTTGATAATCAAATGCTTTTAGATTTCTATTTATGACACAGTACATTAAAGTACACCGTTTAGAGAGGGGTGAGCAAGTCACAGGCGAAGTAATACGAACAGCTCTAGTCCAACAAGAGAAGTTTTTATGTTACCAATATAAATAGTATAGCATAATTTTCGTGTAAAAAAAGGTAAAAGTGAAGTTCTTAGACAAACAGGAGTTGTGGGAAATTATCTAGAGAATTATAAAAATAATTATTTAGAGAAATAAACAAATAATATTATAAAAATAAAGAAAATAATAAAATTTTAATTTATTTGTATGATATGTGATCCCTAATTTATGATCCTTTTTTATCCTTTTTTATCAATAACTACAAATTAATTAAATTGAGTCTATCATTATTAATAACCCTGTATAATAAGGAAAATCTAATATATACTTATATAAAAGTTAATTAAAAAAAATTTCTTAAAGTATCTCAAATTGTCGGAAAATAGTTCTTACATCTGAACATTTAATTTAAATATATACACTGAAATATATATCTGTAAAGTAAGAGTTTGCAATATGCTCTCTGATTTTAAAATGCAAAAAAAAAAAAAATCAAAGCCCCTTGATGAGATTAATTGATTTTTAAAATTATTGTTAGCTATTTGTATGAAAATGGACGAAAATAAACCCCATATAATCCTAAAGTTGCAAATTTTAAAATAGAATTTAATTTAACTGATTAAACCACTTCAAAGTTTCAAAACTATCATATAAATTTCATCCATATAAACCATTTTTCCGCTTTTCAAACACCTAAATTATGGTAATAACTTTTAAGAACCTACTGTGGAATTCCCAATGTTGCGAGTAGCAACTAAAATAACAACTGTTGCCATTTTTCGGTTTTCTTTAAAAGAATTTCAAACGGAGCGTGGATTACAAATGTGCCTTCTTTAGCCTTATCAGTTCTGAGCCACGCTCTACTTTTGCGTGTGGCTGGCTGCAAACTAAAGTTGTCTCATACATTCTTGAGGGTCAGCCCTGAAGAAGAACGATATCGCTTCCACTGAAATGATAGCCTCAGTAAACTTCCGTTTATTGCAAAACAGGGTCAAGAAAAGCCTAGTCTAGAGAAAAATTCTAAGTTTACGGAGTTTACAGTTAAAGTGTGTATGAAAATAAAACTTATTCGGAAGTCCAAGAAAAGTAACTTTAGATTTGGTATATCAATAAATATGAATGAATAAGTAAATGGATTTATAAAATTGGTAATTAAACAAAGATTTGATAAATGAGTAAGTAAATGTAAAGTAACTAATGGGGAATGAATGAATTAATAAATGATTAACTATATATTTTTTGAAACTTTGCAATTGTATTAGTTCAAGTAATTTCTATTTTATTCAAATATTTGTTTAAAAATAAATATTGAAGCTCAAATTCAATTCATTTTAAACAAATTCAATTTCGATAATGTCGAAATTATTTTCATAACCATCACATCAGATAATCTTGATGACCTGAAATCTTGTTACATTAATATGAATACTGATTCCCTTGTTAATGACATTAGTTTCTTACCACATCTCCATAGCGCGTGGAAATGCATTTTACCCTGGTTTGTCTCTCTTGGCCACAGTGGTTTTTCATGTTCTGTTTTTCATCTTCATTTTCGTTTCACCCTAGTGGGGTTTTTGAAGTTTTGCTTATAACCTTTAATTTTCCTTTTTTTCTTGGTAACTTTAAGTTTTATATTTCAAATCCTTTTCGCTTCTTCTCATTCACGTTTTTCAAATCTTTAGAATGTGAGCAGATTTTCGAGCTCTTGAACCAAACCTACTTTTATTTTTATCTGTATATTTTTGAATCCAAAAAAGACTTTTAATCAAGTAATATCTTACCAATTCCGTTTCTTGGGATTATCTATTTAAGATATTGTATAGTTATATTGAATTTTACAAGATTGAATGTATTTTTTTTCCTTATGTGAGTGTAATAAATGAATTTATGGTAATTATTCGGATATTATTTTAATTATTATTAATTTATTTGCATTTTATTATTTTTAATGTAGTTATCTATTAGTATATAGCGAATTAATTGTGTATTTTCAGTTACTGACAAACGTCTAAATTAGACAGCTATCTTGACAGTTCACATCCAGATATCTCCCCAAGAACACTTTAATCACTTTATTTCAGGATTAAAATATTAGTTAGTAAGAACCAGCTGATTAAATAGAGAATAAACACTACCTGTAAATTTCATGACGTTAAAGTTAAAGTTGGAACTAACCAAAGATAGTTATGAGGCTTTTGACCATATAAAATTGGGATCAATCTCCTATTATTTCTCCTTTCATTATATTGATATCACCTCATTTGAATTCGTATTCTTGAAAATGTTGATTTTCTATTATTTTAATTGATCAAAGCAAAAATGTTAGTCATCAGAAATCATTGTTGACAATATAACTCTTTGAAATCGAAAGCAACACAACTGCCACTATCTTGGATGTTAAATCTTAAGGTATATTTTTTGCCTCACTATCTCTATAAGACTTGACATCATCAACGATTGTAGAAAAATATACACAAAGTACGACGGAATAGAAAATAATATTTGATAATTAATGGGAGAATTATTAACTATTAAACTTCTAATAAAAAAACACCATGCGGTCTGCTCCGAAGCCAGGAGATATGTACTACAGAGTCAAAATTTGACCTGCTAAGAGGGCCGTTTTAGTATTCATTTAATAAATTTAACATTAGTATTTTTTTAAAAATAATTTTAATTTGTTCAAAATTATTACAATTTTAAGTTCTTTATTTGTAGTTATTTTCTTGCTTTATATGTTAATGGAAAATCTGATATCTAATAATCTAATTATCTTTCTCCAATTCCTAATTTTTTAAACTCGTACTTAAGTTGATATCCTAAATAGCAAAATAGAGAAACACATTGAAAAAGGTATGAGACGTAACCAGAAATAAATATTAACATTTATTCCGGGCACTCATTGCGATTAACATATTGTCAATATATATATATGTTACGGCAAATGACCGAAATCGGTGGTTGTTCACTTTCACCGGTGAATGTCGACAAACACCAAATACGTCGGTGAAAGATCGAATATTTCATTACATTCTTGTACATTCGGACCCTCTCCGGTGTATGTCGACAATCACATAGTCGCTTTGGTGAATGTCCGAAATATCTGTTATATCCAATTCTATATTAATTTATTCGTTGTTATTATTATATTTATTTGGTATATTTATATTTATTCTATATTTTAATACTTACTGACGATAGATTAGAAGAAACATCAGTGTTTGGAGTATCGGGAAAATATATACCGGGCAATGGCACTTGACCTTAAAAAAACATCAGTGTAGGGCATACCGGGCAAATGTATACCGGACAGTGGCACTTAACCTTAAAAAAACATCAGTGTAGGGTATGCCGGGCAAATGTATACCGGGCAGTGGCACTTAACCTTAAAAAAACATCAGTGTGGGGTATGCCGGGCAAATGTATACCGGGCAGTGGCACTTAACCTTAGAAAACATCAGTGTAGTGTATACCGGGCAAATGTATACCGGGCAGTGGCGCTTAACCTTAAAAAAACATCAGTGTAGGGTATACCGGGCAAATGTAAATGTATGGCCCGATACTCCAAACACTGATGTTTCTTCTGATCTATCGTCAGTAAGTATTAAAATATCGAATAAATGTAATTATATCCACGGATAAATTCATATCAAATCGAATGTAATAAATATTTCGGACATTCACCAAAGCGACTATGTGATTGTCAACATTCACCGGTGAAAGTCAGAAATAAGGGTATTTAGCAAATATTTCGGACGTACAACAAGCGACTTCGTGAATGTCGACATTCTCCAGATTTCGGTGTTTCACTGTGACATATATATATATATATATATATATATATATATATATATATATATATATATATATATATATATATATATATATAAGATTCAAGATTTGTTGTAGGTGCACTAGTAATTCTGCTAAAACTTCTATAATTAATTTTAAATTTATTATTTTCAAAAACCTAAATAATAATTTACTTAATTTCGATTTCTAAAAATATTAAAATAACGCAAACGCGCATTTTATTTTCAAAATTAGTGTAATCCATTAATAATTTATGGACAAAACAATTGTTCATTCAAAATCCCTGGTATCTTGCCCGTGTGCTAATAATTGAGATTGTAACAGATTCAATTATCTTCCAGATTCAACCGAAACATTCATCAGACTCATCCCTTTCGCTCGTTATTCATATTATTCCTGAAAGAGGCCTGAAAATTTTACAATGAATGTAAAAGCATCTATCCCGTGTGCATCAATTTCATTCAAGTATAGGACCTCCGGCAATCTTTTGCTCATCAGGGACTCAGATATGCAGTCTAATTTGAAGCGTAAGGACGCGTCATTCTGCTGGTCCATCCATCATTTCCTCAACGTGGCAGAACTAAAATACAATGGACGAAACGAGGAATACAGTTTATTCTACTAAAGAGAAAACTGTTTCTAGGCCTGATCAGGGATGGGAATCATCCATCTTTCATCAGGTGCAATCGAACAGAGAATGTTCATCAAATGAACGTAGAGAGCCAATCGGATAACGTCTACTTTAGCCCATTTGGAGGAAAAGGACTACTTAGCTGATGGTTTTATAGCAGAAATATTTGAAAGCAACATACAAGGTTGATGTAGAAGATATTTGGGATAAAATTTTAAATGGATTTTTTTTTTTTTTACTTTCGTCATTACGATAGAGCTTTATTTACTATAATGAATATTATTTTAAAGAGTCTTCAATATTTTCGGTCATATAGAACTACATTTTGAATATACTATGTGATTAAAATTTAAAATAAGAAAAGTAATAATAAAGGCATATATAAAAATGGAACATTTGAAAGGAATGAAATTTTAAAAATAAGTTGTTCGATTACATTTTACAATAAGAAGCAAAACATTTATTATTTTAGCTGTAACGCTTTAATTAGATATAATTGGCGATTTTAGAAAAATTTGAGATTGATTATTTTACATTATATGAGAAGTCAGTTCAATATCAATAACCAGAATTTTAGTATCTTGAACCATCACATTATGCGGAATATTTTCAATCTTAGCAAGGAGTTAAATTGAAGTTTAATTTAAGTTGAACCATAGTATCAAGAAATGGAGTTAAAATAGTCTGGTAAAATGTATAATCTGGTTAAGCAATGTATTAAGGATCTTCGACGTGTTCTGAAGAATTTAAAGGTTTAAACATGTTTAAGTCAAATAATGGTGTGTTGAATTCTAAATTAAATCTAATCCAAACAATTTCAATAATAATCAAAACAACTAGAATATTTCTTTATTTTGAGTAGGAAATGCTTTTTTCAAAATATTAAAAATCCTCACTCAACTTTAGACCTTAATATAAATATTTTGAAACGAAATATTATGTATATATACTACAACCTTATTACTCAATAAGGTTTTTGTTGAAGTTGAATCATAATATCGTATAATTAAGTTTAAAATGGTTGAATATACATGATATTATAATTCAAGGTTGCAACTTGTTAAGGTTTCAGCTAAACTGTATGATTTGATGTTGAAGCAGTTTCTTATGAAATTGCATGCTTTATCCAAAGATGTAAATGAAAATGGTATCAATGGTTTGAAATAAAAATTTGCAATAAAAAAATCAATAAGATGTGGTTATTTGCTGTAATGAACATGATTTTATTCTAATATTTCATAAATTCTTTATATTTCACTTTTTATGTTTATAGTTTTTTTATTTCATATTTTCATAGACAAAGCTATAAACTTCTCTCAAATATAAATTACTTTGAGAACTTTTTAATTTACACGTATATTATGTGTAAAATGTGTAAATCAGTAAACGTATATTATTTGTAAATCGGTAAAAATAATAATAATTTTTTTTTGTTCTGTAGCATTATGTTTTTATTGCTATTTATTATTAACATTACTACTTAATATTTACTTTACTATTTACATTACTTTTGTCATTTTTTATATCATTATTATTATCTATTATTCATATTTCTACTTAAAATTTGTCATTTATATTACTATGTAGTAAAAAAACGCTGTAAGGTTTACATTTGTTGCAACTTTAATATGGCGTCAAGTTGAATCATATTTACCGTGCAAAATGATCTTTACTGAAAAAGATTGGATGATATCATGGTTCAACTAGCAAGGATGCATGGCTCAATTCAACTTCTTTTGAGAAATGTTACATATTCAAAAAATGTTATAGTTCATTGTAGTATTATGGTTTAACGTTAGAATTTGTTATTTATCATTTATCTTATTATGTAGTAAAAAATCTCAGTATAATCCAAATTTGTTGTAACTTTAATATGGCGTCAAATTGAACCCTTTTACTGTACAAAATGATCTTTACTGAAAAGGATTACATGTTATCATGGTTCAACTTGAAAGGATACATGGCTCAATTTAACTTCTTTTATGAAATGTCAGATATTCGAATAAAGATGTAGTTCATTGTAATATTTTGGTAATATTGTAATATTATTAAATCGATATTTTTGTGTGTAGTAACGATCAATTTTAAGATAACTTTAAATTTTAATAATTTAATTTTTCTCAAATTTCCTATCAGTTTTTAAATTTATAGAAGCATAATTATGCAACATTTGATTTTATTATTATTATTTTTTTTTTTGAACATTTGAACACAATAAATTTTTTAATTTTGAAAAGAAAATCAAATTTGTGGAAATATTAGAATATATCTGCAGTCATTATTATTGATTACTCAAATGAATGTTTTCAAAATATATGGATTAATAAATAAATCAGATAAACTAAATAATAATAATGATAATTAAATTTTCAAAATATTTAATTAATTTTTTGCCATAATTCTTGAAAGAAAGGATTCTTCTAAGCAAATTCAGAAGCTTCATTTTCAAGATGCTCAGTAGAAAAAAAAATAAAAATAGAAGAAAGAATAGAAGTTCATTAAATGGGTGATATTATTTTTTCAATCAGAAGTTCTTTATAAGCTTTATAAGATCAGAATTGAGTTTTTTTTGTTGTTGTTTATTTCAGAAAGTGCAGGGATTAAAGAGAAAAGGAAATCTCTAATTATCGAAAAGCTCTTAATACACTCCGAAAACTCTAATAGCTTAGAACATCGCAGATATTAAAGAACGAAATTAAGTTCTGGTATTGCAGGAAGGGGGAATCTATTAGATAAACAGTGTCTTGTTTCTCTTTTTCCAAAGTAATTAAAATAGCAAGTTCGATTTGAGCTTCCGAAAACTGTTTTCATTAAAGAATACACTTGGGAAAAAGGGACGAGTTGCAAACGGTATGTTCAGAAACTTCGAAATGAGTTGAAAAAAATATATAAAAATAAGTTAATTTGACGATAGTATAAACCGTTTATGAGATTAACCTTTTTTCAGCATAATACGATCTATTCAGAAAAATGATGGGAATGTTAGAATAAAATAAATAAATGCTTTAATTCATTTTTCAAAGAAAAAAAAACTTATATATAATTGCTTATTTTATTCCTTGAAATAAAGAAAAATGTACAATTTCCTAGAAAAAATCAATTGTAAACATGTTTTCTTGTCCATATATTTTCGAAGAAAATATTTCTTTTATAAATCATTTAATTTATTAGTAGTTATTATTACAATTTTAAGAAAATATATGTCTAAAAAAATTATTGAATTGAAAAGGTATGGTAAATTTTCCTTCTGAGGTTTTCAGTATGCGCATTACAAGTCTTACTAAAAATAACAATAAATATAAGAAGTGTATAACATTTTGTGCATTTTTTTCTACAAAATGAGCGGATTTTAGTTTTCATTTTTAAATTTTATTTATTTTACTACAATACTTAATAAATAATACAACGGTGACAAAGTGCTTATTTTGGAAAATAGAATATATCTATATATTCTAAAATCAAATAAAAGCAATTTTCAATTAGGTAAAAAGTCTTATAAATATAATTCTCTTACTAATGAAATACAAATACTAGATTGTTATTTAAAGGATATGATTAATTGTTAAGTTAACAATACCATAAATTCATCTAATCTAGTAAAAAACTAAACTCAATGAAATTCACAATATTGTTTTTTATTAATTTTTTTTAAAAAAAAAAAGCTCGTTATTTTTTATATTTTTTAAGAATCACAGAGGGCTTTAATAAAGAAGAAATGATTTATGAAAATGCATGGAATTGATTATTAATTTAAAATATGCCCAGTTTTGGACATCTTAGGTATTGAAATAATTATCAAATTATGGTAATGGTAAAATTATTAAAATAAGGTGACGAAATTATCAAAATATGGTAAAATTTGAAACGTTACTGAACCTTTGGAAACACTAAAAAGCTCGGTAATTTACCAGAATTTTTTTTCTCCGTGTATGTTTTGTATTCTATTATGCACCAGACAGTAATAACGACACAACTTTCGATTCTTAGTATTATGATATTATTTCAAACTATTTGTTCAATATTTCATTGTATTAAAATTTTTCCCTATAGTCTATCACCTGTAATAAATTAATTGTTTATTAAATGCAAAATTGGGCAAATTAATTCGTAGAAATTAAGAAAAATTACACGTGTAATTAAATTTGTGTCATGTATATAAGTTTAAGACACATTGCATGCTCTTCTCTATATTAAGATTTAAGATCCTGAAGACATTTTGGAATGGATAGCATTAAATTAGAACCAAAATATTTGATTTTGTTGTCAGGAAACCAAGATTTTACAACATTCTCATTTTTTTTCTTCTTTGAGTTGAATAGTCCACGTTAACTCTTCATAATGCTCCACAAAATTTTATGCTGCAATCTGATCTTGAAAATTCTCCGTCGAAATTATCATCTTATAATTATAGCATTTCACAATCTGGTTGAGATAGATAAACACAACGATGAGTGTTTGCATTAAAATTTAAATTCTTCCTTCTCGTATAGAAATCTATTGCAGCTGGAGTTTATAATCTCTCTCAACTAGTATTAAGCTGATACACACATCACACGCATACTATGATCAAAACTTTTGATTCTGAAATTACTCAATTTGAATTTTACAATTCTCCACTCATACTCAGTATTCTTTTAAAATTAAACTATAAAACTCGATCATTACGTCGTTCATAATTGTTTCCGATTATTATAAAATCTATTTTATGATAAGTTCCGCTCAGAAAAAAAGTTTATAGTTATTATTTTGGGATGAATTTTACTTCTCTGCTTTCTGTGCATAAAACACTTGAATCATTTTTTTTTACGTTTAACTTCTATCGACAAATTTAAATTTAAACCAAGAATTCAACTTCAGTAAAATAATTCACTGATTTAGAATAATATTTCCTTAAATTAAAAAAAAAATTAATAATAACAACAATTAATTTAAATAATCATTGAAAAAGGTAACTCAAAATAGACTTATGTTTAATTGTTATTTTTAATTTTACTTTCGGTTACATCATTGATAAACCACAATTATTCAAATGTCTCAAATACATTAAAAAATTACAAACTAATGACATGGGTTCAGGGGGAAAAAACATCTCACATTACTAATTATTAAAAATATGGAATCTTTAATGTATGTCTTTAATACATATTTTAATGCGAAATACGGATCTTTATTGTGCAAATTATACACTTAACATTTCTAATCACAGAATAGAATAATGTGATTCTAATGCAATGTTACCTTAAGAATCTGATGCCGTGAGCATAGTTTTAGCTCTCGAGTCATCGGTTTTATCTTTTTGCCCAAAGTAATCGAACGTTTTATGAAGTAGCAAACCTCCCAGCGATTAGATGAGAGAACAAATTTACTTTGATCAAACAGGAGAGAAAAACAATTCCAGCTTATTCTTCCACATTGGAAAGACAATGGCAAATATAGATTATACTAATGACAGGTCATTTTTTCCCTTTTGGCGGCGAGTCAAAAGTTTCTGGTTTTTCTTCTTCTTTACCCGTTTCTTCACCTCTTTCATTTGTTGAGCTCGGGAAATCGATCTTCATTAACGCCAGCTTTCAGACAGCCAAGGGAAGAAAGAGACAAGGATTTGGGTGGGGGGAAATGCTCCCTTGCTAATTGTTCAAATCCTGAATGTCCACGCTGCTCTGGTAATTGATTTCGCCATGGGAACATCACTGCGGATGAAGATTTACACACACGCTCGGCCAATATGTACGGATTTTCGCCCTAAAGCCACAACTTTACGTTGAACGAAGGCTTTACGCTGCAGTACTTTCATGAATTGGAAGAAACGTCTTTCCATCAAGTATTACTTCTTTCAAGTGCTACTACCTCATTATTTGCTTTATTGACTGCTTGTTATGAAGAAGTAAGTCTAGATGTTAGAGTGGCTTGTTAGTTATTATTTCAAATAGAATTTCGCATAATTACAGAGTTTTAAATAAATATTTCTACTTTAAATAATCCATTTATTTATTTTTTTATAACTGTCAGTGAACAGTCGACCCGATTTCGTGTTTACGACGACCAATGTTCAAATCTTAGTAATTTTGAACCAAGACCAGAAGTCAAGGGTATTAAGTATAAGGAGAAATTTGCTTTTGTGAAGGGATTTTAGATGGAACTAACCCACATGGGTGTTACATGTAGAGGAAAACTACGAAAGCAATCCACGGTTAGCCAGGCAGTAATGGGAATGGGTCCGTCTACCGATAATGATATTCTAGGTCAGCACTGGGATTGAATAATCCATTTAAACACATACAGGATTTCAAATTCATTAGGATTTCGTTTGTTTAAATCATCTATCTTATCTGAGATAAATAAAAACGTATCAACGCTGGTTTTCAATATGGCCTTTGAAAACCATTGATATTAAACCTTTAATTTACTATTAATTTTTTTTCTAGGAAAAAAAGCAAGGGAAGAACAAAAGGAATATCAGAAGCGGATTTTAAATAAAAGAAGAATATCATGATTACGGAATTGACTGAATCGTTTTTTAATAAATTGTTTGTTAATTTACTATTGTCTTCTCAGTTGTTTGTTTTAATAACTATTTGTTCCTCGTAAAATGGAGTGTTGAAAACATCTAATACATTTCTGATAATGTTCTTGTCTCTCTCTAATAGCACTGCGTGAAAGAAAGAAAAAATAGTTCGAGATTTTTTTTTTTTAATTAACGGATCTCGGATATTTTCTAGTCATTGGTTTCAAATATAATATCTATTTCTTTCTTTTTCCCAGCTATAGTTTTGTTTCTCCTTTTTCATTTTTTTAAATGACATTTTTAGTCTATTTGTTGTTGAAATGTACAAGTTTAAAAATGATTGTATATTTTATAAAACAATGGGTCGCATAAACTTCTCGGGTTGTTAGAGCAGATTATCATCAAGATTAAAAATGCATATGAAGAAATGTCCAAGAATGTTGTCCTATGCCGCTAGGGTCACTTACTTATTATGGACTGTATCTTTGTTTGTTTCTAAACAGGTTATAATAGGAAAGCTCCTTTTCCCACATACTACAGCATTTACGGGCATGGGTTTCTATGCAATTTTATTGTTGGTGATGCGTCGTAACTTCCCTAAAAGTCTGTCGCAGCATTTCTCCAACCCCATGTTATATATGATGTATTTAAATTTCTATATCTACAAAAAATTTACTTAAAATTTGATTTTTTTTTAAAAAAAACTGTAGTTTTAGGAACAAAACTAATTTTTTATTTTTAAATCCCTACTCTCGAATTGTGCAAGATTAAGTATTTGCATTAATGCAATAAAAAGTTTTCTCGAATGTAATCTAATATTTATATTTTAAACCAGTGATTCTCAACGACTGTGCGGCGGCACTTTCGTGTGCCGCCAAACTCTTAAAGTGTGCCACCAAATTTTAGAAATATATATAATAAAAAGTATAATGCTTTTTTATTACGAGTAAAGTTTCAATTAAAGAAAAGTACTTTTATATATATGAATATATAAGTACTTATATATATGAAGAATAAAGCTCAAGAAGGATATTTGGAAAAGTTTGAGTCAGTCCCAAACGATTTTAATAACACTATTCATAAAATTGTTATTGACCATTTGACAACATTAGAGGTGAGATTATTCATTGTTTCCCAAATATAGATAGAAAAAAATTTGATTGGGTTCGTAATCCATTTGGGATAACGAATACTTCTGTATTTGAGAGTTTTTTGTATTGAGATATTTTTGTATTTCTGTATTGAATACTTGTAAGAGGGAAAACTAATTTCGCTTTCTAACAATTGAGATTTAATTTTTAAATATTCGGAAGAATCAATAAATTCATTTTGGATTAACATTAGATGCGATTATCCCATAATAGCCAAAAAAAGCTTTAAAAATATTTTTTCAATTTTCTACATTTTATTTGTGTGAATTCGGATTTTCAGTACTAACCAACATAAAAACGAAAAAAGATCGAAACTGTTAAATGAAGATATGAGAGTGTCCTTTTTATGACCAAATATAAATGAAATTATCAAAAAACATCAAGCTCAAAATTTCTCATTAAACGTATTCTTATTATTCATTTGTAATTAGACCTTTAATAAACGTATTGTTGTTTTTGTAGTACATATTATATTATTTTATTTTACATTTCAAATTATTGTCATAAACTATTTTATGCAGTGTATTATAAGTAAGTAAACAACTTTTAAACTTATCTTTTTCCTTGTGTGCCACCAAATTTTGAAATCGTAAAAAGTGTGCCGACGCAAAAAAAGGTTGAGAATCACTGTTTTAAACAGTCTCTATGTCTTATCCACAAGTTAAAATATCAGTTTGATCTGAGTTCCTTAATTAATTTACACAGCGAGTTTATGACTTTTTAAATCTTTTTAACTAATTTATTTTAAAATATAAATTCCACATTGTATTACACATTGAATATGCAAATTTGTAATAAAAGGATACAACTATCCCTGAAGAGCAAAACTGCCATATTTGTTTTAGAAATATTGCTTTAAAACTTTTGTCGCTTCACGTAAGTTTTTTGTTAAATTGTCACAATCGTTTCTGCTTACATCATCAATTGTCTTTTTTTTTAAGAATTATAATGAATTTCCCTATAGATTATTAAATACAATTTTGCAACAACTGTAAACATTCCAACAATTTAAGGCCTTCTAGCTTATGGTGAAAAAATATTCTGTTGATAAAATGATCTATTCATTTGGGGCAAACTAATCTGTTAATGAGAAATTTTAGAGCAAACCTTTATAAGAAAAAATATAATTTGCAATATTCCATTTCTCCTTTTCTATAAAAATACAATTACCTCTAATTTCCCGCGAATATTGCAATAAAAAAACGTTCAGTCGGTCCCCGTGGAGATGATGACTAACAATATTTAAAAAATAAATTTGAAAAATATATGAGTGTCGATGTAAAGCAAAATAGCAAAATAGTAGTTATAATATTTACCGGTACTCTGTGTGATATATATATATATACATATATATATATATATATATATATGTATATATATATATATATATATATATAAATATATATATATATATATATATATGTATATATATATATATATATATATATATAAATATATATATATATATATATATATATATATATATATATATATATATATATATATATATATATATATATATATATATATATATATATATATATATATATATATATATATATATATATATATATATATATATATATATATATATATACGTTCCGATTCACTGAAAGCAGCATTATTCATAGGTTTTCAAGATAAGTGAAAAGTGTATTTTTGAGTAGCCTGAGAACCTAAGATACTAGTACTCTCCTTATCCAAACTTTCTATTGTAAAATTTATAAAAATGTAGAGATGCGTTAGTTATTCTTTTTGAAAAAGTCCCTGCAATGAGCCCAAAATAGCTCATAATAAAATTTTGAAACCAAAAACGTAATGCAACTCTTAATGTCTTATACTTAATCGCTCTACTACTGCTCTGGCATATATAGTGATTGAAACGAATCATTACACGCAATTATTCTGGGCAATTGGTCCATTCTCCAAATATTTGAAAATTCGCCTTAGCAGCAACAGACACTTCAACACTAGAGGACCAAGCTCATCGACGGAAGGTTCCGAGTCACGCAAGAGTTGAGACGCCGCATTTATTCAGATGGTCTGTGAGCTGGAATAAGTTCTGAATCCAAGTCAACATGGTGGTGGTGTGAGTCATCAGCAAATGAACTGACAACAAACGCACACCTCGATACTTTGTACTAATGTACAGCTGGGAAGCAAACGAAACAGTCTTTATTTAAAAATTTAAAAAAAAGAAAGAAAGAAAAAACGTCATTCAAAAATTACAAAATTCGAATTTAATAACAATGGTTAGTAAAAACATTTAAATTTAATTTCAATACATTTAAGTGGAAAAATGTCATAGAATTGATTTAAATTTATATTTACAAGTAATTTGGTTGAAATATAGAAGAAATTTAGATAACTGGTTCACTATCAGCTCCGTTGAAATGTTACATTAAAAGTTTAATTTCCTTATGAATTTTTCTTCACATCTTGACCCGAAGTTTGAGTCTGCTTGGACAGGTGTTACTGAGTGCACTGTGAGCAATTTGACGCCTCGTACTGAAGTTTTCGCTTCCCAAGTTATAAATCGGGCTGAGGCATTTATTCCTGCATCCATTTCAACAATATTCCGACTTTACTCAATTCACACAGACCTCTTAGATTGCAGCCACATGCCCATGTTATGACACTACAGTGGTATAAGTTTTCTTTTACTTTCACTCTTTATATATATACAGTGGTGGCCAAAAGTGTGGGCATTTTTTTAAAGTTTCATGTTTTCAACTTTGTATGCTTGTAGAATATATTATTTTTCACTTAAATACAAACGCCTATATATCAAATTGAAGGTAATTTAATGTAGAATTTAGTAATAAAAACAGATTTAAAATATCTGTTTTACAAAAAACATTATTCTCATTTTAGTAGAACAAACAAACACAAATCGTTTTGAATAAGAACGTGTTTTCTAATAAAAGCGTACTAGCCAATCACAAACACTGTTCATAGGACCAATCAAATGTCTGTAACTATAGTTTAGGTCAGTGATGGGGAAACTACGGCCCGCGGGCCAACTGTGGTAAAATTCAATTGGTAAAATTTTGAAAGCAGAAGTTCTTCATATAATAGCTGTAGAATGGCGCCAAGAAGCGTTAGTCTTTCTCGGGGAGCAGACAATACGGAATCTAATGTAGGTGAATTGTGCTTCACATGTGGCAGACTGCGCATTTTAAGCTCCAATGAGCGGATTTTTCATTTTTCTGTCGGCGTGAATTATTTATTGCGTATGGCCTCCAAAATATAATAGGCCATTAATTGACAGTTATCAAAATATTGAAGAACTATTTTAATTTCATGAATACAGAATGCAAAGAGGAGGGTACTGTGACGTCACATGAAAATGAATTGACCAATCACTAACAAAAAGCTTCGCGATTTGCGTCTGCTCTAGTTCTTGTTTCCTTTGCTTCAAACTGCTTTACAATTTTTGTATAAACGTTATAAAAGTTTAATAAAATTATAATTTCATTTTAAGAGGACCCGCGCCAACACCCGCGCAAGAGCATTAGTTAGCAGTAAGCTTTCGTCAATTGCGTTTCTGTGTGTTGTTCTCCGTAGTAAGTAACGTCTAAAATGGATGTTAAAAAAAGAAAAGTGGATTCAGAATGTCGAGTTTTTAAAGAAGAATGGACGTGGAAATATTTATTTACTTTATTTAAAGAAAAACCTGTGTGCTTAATTTGCAATACAACTGTTGCAGTTTTAAAAGAATATAACATTCAACGCCATTTCAAGAGCAAACATGAAAACCACTCCTACTCATCGTTAAATGAAGAGGTGAAAAAAATTAAATCGAAAGATTTAATAAAAAATTTATCAATTTAACAACAATTCTTTCAGAGAGCTAATCATTCTCAAAGATGCGCTACGAAAGCCAGTTATGTGTTGGCTTATAATATTGCTAAATCTAATAAAGCATTTTCAGATGGTGAATTTATAAAGCAGTGCATGATAGATGTGTGCGATATTATGTGCCTTGAAAAGAAAAATGATTTTCAGTCACTGTCTCTCTCAAGAAGAACAATCACCGAGAGAATTGAAAATATTGATAAAAATCTAATTTCACAACTGACTACAAAAACTCAAAAATTTATTTTTTATTCAATTACCATGGATGAAAGTACAGATATCAGCGATACTGCACAGTTACTCATATTTGTAAGAGGAATCAAAGCCCACTTTGAAATTACAGAAGAACTTGCAGGGCTGCAGTCAATGAAAGGAACAACGAGTGGTGCCGATATATTTTGTGAATTTGAAAATTGCATCGATAAACTTCGTTTACCTATTGATAAGTTATGTAATGTAACTACAGATGATGCTCCTAATATGGTTGGAATCAATCAAGGATTTGTTGGGAAATTTAATTCTAAGTATCCGGAAAATGATGTTTTTGTGCATTGCCTTATACATCAGGATGCTCTCTGTAAATCGGCTTTAGATATTGACCATATACTTAATATTGTTGTAAAACTAGTAAATATGATTCGTTCCAGAGGATTATTACATCGCCAGTTTCAACAGTTTTTGGAGTCCGTACATGCTGAGCATTCCGATATCATGTATTATTCAAAAGTTCGTTGGTTAAGTGCTGGAAAAGTATTTGAAAGAATTTGGGATTTAAAAGACGATATTGTGAATTTTCTTCTTGATAAAGACATTTATAATCAATTTGACGTCGTAGAAAACGAAACGTGGCTTTCTGATTTCGCTTTTTTCACAGACCTCCTCGTACACATGAATATACTTAATCTCAAATTGCAAGGGAAAAATCAGTTTCTTCACGATATTTGGCAATACCTGAAAAGTTTCAAATTACAGTTATTATTATTTGCTAATCAGTTCTCTAAATCTGATTTTTCTCATTTTCCAAGAATACAATCTTTAAAATTCACTATATCTAACAATAAGATTAAAAAATACGAAATTAATTTGAGAAAACTATCTTCAGAATTTGAAAGGAGATTTCAGGACTTTAGAAAAATGGAACCTGAGTTTAGTATTTTTGCGACCCCATTCAATGTTAATTACGAAGAAGTTGATGCAAAATTTCAACTTGAGTTAATAGAACTGAACTGTAATACTCTCCTGAAACAAACTTTTCATACAGTGCCCTTACTAGAATTTTATAAAAATTTAAGTCCAGATAATTTCCCAAATCTAATTACTCATGCAATGAAGATAATGACAATGTTCGGCTCATCTTATATATGCGAACAAATCTTTTCAACAATGAAGCTTAGGAAAACTTCTTTAAGAAACAGAATTACAGATGAGCACCTTTCATCAGTTTTAAGAACTTCTGCTTCGCAAATGGAACCTGACTATGATGAAATTTTGAAGAAACAGTCTCAATTTCATTTTTCTCATGCACCATCAACCAGTAATGACACCAGAAAATAAAGTGATAATACTTCACATCAAGAACTACACTAAATTCAATTTATATTTTGTGCTTATAATTTCCTTACCTTTTGCTTTTTTACTATTAAAATAATAAGTTTATGTAATAATATTGTATATGTTTATAGAACACATAAATTTTTTAACGATTAAACATTATTCTTTGGCCCGCTACGATTGTCTAGTAATTACAAATGGCCCGTCTTAAAAAAAGTTTCCCCACCACTGGTTTAGGTCATTTGGATGGCAAAAGAGTTATTGTTGTGGAAATATTTTCCGGAATGATGCATACTAGTACAATTAAATAGAGTATTGCTGTTTTCGAATATTTAAAGTCCTTTTTTTAATTAAACTAATTTTAAACAATGTCATCAACAAGAAGAACTAATTGGACATCTACAAAAAGAAGCCGAATCATCATATTGAGAGAAAATGGCCTCTCTTATACTAAAATTGCAAGATAAGTTGATGGTTCAGTGCCTTCTTCTGGTGTACGAAAGTTCTGTTTACGTTATGAAAAAACGAAATCAGTGGAAAATAAAGCCAAATCAGGCAGCGAAAAAAATGCACAAGTGCTACTGCCGATAGAAAAATTAAACGGCTATGCCTTCAATTTCATCAGATGCCATTAGATGTGAAATGAATGCAGCGGTTCAGAACAATAAGTTCAAGAACAATAAGAAGAAGGTTATCAGGATTTGGACTACAAGCTAGAATTCCAAGGGGGAAAAAACATATTTAAATCAAAAGTAACGCGAAAAACGAGTTAAGTGGGCAAAAGAACACATTAAATGGTCAGAAAATCAACGGGAGCAAGTAATCTGGAGCGATGAGAGTAAAATATCGCTCTTTGGTAGTGATGGTAGAAAATACGTGAGACGTAGAGTAGGTGAAGCACTTTATCCTGATTGCATTGAAGCAACTACAAAAAACCCAACAAATGTCATGATTTGGACATGTATGTCTGCAGATGGTGTAGACCGAATTCAAACCAGTGTAGACCAAGTGATTGATGGATCCTGAATGCTAAAAAATACATCGAAACTGTCCTGAACTAAAATTGATACCTTCCATCAGGGATCTCTTCCCCAACAATGCACCGTTTATTTTTCAGGAGGATTCAGCTCTATGCCACACAGCAAAAGTATGCAAAGCATGGTTTCAAATTAAAGTCATAGATATATTACCATGACCAGGAAGCAGCCCTGATCTCAATCCAATTGAAAATTTGTGGCGACGTTCGAAAATTCTTGTACGAAAAAAACGTCCATCCAATAAATACATCCAATAAAATACAACTTATTGAAGCTCTAATTGATTCTTAGCACCATGTGATTACGAAAGATGAACTCCAAACACTCGTTCCCTCGATGAAAAGACGCTGGGAAGCTGTCTTAAAAAATAAGGGTAATCCTACTAAGTATTGATTGTGTAAGTATCACTTTAGAAAAATGCAAATCTAAGATAGATCTTACTATTAGTTGCATAATTTTTTGGAATGCAGATATTGTAATACTGTATTTATTATTAAGTTCTACATTAAATTACCTTCAATTTGATATATAAGCGTTTATATTTAAGTGAAAATTAATATATTCTACAAGCAAGTTGAAAAACATGAAACTTTCAAAAAATGTCCACAATTTTGGCCACCGCTGTATACATACATATATATATATATACATATATATATATATATATATATATATATATATATATATATATATATATATATATATATATATATATATATATATATATATATATATTGTTAACACTAAGCTTTAATTTTATTAAAGTTTTAAAAGAAAATGATTGGCCACTAGATGGCAGTAGCAATTATATGTAGAGAGGGAGCGTAGGTTTGCGCGCTGAGAGAGCCTGATGTAAAGAATGATGGAATTACTGATATCTGTAAATATTGTTTGTAAATAAATTATTAATATGCTAAAATAATCAAACTCTTACTTCCTCCTCCCCCCAACCGAGCTACTCGATATCTGACAAATGGTATAGGCTTGCCAACAAATTCAGATGTGGGATTACAACAATACAAAACGGGCAAAACGGATTACCCGCAAAGCTATCAGGTAGGCGATTTTTAATTACTTCGTTTTAAGTATTCAAATGTATAGTAACTAATATATATATATAAAAGTATTGTTAAGTAGTAAACGATTTTGAGAATTATAAGTATAAAGTATTTTCTTAATTTCGTTTTCAACGAAGTAATCAAATTGAAGTAATTTCGTTTTCGAGGGTGAAAGTACTAAAATTTCGATATTGATAAAAGTATTTCTATGTATTAAGTAAGTATTTATGTATCATAATTTACAAAGTATGGCCTTTCGGGGGAAGGCAAAAAAAGTAGATATAATGAATTAGCATCTGAGTTAGGTCTTTCTGTACCAGAAGATGCTAAAATAATTGTTTTAAAACGTATTATAATGGAATCGGAATAATATGATAAAGAGTTTAGTAAGAGTTTACTAAGTAGAATTTCAGAAGATAGAGTAGCATCAGAAATAGCAGCCAAAACATTGGCCGACCGCGAGTATGATCTTGAAAGACTACGCATAGAAAGTAAGGCTCAAAACGTAAACATTTCGGATTTAATTAGTAACGATGAAAGTAAAAACGTAAACACAGATTTTAGAAAGTTAATGCATGAATATAAGATAAAAAATGGAGATATAAATTTTTATTTAGTTTTATTTGAACGGCAGGCGCGACGTATTGGTTTAAGTGAAGAGTATTGGGTATCACAATTATTGGGATTACTCCCTTATGAAATTACGCAACTGATCGCGCGTGAAAACGAAGATAATGCAAATAATTATAAGTATGTGAAATCATTATTGCTTAAGAGATATAAGTTAAGCGCTGATAAGTTTAGATTTAAATTTTTAAATCATGTTAAAAATCCCGAAAGTACATGGAAGGATTATTCATTCGAATTACAAAACTATTTTGAAGAATGGATTACGGGACTCGAAATATCGGACTTTAATAGTTTAAAGAATTTAATTATTACTGAACATTTGAAAAAACAAGTAAATTCAACAACGCAGGAACATTTTGTGGACGAATGGCCTAAATTTACTAAACCGGATCAATTGGCAGATAAATTAGATAATTATGATAATGTGCGATCTATTAACAGTTATAAATTAAGAAACTCATCAAATTTTTATTCTCGTGGTGATAAATTTCATGCGGAAAAGAAATCAATTCCGTTTAGTGAAAATAAAAGTATAGATCTAAAAAAGTATGTAAGCTCGGATATTCGAAATGAAAAAGGGGAATATAAATGTTTCAATTGTATGGCCATATATCTCGTGATTGCCGACGCCTAAAAATATTGCTTATTGTAAGAAATGTAAAAAACAAGGTCATTCCTTGCGAACGTGTAAATCTGCTGAAACCGATCAAAAGCGAGAAGGGAATAATTTATCCGTTAGTCAAAACAACTCAGATTCAAGCGCATCATTGGCGCCTACGAATTATTTGAAAGATGCTTATATTTATGGTAATAAGATGAGGGATTTAATTGATACAGGAAGTAGTAGTTGTCTTTTGTAAGAAAGTATCGCTTTAAAAATGAATCTGAACTTGCAACCAGATAACAGTGATTTATTTGGTTTTGGTAATCAAAATAGTCCAGTTACGAAAGCTATAGGTAAAGCTGTAGTAAATATTCGGGTGGATGACGCAGTAGGAAAATTTATTACTTTAATAATTGTTAAGGATGATTCAGAACCGTGTGATTTAATTTTAGGAAGAGCATGGCTAGACTTACCTTACATTGCTTTTGCGCGTATTGGAGGTAATTTAAAATTTGGATACGTAAATAATGACGTTTTTTCTAAAATTCAAGTAGATATGAATAAAAATGCGGTTAAATTGAAAACAATAAACAAAGCAGAAATCGAAAGTAAATCAATTAATTTAATTAGGGTAAAGGTCGATAAAGGGGAAAACTCAATTGTAAATGGGACAATTTTAGTAAAAAGTGTAGGCCAGAATTTTGATTCAATTCTTGAGGTAGTTAACGGTGAAACGATTGTACCAGTAGTAAATGAGAAAGAATTTAACTTAAAAATTAGGAAAGATCAGTGCTTAGGTAGGGGAATGGAGGTAAGTGAAGAGAGTTCAATGCTGTCTAATAAAGTGGAAATTGATATTGAAAAAGTTGAAGTAAATACAATAAACAATGAGAAGTCTCCTATTTTAATGAAAGACATTAATTTAGACGAATCCTTAGAAAGTATTAAAAGATTTGAACTTTTAAGTTTAATAAATAAATATCGTGACTGTTTTGCTTTAAACATAAGTGAGTTAGGCTGCACGAATTTATGCAAAATGGACATTAAAGAAATAGAGGGCAGTAAGCCGATTTTTCAAAAACCATATAAAACCAATTCCGAAGAAAGAAAACAAATAAAAGAAATTGTCTCTGGAAAAAGTATGGAATAGTGTCAGACATAAGATCTCCATATTCCAGTCCTGTATCATTAGTCAAGAAAAAGACAGGGGAACAACGATTAGTAATTGATTATAGAAAATTGAACTCTCAGACTGTTAAGGACAAATTTTCTTTACCAAAAATTTATGACATTTTAGAATGTCTTGGAGGGAGCCAGTTTTACACGACTTTAGATTTAGCAAATGGATATCTACAATTACCATTAACAGAAGAAGCAAAATTGAAAACGGCTTTCATAACTCCAGACGATACTGGTCAATTTGAGCGAATGATTTTCGGATTGGCAAATGCACCAGCAGAGTTCCAAAGGCTAATGAATCTAGTTTTGGGTCCATTGTTCAACAAAAAAAGTACTCTGTTATTTAGATGATATCTTGATTCCAGCTAAAACATGGACCGAAATGATACAGAAACTTACTGAAGTATTTGAGCGTTTAAGAAGAGCCAATTTGATTTTGAAACTACCAAAATGTGAATTTGGAAAGTTACAGACAGAATTACTAGGTCTTATACTTAGTAGAGATGGTTTGAAACCTGGACCACGTAAAGTAGCAGCTATCGAAAAATTTCCTGTTCCAAAAAATACGCATGACATCCAAAGATTTTTAGGACTTACTAGTTTCTTTAGAAGATTTGTCCCTAAGTATTCTCTCAAAGCAGCACCATTATCTGAACTTACAAAAATGGATGCAAAGTTTGTTTGGACAAAAGAGCAAAGCGAGGCTTTCGAAGAACTTAAAAGTGATCTTATTAAAGCGCCTATTCTAGCTCATTATGATCCACAAAGTGAAACTGAGGTACATTGTGACGCAAGTTCTATTGGATTGGCCGGAATATTGTTTCAACTAGACAGTAAGAAGAATTGGAGAATGGTGTATTGCGTTAGCAAGAAAACTACGGAAACTGAACAAAAATACCATTCAAGTAAATTAGAGTTAATGTCAATTGTGTGGACATTAGATAGATTAAGGCAGTTTCTGATAGGAATAAAGTTTACAATCGTGACAGACTGTCAAGCAATAGTGTATTTAAACGCTAAAAAGTCATCAAATCCTCAAATAGCAAGATGGTTTAACCTAATGCAAGAATATGATTTTGAGATACGACACAGATCAGGTGAACGAATGAAGCACGTGGATGCGCTAAGTAGAGCAGCTGTTGAAGAGCCAGAAGACACTTTGAACACTATTATTGAGAGAGAATTTGAAGTTTGTGTTACCTTGACAACAGACGAACAAGTTTTGATGATGCAAAATTCCGACATTGAACTACATAAATTAATAGAGATATTCAAGAAAAATGATGATGATAGATCCGAAGTTGAAAAAAGAATGATCGAAGGATATGTTTTCAAGCAGAATAAGGTTTATAGAAAACACAAGGTTAAAGATAAAGAAATTCTATTATATGTTATACCTAAGGCAACGAGAAAAAGTATAGTAGTTAGATTCCACGATCTCATGGGACATTTTTCAGTTGATCGAACCGCTAGTAAAATAAAAGAATTATATTGGTTTGCCTCTATGAAACGTTACGTAAGAAGACATATTTCGATGTGTTTTGAGTGTTTGCTGAATAAAGTACCAGGAGGAAAACAGCAGGGATTTTTGAACCCGATTGCACCAGGGAAACGTCCATTTTCTATCATTCACGTTGATCAATTAGGACCTTTTGTTAAAACTTGTAGAGGAAATCAAGAACTACTCGTAATAATAGATAATCTAACCAGATTTGTCAGAGTTACACCGGTGAGAAGTACTTTACTTCAAAATGTGCTGAAAGCTTTACAGAATTTCATCAACGAATTTGGATTACCTGATAGGTTAATAAGTGATCGAGGGTCATGTTTTACTTCGCATCAATTTGAAGAGTTTTGTGCCACGAATGGAATTAAGCATACTCTGAACTCTACAAGGCATCCTCAAGGGAATGGTAAGGTGGAACGAAGTCACAGAACCTTACTATCTGCGATTTCTACAAGTATGGAAGATCCGAAACACAAAGATTGGGACTTGAAAAATAAAGAGGCCGAACGTAATTTAAATAATGCAGTTAATAAAACAACCAACAAAACTCCATTTCAAATGCTACATGGTTACTCACCTAGATTTTATGATGGACTAATAAGTAAATTGGCAGATGATGAAGCTAAAGAATATAATGATCCTGAAGAAGTGCGTAAGGAAGCGATTCAGATAATAGAAGAAAAACAGAAAAAGATGAAATCACATTATGACAAAAAAAGATGTAAAACAATCAACTACGTTAAAGGTGAAATAGTGGTCATGAGGAAAACACCTCAAGCAACAGGTCAACATTTGAAAACTCAGCCAAAATACAAGGGGCCATTTTTTTTATTTTATAACCGTCGTTGAACAGCCGACCCGATTTCATGGGTTTACGACTACTAATGTTCAACTACGTAGCCTTGTAATTTTGAACCAATCCAGAAGACAGGGGAACTCCTGGATCGAGTATTGGGAGAAATTTGCCTTCGTGGAGGACTTTTTGATGGAGCTAACCCGCATTTGCGTTACATGGAGAGGAAGACCACGAGAACCTCCCACGGTTAGCCTGACGGCAAGGGGACTCTAACCCATGATCCGTCTACCACTGAGGATATTTCACGTCAGCACTGTGGTCAGTGCAAGCCGGATGCGGAATTCGTATCGACTGGGATTCGAACCCGGTTCGCCTCATTGGAAGGTGAACGCTCTATCCCCTGAGCCATCGCGGCTCTACAGGGGGCCATTGATAATGACACAAGTATTACCAGGTGACACCTACAGAGTAACTCAGTTACAAGAAAAGGAAAAGGGAAACTTTTTCACAACTACCGCCCATGTGAGTCAACTGAAACCTTGGAGAATTCATCCAGACTCTAGTGATTCCAGTGACACTGAACAGGAATTTTGAACTTTATGAACTTCATTTAACTGAACTTTTATTATACTAAATTGAACTTTAAAAAAAAAAAAAAAAAAAAAAACAATCTGAACTTTTTACAGTATTTTCCTTGAAATGTAGCGTATAATGTATCACTGAATACTAATAATTTCTTTTTATTTTTATAAGTAGGTTAGCAAAAGTAAGAAAGTTGTTTAATTTCTAAAATTTTGTAAACTGTGAAGTTTAAGTAGTGTGAAGAATTGTAAGTATGTTTATTTTTATTTTGTGGTATTTTTAAATAACTTGCATGAGTTGTGTTTAGTTATTAATATTGTTTGTATTAATCAGGAGATTAATCGGTCAGTCTGGCCGAATGTTAACACTAAGCTTTAATTTTATTAAAGTTTAAAAAGAAAATGATTGGCCACTAGATGACAGTAGCAATTATATGTAGAGAGGGAGCGTAGGTGTGCGCGCCGAGAGAGCCTCATGTAAAGAATGATGGAATTACTGATGTCTGTAAATATTGTTTGTAAATAAATTATTAATATGCTAAAATAATCAAACTCTTACTTCCTCCTCCCCCCAACTGAGCTACTCGATACCTGACAAATGGTATAGGCTTGCCAACAATATATATATATATATATATATATATATATATATATATATATATATATATATATATATATATATATATATATTTATACAGTACCGGGGTCGGAATAGACAAACTCTTAATTTCTTAAAAATAACAAGGTTTTTAATTTGAAAATCACAACAAATTGTCTTTATTTTGACAAATATAGGTACACTTATGCGCTAAGAACTATAATTTTATGTATAACTTGTAAATTTCGTTCAATTTTGGATTCCTCCAAATATCATCCTTTAGCTTTAATCACATGAGCGCATATTTTTGGCATTCTTTCTATTAGTTTTTGCAATGTTCTAGTTGAGATTTGGTTCCAGTAACTAAGTAAAGATATCCGAAGACTTTTTTGATTGATACATCGCTTTTTTTCTAACATTTCTATTGAGTCCATCCCTCAATAGTTTCTACGCAATTTCGATTAATGTTTCGGATCGTTAACTTGCTGAAAAAGAAATCCTTGACCAACTATTCTCTGTCCACATGGAAAAAAGTAATACTGCAATAATCTGTGATAATATTTTTTTTTAATTCATAATTCCCTCTATCCTTACATGATCTCCAACTATGTGTCCAGCAAAACATCCCCAAACCATGACTGAACCTCCACCTTGCTCCACAATTGGCAGGAAACATTGATTTGTCATACGTTTACCAACTAAACGACGATCATACTGCCTGCGTTAGCTTCCAAACAGCTCAAGTTTTGACTCGTTGGTAAACAAAACATTTGACAATTGTTCTAAAGACTAGTTAGAGTGAAATTTTGAACTTCATATATATCCCAAAAGTCCATGTAAATCTGACTCCATAATGTACAAAATACAAAAGAAAAATTTAATCGCAGAACAGGAATCACAATTATTCAAAAATAGCATAATTAGCTGAGCTCTGAGTACGAAATACATATCCTAAATACATATATTTTGATAAGGCTAACATCTAGTTTAAAACAACATATCTCTAGTTACATTAAAAATAGTCAGGTGCAACCATCTTCTCGTAAAATAAGAAATAATAAAAATCCAGGCACACGAGATTGATATATTTAAACCTCCTTTAGAGCCTTACTTTGAACGCTCTAACCCATAAATATTACGGACAACGAGAAATAAAATACGAAAGATCATCCTGTAATTTTGACGGAGGCGAGATGGAATTATTAATGAACTTCTGATCCATAGTTAGAATCCAGTGGTTGTTCTGCGCGATCTCAATGCTAAAATTAGTTACCGAAAGAACTCAGCATAGTTCGATTTTTCAACCTGATCCCTCACGCTGAAAAGGACGACTTCTGGAGCTCTAAGCTTTGACTTCGAAGCCATGTAGCCCTCTTTCAGATCCTGCTCTTCTAACCCCATCTTGAGGGTATCAATATCTCTTTCAAGGCAGTTTCTTACTGTTGACTGTAAAATCTTAATTCCTGTCCAATGTTTGGATGTATTTATTTTTTTAGTGATATAGGCAATAGTTTGTTTTGGTGCCTTAAATTCCTCTTTAGGGTAAAATGGTATTGATTTGTATTTGGTGTTTCGAGGAACACAAAAGGAGGAGAATCATGGAAGAAGTGTTCCCGATTTTGGATGATGGACTTATTGCTGTAACGATTGTTTGTTTTGATTAGCTCAGTAATTATTCGTAATTTTCTCCCACTCTGTATCTAGCTGATGTTAAAGCCTTGATTTGTCAGAGTATTACGCCTATCTGCTACTTTTCCCTACCGTTAATGCTCTCTCCTTCTGCTTAGCTCGTTTTTTTTTTCAAGAATTCGCTCCATGCTCAAGAAATGCCCTCCTGGGGAGATAAAAAGTCAAATACTTACTTGGCTTTCAAGGAAAACTTTTTTTATTTTTCACCATTGCCTTCAGAAAAGGTTGTCATTATTTATAAACCCAACTGCTGAAAAAAAAAAGAAAAAAACACAAGACGATTCACGCATGGAATATATAAAAAATAAAAGAGTATCTCGGAGTTCGCACGGGAGATAGACTCTGGGCCTTGTTTTCAACGAGTATTGAAAATCGAAATACTTTGGAAGCTCTTAAGTCCAAAGAACGCGAATGTACACAATACATGAAACAATAACAACCAAAATATTTTTTCTCGTCTGCTACTAGGTATCAATGGAAGTAAAAATAAAAGGAAAAAAAAAGAATATATATATATTTTATTAAATCATTTTTCGAGTATTAAATTCTGATAAATGCTTTCATAGATTTCAAATATATAAAAATTTTTACTCTACTTTTAATGGACTAGAAAGCAAAAGAGATAACTGGGGAAATTAAGGAAGCAAACATGTGTACTAGCAACTCAAGAAGAAGAATACGTGATAAGGACTAACATTGTGATTTATTGTGATTTAAATTACATGTTTGTATTTAATCAAGTGGCTGTGCTTGGTGGGTAAACGTTACAGTAATTTGGATTGACTCATCATAAGTCTGAATAAATTTATGGATCAGATTTAATTGGTTACTTATAAACGACATCATAACTGTGGGATGAACCTAATTGGCTTCTGAATCATAGATTAAATGAATGCGATGATTTATCCACGTTGATGTCACTTGAAGGTATCCAGTTACTGATGAAGGGCTTATGAAATCCTAAAAAGTTTTAGGAATTCTCTTCCCGAAAATAATTTTTTAAAAGTTTTTCATAATTTCAATGTAGCTCTTTGATCGCTATGGACGCATCTATGCGTCTAGCTTAATCCAAAGTTTGTCCTATGGGAGCATATGTGTGTCCCGCGGACGCCATCAGCCAAAGATTCGCCTTTTTACTCGTGTCTATGTTTGGATTTAGTGTCTCTCGCATATTAATCAAACACAGGCAGAGATCAATGCCTTGTTGTTTAGATGCAACAGAAAATGATATTTCGTTTAATTGATCAGTTATTCAACAATCAAGTACATACATTCAAACTATAAAATCATGATGTTTTAAAACTTAACAAATAGCGAATTTGAAAGATAAAATAAAAAATGCTTCAATTAGTTTTGGAGGGGATTAAATAACAATGGTATTTAAATTCTGCACTATATCATAAACTGTATTATAACTTCTATATTATGTGTTTTATTATAACTGTACTATATTAAAACTGCACTATGTAAGTGCCGACAAAATCCATACTGTGGTACAAAGTATTCAGCGTCCAGCGATCACTTCAACTTAGATCAGTTAAATGTAAAAGGATAAGAGGAATTCCATGTTGTTTTTGATTGAAATATTCTTCTTAAATTCTGTTCAAATCATTTATTGCTCGTTGTTAGCCTTTTAGAACAAAAAATTATCAGCAATATAAATGTGAACTATTTAAATGTGACGAAATATTACGCATCGTATTTTATAAAAGGTTCGTTTGCTGTGAATATAATATTTAGTTTAAAGATATTAAATTCATTTTTCTCGAATTTTAAATTTAAAACTGATTAAGCTTATTTAAAGTATTATTTGCTATAGAAATTCTTCTTTTAAATAAATATTTTAATAGTACCTTAAGCGAAAAACCATAAAGAAATTTTAGGAAGAGGAAATATAATATAGGAGTTGCCTGAATTACTAATCTTTTTAATCCGCAGATACGTTATACAGTTACATGACTAGCAATTAATATCGTTATAGCTGAAATTTATTGATCAAGTTTCATAACACCAAATTGTTTTATTTTCGTTACTAAAATAATTTTTATTGCTGAATAAACACCGTTGTAAAAGAAAATCTTAATTAACTCCTTTGTAAGACATAATTTGTTTTTATTATCTCCTAAACTGTATTCCTATCATATTTTCCAGGTATTATATTTCAGCTGAAAGAAGCCTAACACAACAAAACCTGATTGCTTTCATTCAAAGAGAAGTAATAAAACTTACCTCAAATTAAAAGAAAAATGTGAAAATATAATTAATTCGAGCAGTATATATATTCCAAGTCATTTTAATAAAATAAGCTAATTGCTAAGAATTTTAAATTTAATAAAATGTTTTTTTTTCTTTTAATAAAACATGTTTGGAATTAATGTGGAGTGCCAAAAAGAATAGGTGTAGATGATTCATATGAAAAGGCACACACAAATTAAGGTAAATATTAAGAAATAAAATACATGAATATTACTGCTTACATTTGTTTGAGTGGAGAAAAAAAAGTTATAATTTTAAGCATCGAGTTCGCAGGAAAACACTCTTTTTTCTTTTGTTTTCTGTTGAATGCTATACTTTAATGGATCTTATATATTTTCAAGCCACTGATTTCAAATCTGTAAATTGGTTTCTCTCTCCAAGCTACAGTTTATTATTTGAATTTTTTTATTTCATTAATTATATTTTATATATTATTGTAATATTATTTTAATATTATTAATAGTATTTCAATATTTTTATAATCAAAACAAAACCTGATTACTTTTATTTGAAAAGAAGTAGTAAACATCGAGTTCAATGAAAATCAATTTGTTCTCCTTTTTTTTTCTCAGTTAAATGCGATTTCTTAAATGGATCTTGGATATTTTCAAGTCTATGATTTCAAATCTGTAAATTGGTTTCTCTCTCTAAGCTACAATTTATTATTTTAAATTTTAATGAAGTTTTTTTGCATACTTTCTTGTCGAAATGTACAAGTTAAAAACGTTATATATAACAGGGGGAAGAGTGAATGTTGCGACACTTTTCTAAGGAAGTTTAGGCACATCACCCGGATAAAAATTGATTAAACCCTTGACCTGAAATGTCATTGTACACCGCTAGGGGAAGTTCCATAATATGAGAATATTTCTTGGTGTGCTCCTGAACAGGTAATTATAGGAAGTCACCTCTAGCCGTGTACGACTACATTTCTACTTATTTGTACCTTTGAGATTTTTATCCCGATGATGTGCCTTAACTCCACTGCATTTAACGTATTTAAATTTGTACATTTCTACAAAAATAAGTAATATAAGCAAGAATTATTTGAATAATAAAATAAAATTGCGTTTAATTGCGTAACTTCACATCAAGAAGAAGAACTGATACCCACACATGTGACCAATGACGTCAGCGCTAGCTAATCAAGCAAAATGGTGTGTTCAATTTGAGCTAAGTTTCTCCACACAATGTAAATATTAATTAAAGTGGAGTTAATTAAATATAGTGCCGTATCGCACATCAAATTTGTTGACACGGAATTCATTCTTGTCTACGTCTTTTAATTAACTTAGATTTATTACTTGTTTATATATTTTATTGTAACCATGAAAAATTTTTGTTTTGTACCTGGTAACTTCGATGCATAATTGGTTTGTTTATGTTCCATATGGTTTAGAGCCTGACTTTGTGTTAGGTAGGAAATATATAGTTAAAGAATCGAATTCTTTGCGAACTAATCTAGGTGAAGTATATAGAATGTGTTGTAACGTATCATAAGCTATATGAATAACTGTCCAGTTTTTTTATAAAAAAAAACTTAATTTCACAAACAACACAAACAGTAACAACAAATATGAAGTACCCGTAACGGGATAGTGAAAAGATCATTAAACAACTAGAAAACCCCGTAACGGGATATAAGAAAACTCTAATTCCAAAACAATAACTAATCAAAGAAAACCAACAACTCTGTCGTTCTAAAAATTGACTTTTAATTTTATCGTCTGCTTATATTTTTTTGTTTATCCCTTTATGTGTTTAGTTTATTTTATTTATGCCTTTGCCAACCCCTTATTTTTAAATATTTTTACTTTTATTTATGCTTTTGCGAACCAATTATCTTATTTTATATTTTTAGACTTTATAGTGTCCTTTAAGAGAATTGATTCTTCACGGGGTTGGCTTACTCGAAGTAGAATGGGAAGAACAGTTACTAACTTAAACAAATAACTCAATAACTCATCAGGATCGAGATATCCACACTACGTCACTTGCAGATATCCAATTGAGTACTTTTTAATTTAGTTGTAACAATTTGTTTAAAGGAAATTAAGAAGAAGAAATAAATCTTGTACATTTTGACAAATAATAGATTAAAAATTTAATTTCAAGATGTCAGTAGCTTGAAGCATAAGTTAAATTTCAGATTTGAAATCTCAATTGCGAGATCAAATATTTGTATAAATGCAGCAAGAAATTTATTCTCCAGTGTTATTTTTAATTTGTTTCATGTTCGATAATATAATTTTTGGGTCACAGGAAATGTTTCCTACCTTCTGATTGTATAAATCTCTGAAAATTCCTGTTCCAATACAAAAATATTTCATTAACAGCGTCAAATTACTCTGCCATTAGCGTTAAAGGAAAGTATTGATTGAAGTAAAAGTAGTTTATTTTTTAAAGGAAAAGAGATGGGAATAACATCATAACGTGCAATTATGTATGGAGAAAGGAAATTTTCTTTCTGGATCGAGCAATGATTTCTACGTAAAAATCGATGAAACACCACAAATCAACGTGTCTGAACAAGCTTTGTTGTTTTGAACGATAACTATAATCTCTATGAAAGCAAATGGTAGAATTTTCTTTAGAAAAAGGCAAAATTTCATCTATCTTTAAAATAAATACAACATTCCGTGGCAGTTAAAAAATGAGAAGCATTATTTCTCCAAATGGCATTGGTTAGATCATGAGTTGGATGCCATATGTTATTACTTTTAGCAAAATTTGATTTTCATTTTATTTTAAGGAAAAAAATCATATTACTTAAACCTATTTTTCAATTTTTAATTTATTAACCTTGCCAAAATTCGTTGCTTGCTGACTTATAAAATGACAGGACACCTTTTGGGATGGTTCCCAAATTTAAATTTTCTACTGTTTTTTAATTTTTATTTTTTGTTTGGAAAAAAGTTAGCTACAATAGGAAAAGAAAAAATCAATAAGATCAAAAAATAAGATAAGTTTTCAGTATAAATGACGCGGCGGATTTATACAAGCCATGCTTGTAACTCGTAAAATCACAAACACTGAAGAAAAAAAAAGTTTGGTGAAAATAACAAGATTATGGTAAGATTAACTGTGTTTATGGCTACATGCTAACGAAAATGCTAAAATTCTTGGTAATTTTTACCGAAGAATTTTGGTTATGGTTCTGATAAAATTAATAATAAAATATAGTTTCATAATATGTGATACAATTCGGTAATTGTGGCAAAATTTGACAATGTTTTCATGATACCTGAGTGCGTGGCATAAAATCTATTTACTCGGTAACATTTACTTTTCAATTTTGTATTTCTTGCTAACTGTGCGGTGGCAAAACTAGAATTCTAAAAACCAGAATTTTCAGTAAACCGTTACCATATGAACAGAAAAATTATAAAATGAAAGGTTTAAATACAGCATATTTTTGTCTCATTAACCAGAATTATGTTTTTCCCCAGAAATGTCATTACCATATAGTTTGGTATTTTCCCCTGAAAAGTGTAATATTCTTCAAATAGCCATGGAAAATAGACATCGAGGAAAAACTGAGAGTGAGACAATTTATGCGAGCATAGAATGGGCGCAAAGAATATCATGAACAAATACGCCAGTTATAAATTTTACAGACATACCCTGAAGGAATAAGAAAATCTTTAGGGAACATTGAATGAGGCAAAAGTTTTTTTTTTTTTTTTTTTTTTGAAAACCAGCCTATTTGGTGTAAAGAAGAATGGTGCTCCGACGTGTGCAGTTATAAACAATGCCTATAAATAATTATTTAAATAGCAATTTCTGACTCGTTGGAGGTCACAACTTAACTATACATTATTATAAAGTGCATTTATTCAACAAAATTGTTTCAGTTTTATTTGTCAATTTATACATGTACATGCAAACTATGTGGACGTATACGATTGGACGTAAAAGTGTATCCAAAAGGAATTTTGGGTTAGGTTAAACGATATTTTTTTAACAATATTTTCGACCACAAGTTTTTTTAGAGTTTTCATTTTATAAAACGAATGGTCTTTCTTCTGAAATTGCAAACTCCGTGTTGTAGTATGAAGCTCTTTTATTTCTTACTTGTTTTAATTATAAGAAGACTATTTTCCAAAAGTACTCCAAGACGTGCAAACTGAAAACAAAGTCTAAAAACATTTTATATTGCAACTTTTGTCCCGTTGGCGGAAGCATCACAATTAATTCAATTCAATGAAATTAATGAAACAATTAATATTTATTCAATGAAATTGTAAACTTTTTATCCATCTCTATCTATCTATCTATCTATCTGTATATATATATATATATATATATATATATATATATATATATATATATATATATATATATATATATATATATATATATATATATATATATATATATATATATATATATATATATATATATATATATATATATATATATATATATATATATATATGGTATATATCTACACAACAGGAAACTATATATATGACTGGAGTTATACTTTATGAAACGACTGACAAAATAGTATTTTTCTGAAGTTGCATGCAAATTATATGATACTTTGAATTTTAGTTTAACGTTCTTTGATTTCTTACTTGTAAGAGTTATAATATGACTTTTTTCTTTTATTAAACCTATCACAAAAGTAAAATAAATTTATTGATCTTTTAATCATCCATCACTGAATCATATTGAACTTTTAATCACCAAGAGAAACGAATTTGAAGCTTGAATGAATTATTTTCAGCATGCACTTTTCATCTACAATACAGGAAGAGGGGGAATTTGGAGTCAAATTGCTTAAAGTCTGTGAATCTGATTATTCTTTAATATGACACTGAAAAGTGAATCGCAATGCTTTTGTGCTCAGAGAACCCGTTTCCTGCTGAACACTAGTCATCCATTTTGAATCGTTCTTTGAAATGTGATTCCTATTCCTTCCGATCGCAACAGTGGTATTCTCGTTTGGAAATCTGTCATTGGTTGTTGTCAAATACTTTTTCTTTCAAATTCTCTTCAGACCTTAAGAAAGAAAAATTTTGCTTTCAAACTAAGAATTTGCTTCGGTCATCTGGATTGATTTTAGATTTTTGATAAGTACTGATATGTAAATTCCTAATTTATGTTTTGTTACTTCGTAGAGAGCTTTTAAACTTTTTTGAAAATTAATGACTCGTTTCGAATTCTTGGAGCATTTAATAAACTACATGATAACTATATAAACTGAACAAATTATACAAGTTATTTACATATTGTTTTGGTTAATAATACTGTATAATTAATTACTGCATAATGAAGAAACTCATCCAGTTTAAAAACTCAGAATGAAATAAACACACACATATTTTTGGAAGAAGGATAATGCCTCCTTGCGTGGCATTATTTGTGCTATTTTTCATTGTTCAGTTTTAACCATAGTTCAAAGTTAACTATTATTTCACTTCACATGGTAAGAAGAGAGCACATGGAACCCGAATATTGCATGATTTTATACACACACACACACACACACACACACACGCAGGTACGCAAGGACCGGCAACCGGGGACGTGTGTGCCGGTACCCGCGATCGAGGACGTCCGTTAATAATGGGTGTATTTTGATAAAATTTGGGTATATATATTCTAATACGTGATAGATAATAGTTTAATGTTCAAATTTGAAATATTTTTATTTTTTCGAAGTATGCAATTTTGCAAGGTAAGCGAGGACTTCTATACACAACATACACACTTTACACAGCCAATCGAGGACCTTCAAGTAGAAAATGTCGCCTAACATGTATTTTTACACAGTTACTCTGTTCCAAGTTATTTAAATTTTAAAAGATCAAATTATAAATTAAAGATGTTTATCCTTTGAGTTTTACATTTTATTAAAATGTTATTGGAAAAAAAATTATATATTTCGTGTTTAGACGCTGAATTTTTTTTATACCTTTTTGGTCCTAGAAATATGGCAACTCAAATGAAAATTAATAACCATACGGCAAAATAGACTCTACTTTATAGCTTTTTAAAAAATAAATTTTTTTTAAAATTTAAAATACTTTCCTTCAACTCTCAAATACTATAACTTGTTTCAATTTTTCTTCTTCATTATTTTGCTTATGTTAGGGCACTAACTTTAGTTGCGGATTAAAGCTCATCCAGCTTCAGATCAATAAAAATAAACTTGTTAGGGAAGTAAAGGCGGTCGGAGCGCAATGCAGACTACGTTGCCAGAGCAATTCCTATAAAATTGGAGATACTTGCTCATCATGGATATTTTGTTCTCATAAATTTCGAGTTTTTTTTTTTTCAAAAATTTGTTTATGCTTGCCACTTTTTTAAATAGTTTGTTAAGAAATCTGTTTAATTTTTTATTGATGAAACTTATAACATGCTCATAACTTAAATTGTTTTCAACTGCAAAGTAGCGAATGAAGAAAGAAGGAAAACGAATGCTTAAAGTATCAAAATCAATGAAACTCTCAAATATTCTATTAATTTCTTTTCTGAAAGCTAAGTATGTGAATGAAAGCCTTTCAAAATATAAGATTTTTGTAAGTCAGCAACCAATGTGGTACTGAAAACATATAGAACAATGTAAATACTTCTAATAACAAGAACAATGAACAAAAACTACTTATACATTCATTCAACTGTGTATTTCTGATATACACACCGGCAACTGCGGACTTCTGTCATACATCCCGGTAACCGTGGACTTCTACTATACACCCCGGCAACCGCGGACTTCTGTCATACACCCCGGCAACCGCGGACTTCTACTAAACACCCCGGCAACCGCGGACTTCTGTCATACACGCCGGCAACCGCGGACTTTAAAAATGGATTTTTAAAAAATACTGGAACAATTTCATGCGAACAATCACAGTGCTATTCTAACTGAATAAATGCTGTATGAGAACCGAAAGCCACAGATTAACTAAAAAAAATGATTTTTTTTTAAAATTCTTTTTTCAGTGATTAGTCATTAATTGTGTTATATTTCTGCTTTGAACGATCCCAAAACTAACGCAACATATTTCCAATAACAGGTGGACAAAAAGATTATACCATCTGGCTAGTCATGAGAGGTTTCTTTCAAATACTTTCGCATAGCATCCGCTTCGAACATCTATTGTATAGATCCTTTTTAAAAAGTAAATCTAAGTTTTAAAAGCAATGAAAATCAGTGTTGAACGAATGAGCCAGAAGTTAAAAAACTAAATATAAATAAATGATATTTTCGGACATATTTTGGAATTTTCAAAGAATTATTAAAAAAAAAATTAGAAGTAAATTCAGATTAATATAAAACAATTTTAAAATCAGATATTTTAACAATCTGCATTGAGTTGGCTACGAAGATATTAAGGAAGGATACTATTAAGAAAATTTCAGTAGATCTCATAAATAGCTAAATATACTTTAAGGGAAACACTAAATTTGTATTTTTATACCATGCTAGAGTTAGAACAGTTTAGATTCTGATTTAGATGTTTAAACAAAAATCAGTATTTATAAATATTATTATAATATTCAGTCATAATGAATTTAAACCTAAAATTGAAATTTTTTATGGAATATTCAGTTATTTCAATTTATTTTAAAAACTACATTCATTAACTGTTGTTTCAACGACTAAACTATAATTTTCAGGTGATGTAATTAGAACAAGTTTAGAACATTCTAGTTAGCTTGTAATTATTATCTAAGTTGCCCATTGCGACTCAACTTAGTGAATTTATTTAGCAGAATTAGTTATAAAAAAATTTTAAAAACCTTTGCGAACGCTCATATACGTCCGAAGATTTTCATATTTATAGTCATTCTATTTATATATTTTTGAATTAATTCAATATTGAACTAATACGCTTATTCAATGATTAGCTTATGCACAGATTCACTCCTTCACAACCTTGCCCAGTGCGGGTCACTGATCCCTCTCCGATTCAGAAATAGATCATTAGAAATCAATATAGTTAATCATCGCACAAACATCTAAAAACTTTGCAATTTTTCAACATGAGACAATATAATTTTTAATCTAAATATTGATTATCAAACAAATTTAAAATGAGAAAGAAGAGCTTTCACAGGCACATATTCCAAGAGTATACTTACTAAAGAGTATGTATACGTACTATTACAATATGTAATAAGAGTCTAACGCATTGAAATAAATTCTTTGTGATTTTAAGCAGCTAGAGTGAGAAAATTTTGATACTGTGGTCAGTGAAGGGAGAATCACGCGATTACCTTGAGGGGTTAATAACAATATAAGAGAAGATCTCACTAATTTTATCATTCAATAGTTTGTTGTTTTTAACTTTAGAGAATCACATACCAATACTTAAAATTGTCTTATTAAATTATCCGAAATTTAAAAATTATTTTTACGATCATCATTCAACTATAATTATTTGCATCTTATTAATTAGTCAGTGTAATTTATAGATCGCGAAAAACTATATATTATGGCAAAATTTGAAATTTTAGCTAATTATTATTTTATAGCAAGATCACACGATTTTAACCCAGGTTTTTTAGCAATACTATGCGAACAAATATTAAATAAAAAAGATTGAAGGATTAATATTAAATAAATTAAAATAAAAACATGAAATAAAACAATAAATTATGTTAGTACTAAGTTCATTCAAGAATTTAATTTAAGAATGCCTGCATACTAAAAGAATTTTAAAAAGAAGATACAGATACTTAAGATACTCGTGAAACAAAAACAAGCTTAAGAGCAAAATAGTAACAATGTTTAATGCTTTAATGAAAAACATCAAATTGTCTTTTGTTCTGTGGAGAGCATTCTGGAATATTCGAGAAAAAATATTAAAATCTGAGTCTCAATAATATAATAAACAAATTTAATAATATCCAAAAACAAAGTGGGAATATATATAAAAACTTCAAGGAGAACAAACGCTAACTGAGTGCGGCTGGACCGTATCGCACCTAGCTGCGTACCGTGTGCTGTTCAGGCCTGTATCATTTAGTATAACTGAGTTAATTTTGTATTTCTTTCTTTCTTTTTTTTTCTTCTTCTTTTTTTTAAAAAAAAAATAATGGTGTTGAAGTTAGCATAACAACATTTCCCTTTTGTCACTAGCAATTATCTGCAAAAAGTATGAAACAAAAATTTTACGTCAAGGGTTTTTCAAATTAACTTTCTTTTAAAAACCCATAAAATATTCAATTCAACTTTATCGCTTACTTCTAAAATTGCTAAAGTTTCAAGCTTCTATGTTAGAGTATTTAAGAAAATATAAAGTAACGTAAAGTCATACATCAAAAACAGAAATGATTATTGAGATTTTCTTTTTTCAATTCCCACTTTGGTTAACATTCGTCAATTCAGGCGTATTAAAGCATATTTGTTAGCCAATCTTTCAGAGGCACCATATAAGAGGGAACAACGTTTTTCCCACAGTATGGACAGTTAATATAGAGAATGAAAGAACATCTATGCTTTGTCCGGGATTCGAGCTCAAAACCTTTCTGATTTGAGGCCATAGTTTTTAATATAGCGAGAAAAAAATTTTTTTATACGCCCTTTGACGCAGGTGGGTCTTATAAATATATATTTTTTGACCCTCTAATCACAAACAAAAAAAAAAGTTTTTGGTATTTTTAAAGTATAAAAAATAGTCTAATATTAGTTACTAAAAAAACTGTTAATTTACTGTTAAGACCCTGATATTTCATGCTGTTTTTCATAACGACAAATTATTAAAATGCAAGATATAATATTTTTCACTTACTTTGACCTAAATTAATACGAAATAGAGAAAAAACTATGAAATTATTGAGCTCAGCACAAAAAAGAACCCTGGTTATCTTATTGTAGTTTGTAATGCGATAATTTTATAGAGAGAAAGCTTTAGCATTTCAATTGATGTATTATATATTCTTATTTTTTATTAAATTTTCTCAGGATTTTAAAGTTTTCTTTGCCCCGTAAGTGGACTGATCGTAAAAACACGGTTCCCAATAAAACGCCAAAGTCGAGAATCACTGGTGGCAGTCAGTAAGCGGGTGGATGGCCACTTTGATCAGCCTACGTAGGGACCGAGGGTGAGCGGTATCGGTCCATCGGTGCTCGTTAAACTGTTCTGTCGTAAAGTCCTAGGCTTCGCTCGTAAGTCGTCGGGCTGCCAAAGCGGAGGAGCCATCCCTCTGCAAAGGATCAAAATTGCGATGGCATGTCTTTGAATAATGTTTCCAGACCGTCGTGTGACGCTCTGGTGTGACGTAAATAAAATATCTACCTACCTCAAATTTTATTCATATATGCTTTACATTATTTAAACGTTTGTATTCTTTTAACAGTAGTTGCTAAATAGCAATTGGATTATGCCTGATTATTGGAATGTAAAAATATTATTATTATTACTTGAATTTTTACTTCCTAAGAACGTAAAACGCAAGGCTTAATGTACACACTGAAGTTTTGCTGTAACTGTAAATGTATGATGTTTTTCTTTTTCTTTTTTTTGTAGAAATTATATTTTATTTCACTTAAAAAAATTTTTTATTCTAAATAATATCTAATTTTTAAAACTTTTTATGAGAAAATGCAAGTTTAGAGACAAAAATACAAAATTACATTTTGTGTACTTTTCTGCTTATAATGGTAAAATTGTTTTTAATTATTTCGTTAAGGTCTATTTTTCATTTCTTTGTGAGAAAATTTTGACGTACTTATAAATACGATATTTAAGGTAAGATATAAATAATATAAAATACAAGAGATTTTAAGAAATAATACGATAATTAAACCAACGTTTATTTACCTTGCCTACAAAGTATAGATGACGGCATTTTCTTTTTAACTAGTATTTTTTTTTAATTATTATAATCTACGGTATAAAGGAATAAACTAATGATAAATTGAAATATATAATGGTGTGGTTTAAAAATAAAACGTAGAAGTTTCTTTCGGTTCAAGAATTTTAATAAAAAGAATAAATAAAATGAAAAAAACTAAAACATTGATAAATACTGGCATTTCTTATTTATTTGTAATTTTAAACGATTGGAAGCATTATTCAAAATAAATTAATAGTTATCAATTAATACAATGGTAACAATTAATGGTAATTAAATCAATCATTGTAATCGAGAATTGTTGCTATTTGCATTTCTGCCAGAAAGGTCACTGTCCTTAGAACATTTATGAGCTTGACCATGGTCTTTGTCGGTTCATTTTGAAAAGAGAGCGACCCCCCTACTATGCATTGGGGGCAACAGGAAGGTTGGGGCCTGATAGTCATATGATAGGGAAGCAAGATGGCCCCTTGTGCTAAATGTCCCCTACCTAATTGGTTAAAAGATGATACCGAGAATTTTTTACCCGCGCATTTTCCATTCCCGCGCTTTTTGTAAAAATAGAACACATGTACTGCACCCTTTGGAAATTCATTTTAGAGGAACTTCAGTTGTACTTTCATATTACTTAAAACTGTGTGAATAAACATATATTTTCTTATTTGATGGTAAAATAAGAAAATCACACTTTACGCTTATATTTGTTTACTCGAATGCATTACTTTAATGCCGCAATGAGAACAAAAATAAGAAAAGAAACAACAAATTCCAGCTCATGTAACAAGTAGACATTTTAAATTTCAACTTCAAAAATACATTAATAAAATGCCAATTTAACTACTTCAAAAATAAATTGAATTATTAAAATGTCTTAAAATTGAATTGTTGAAACTGTGTTTGAAATTTACAATATAATCAGGAACGCTCAAACTCAGTCAACATAATTAAGCTAAAAGTTGCCATTTTTACTTTATTCTATGCTAAAAATTTGTAAACTTATTAAATCAATCTAGATAGAATATTAATGTAAGGCAGAATACTGCTCTCATTGAATTGATTAAGCACAAGTTTTTCACAACGCAAGAAATGTTAGGTGCTGGCATGCTCTTTGCAATTCTTTTTATTATTTATTTATTTAAAATATATTTATTTATAGTTTATTTATTTTACATATGCTCGCATTTAAATTGAAGGAACTACAAAAAAAAAAAAAAAAAAAAAAAAAAAATTCCTGCGGCAGCAAGTGCATTTTTAGGGGGCTTACATTTGTTTTTTTCAAGTAATATATTTGAGTGGTTAAATATTGACCAATGCTTCTGAAAATATCAGCAACAGTAGATTTTTTTAAAATCAAAAATTTGACCTTTGACGTTATAATTGATTTGAAAATTGAAGTAATAATTTGAAAACTGAAGAAAATTTTTTTTTCCCTTTGTGTTTCATTTATTTGTGCAACCGTGTTTTAGAGCTTATTGCTCTTCTGTTTAAAATAATTTCAAAATATACGTAAAAATTGCTGAAATGATCTGTTAACTTATTATTGTCGATCATTATTTACTCAGATTTCATACAGAATATTTTTGAGTTACATTGAAGTTTTTTTTCCTAATTAAAAAATAATAATAATAATTTTAGCAGATTTTTAAGCTTTGAAAAAAGAAATCATAGATAATTCTACAAGATATAATTTTAAAAGTACGGAGTATAAATAACAACTCACATTTAGAGTCGCATACTTTTCTTCGAATTGAAATGTTTAGCCTATTTAAATATAAATTATTTGATTTGAAAGTATTTAGACCCGACTGATCAGAGTATATAAATATTTTTCAAATTTTTATAATTCTGAAAAGTTGTGCCACGCATAATCTCTACCCCAACTGATTGTGACACTTTTCCCCAATAGTCTTGCCATTCTTGAACTGCATTGCAGCAGGATGAATAAATTCTTTTAAAGAAACATAACTTTATTGTGGATTACATTTTAGCTGGCTGAATTTAAAGCTTGATGAAAAAAAGCTGAAAGGGGTTACGCTGTACCAAACGTCTGATAAAGAATCATATCAAGTAAAATAAAAGGAAAGACCATTGAAATATTTTGAACTTTATTTACGGAAATCCTTCAGGGTACAAATGCTATTTTCGTGGGAGCGATTAAAATTTCAATGAGTTTCAATTCAAATAAGTTTCAAACTATAGTAGAAATTTATACGTTGTCTCTACAAAATTTTCGCGTTTCACATAAAAGTTTCCTTGTTTATAAAACTAGTCATTTTTATATAATCATGTTCATAATTTAGGAAGTTTTAATTCTTAACAGTTTAACTAGAAGGAATAAAAATAGTAGTTTTAAAAAAATAATACGACTAAAAAATTATTCTATAGTATTTAGTATAAGTTGTAATGCTTCAGCATATATTTTAGGAAATCTCCAGCCTACAATTTTCTGTATTTTAAATAGATTGGGGAAAAAAATGATTACGATAGAATTAGAAACTATTATTATATTTTATTAAAACGGGTTAACAAAAAAACCAATTATGCGATAAATTAGTAAGAATTATAAATGTGCGTAAATACTTTGATACTATGTTGATAGCAAAGCACTTTATTTTTTATTCATTTATTTATTTTTGATCTTATAAAAAGTACACATAGTTTATTGTTTCGTTATACATAAGTTAAAAATAATTTTTAGATTAAAAAAAGGCTAGTTAAAACGTTAAATAGAAAAATAATAATAATATTAAAACAATATTCTCATAATCTTTTCCCGGTGTTCCTTAAATTCAATATTTTAGAAAATAGTTCTTACATTCCTTATTTGTTAACAAATACTATACTTTACGGATATTAAAAAATATTAGTAGAAGTCTACTTTATAATTAAATTTCTTTGATGCTTATAGCTTTCAAGATACAAGTTCTACGTTTTTAAAAATTAACAAAAATATGGCTTGTACATGTTTTATTGCTACAACGTTTGTAGCAACGCAACAACACTCTAACACTTTTTTGTAAAAAAAAAAAAAATTATAATAAATAAAATAAGACCAGTTTTATTGGGCTATTTAGGGATTATGGCTGATATGCAAAGTTATACTGTCTGAATCGGAAATAAGAAAAGTAAAAAAAAAATAAATAAATGTTATTTAATAAGTCATTTGGTTTTCAAACATAGTTTTAAAAAAATAAAAAAATCCATTTTTGGGGAATAAATCACTTGCAAAGATTTTTGGGGATTACTTCAGGGTTTTATTGGGGTTTTCAGGATTTAAAAAAAAAAATTTTTATAACTAATTTCTTTTTTTTTTATTCTTTAAATAAGTCTCTTAAAATAAGTCTTGCTACATTAAATAAATTGGAATAATTTAACCGTGTTAATTTTGCTACATTAAAAAAATCATTTAAAACAGTACGTAACAAGATTTACAATCGGGGAAACAGTATTTAATATATATTTTTTTTAAATTATTCATCCATTCAAGTAGGTTCTTTACAAAAAACCACTTAGAACTTTTTATTTTGCGTAAAATCATAAAAGACTCTGCTTTCAAATAAAGTGAAAATGATGAAACACAAAGCTAAATATATATATATAAAATTTGCAAGAATCAAAATTCACTACACTCTTTTTTTTTTATATAAAACTACGCGAAAAATTCATGGGCTAGATAAACATTAAATTTGTTTATCTTATCAAAATGTTTTGAAGAAATTTTTCTAAATTTGCGTTTTTTGTGAAAATTCTCCCGAGTTCTACCTGTATGATAGAAGTTTTGACAGCTTTTAATTTTAGTACAGAAATGAAACTTAAGAATACATTTTTTTTTTTTTTTTTTAATTTCATCACTCAAAAACGATTCTGCCGATTTCGCTCAAAATTTCGTATTTTATGAACAATAGTAACGTTCTTTGAAATGATGTACAAATTTGTATACCTTATGATTTTAAACAATATTTGACCGTCAATAAGAGTGTGCAAAGATATTAAATAGTTCACGAAATATGACATACTATGCAGAAAGGGAAATTAACATCAATGGACTTAAATTTTCGTTCGCTCTCTACAATATATTTTCTGAATTGCGGCTACTTCCCTTCATAATAATGTGATGATCAAGAGTCCGAAATTGTAGAAGAAAAAGCATGTTTCTTCAGAGAGAGTACGTTTTTGCTTTTGATTTCATAACTTAATTTATCTCCCACGTAATCTAATTATCATACCGGTTTTTAGCCTCATGAAACATTGTGACTGCATCATAGCACGTGATACTGTACCTTTAACAATTTGCAATTTTATACGCGGGGTCGAAAATACAAACCTAATGCTAGAAGGTTTATAGGGGCTGACGCAGATGCTACATCGCACACCCAGGCGGCAGCGATTGTCAGAGATCGAATGATATTGACAATAAAGTAGGAATCCATCAGAAATTCAAACCAAATCGATGATCTTGCTTTAAACAAGCAATGATTTTTCTGAGTAGTAATGAAATTACCGTAAGTTTCATAACTGCTCAGTGAGCACTGCTTAGAACCTAGAAGACATGTCAACGCGTAGGCAGGAAGACATGCCATTGCTTGCCTCATCATCTGAGATTCTGAGCACGACTTAATGCCCATTCCCTAAGCATTTAGTTTCTCATCATGCATGTGAAAATCTAGAAACTACTTCAAGAAAAACTTCTTGCTTGTTGCAATAGGTTAATCGCATGCAGTAAGAATGGCCCCTTAAATATGAAACTTCCCCTTAAATATTAAAACTTAAACAGGAAAATGGTATTTTATTTTAATCTTAGCATTTTTAAACTTCATCCTAAATGAATCCATATTTACCCTTTCAAAGGTAGAATCATAGTTTAATTTCAATTCGAACAGCCTTTGCGCGTGACTGTCGACTCAGTACCTGCGTCAGACTCTAAAAAGTATCTAGTTAGGATTGCATTTCCAATTAGCATTGCTATTTCATCCAAGTTAACCTTCCAAGTTATTATTTCTTCTAGTTTTGAATAACTTTGTATAATTTCAAAATGACAAAAATACTTTAATAGGGCGCAAAAATTCATATTAATAACGACCAGTTAAGAAATCGTTTCTTTTGATTTCAATATATTTCTTTGCGAAACTTGCACTTTTACTCAATAATATTACTTTATATGGGAAAGAAATTAGGATATTTCGCACCCAGCTTACTACTTTTACAAACCCGCTTGATTGCTCAACATTCAACATTGTTTTTTTCTCTACAAACAATAGAAATTTTGTAAAAAAAAAAAAAAAAAAATTAAAACAAATTATTACTATTCAATTCAAAAGTATTTGTAGCTTAAAAGAATTAGAATATTCTATTTTTTTGGAAGGGAGGGAATGCAATATTTTGCATGTAAATATTTATGTAATATTTTGCAAGTGGACTGTAATGTAAATATTTTGCGGTTGGCAGTAGGCATAAAAAAATTATATTGTTTTCTTATTTCAGATAAGATATAAGTTTTACTCAGGGAGAACATTAATGTTTCAATTGATTTATTAAATATTCCTTTTTAATTGAATTTCCTCACAGAATTTTAAATTTTCTTGCTATTGTCATGCACTGTGTTAATGCCATTATTTTTTTTAAAAACAAAATCTAAAACTTTAACCACTTCGGTTTAATAATTTCTTATAATTTGAAACTAAAAACTAAAGGGAATTTCATACTTTTTTTTTAGAAAATTTGCATATTGTCTTATAAATAAAATATAATGCTGTATAAAAAAAAAAAAAAAAAAAAAAAGAACTGTTAAGTTTACCAAAATATTTCTTTCAGTTTATGAAATTACAACTATGTATTAGCATTTCTTAGATCTGCAGAATGCCTCACTTGGTATTTCTTTATAAGTTTAACAGCTAATCATTCTTGAGCAAACTGTCTGTAGTTAATTTTTTTTCAGTCAATCGTATTGCTTATACATTTTTCGACTAACTTTCTTATTTTCAAGTTTGCATATCTTACAGGTTTTATGTCACAAAATAAAATGGAACGAAAAGTTGAATGCACAAAACAGCGACTATTGCTAATTTTTACTATAGAGAGTGATTAATCTTAAAAAAAAAAAAAAAAAAAATACGCGAACTTCCCTCTCTTTTTAATGTTGTAATTCATGCTACCCATTGTTTAAAAGAATTAGAATATTCTATTTTTTTGGAGGGGGAGGGAATGTAATATTTTGCATGTAAAAAATTACATTTATGTAATATTTTGCATACCTATGTAATGTAAATATTTTGCAGTTGGCAGTAGGCATAAAAAAATAATATTGTTTTCTTATTTCAGATAAGATATAAGTTTTACTCAGGGAGAACATTAATATTTCAATTGATTTATTAAATATTCCTTTTTAATTGAATTTCCTCACTGAATTTTAAATTTTCTTGCTATTGTCATGCACTGTGTTAATGCCATTATTTTTTTTTAAAAACAAAATCTAAAATTTTAACCACTTCAGTTTAATAATTTCTTATAATTTGAAACTAAAAACTAAAAGGAATTTCTTACTTTTTTTTTAGAAAATTTACATATTGTCTTATAAATTAAATATAATGCTGTATAAAAAAAAAAAAAATAAAAAAAATCCAGCTTATTGTTTAAGATTTAAAAAAATTACTTTTTTCCACTGACTTTTATAAACCTTCAAAGTATGAATTAGGATGTTATTTCATTGTGAACTAATTTTTTAAGTTATTTTAATACATGGTCTATAGAAGTATATAATGATAAGAATGATACAAAAAGAATAATATGACTTAAAAAAAAAAAAGTTGGAGTTTTCTTCAGTGTTTTTTATAATAAATAAATAAGCCAAGTTAGGTATTTCAAAAAATTCAATTATAAAAACCTCAATAAACAATAAAATTTTATGTCTTATTTATTGATTTTTATTAATTTTTTAGTTTCAATTGAATCGAAATATTGTCATTAATAAGAGTAAAATAAATTAAAAAATATACGCAAATAAAAAAAATATATAAAAGGTGTCCTGAATATGATTCATTTTTTTATTAATTTAACTTCTATCTGAGCGCCAACAAAGCTACTGTCAAAAGACTATTCAAGGGCTTGACCATTTCTTTTGTTGTCTCATTCTGAAGGGAAGATGGGAGCCCTGCCCCGGGTGGTCTTCCGATCTGGCGCAGAAGATTGCCTATGCTAAATCATCCTTACCTAATTACTGTAAGATGCTACTACTGAGAATTTCCCGCGCTTTTGCAAAACATAGAACACGTGTAAAGTTCCCTCCTTGTATTATTGACTGGGTGTTTAATTTGGAAATGGATTTTTATTTTGAGGGACTGATAACATGTATTTTTTTTATTTCCTTCTAATTCCACTTAAATTGAAAATCATAAAAATGGATATTTGTGTAAAAATCACTGTTCATTCTAATATCTGTTTGGTCGAATATAATTCCTAGAACACTGTATTGAAAAAGAAGAATGAACAAATAAGTGATTTCTAACAAGTCAACAAGGAGATATTTCCAATCACGGCTTCAATAGTTAATAAATTAATAAAGTTCAATTTAACTGCTCCAAATAAATTTAATTGTTGAAAGGACTTGAAAGCTTGAATTGTAATAAATGAAATTTACAAGGCAAACAGGAGCCCAATCTACATAAATGGAACATCTACATACGGAAAATCGTTATTTGTAGCTCATTTAATGCTACTAAGTATATGAACTTAATAAATCTGTATAGAAACATTATGAAAATATGTAAAAAAACGGTTCTTGTCTCAATAGAAATAGTTGAACACAAGCTTTAAAATTTTTTAGTCGTATTAAAAGCTAATATATTTCTTTCATTCTTCATATTACTTATTTATTAAATTTGTTATTTACATACTCGCTCATTCAAAATGAAAAAACTGAAAAAAATGTGCAGTTTGCATATTTTTGTGATTGTTTTCGTTACGGTAAATGTTACGCTTTACGTGAAAAAATTTAATCAGTTTAGTATTGACCAATGCTTCTAAAAATGGCAGAAGAGTTTGATTTTATAATGAGATTCTGTTCTATTAATAATATAATAGAGAGTAATTTTTCTTCCTGTTTAACTCTTGTTATTAGAGCAAAAGTACAATAGATGTTTTTATTTTTGTTTTTTCATTAATTTCAAAACGTATATAACAATTGTTGAAAACTTAATGTTCATCATAATAAAGTTTACTTAAAATAGTATTTGTTAGCTGTATAGTAAATTGTTTTTTCACCTCTTTATTTAAAAAAAAATCCTAATTTTAGTAGATTTTTTTGAGTTCGAAAAAAGAAAATAATTTCAAATAGATTTTAGAAGCTTGTATAATTTTAAAAATAGGAAGTAAAAATGTACTATGACCTGTTAGAACCTAATACTTTTTTTTTTTCTTAAATAAAATATTTAGTCCAATTAAATATAAACTATTTAATTGAATAGTCATGAAAGCATACAGAAAACATCAAACAGAGCATAAAATGTATAATTTAAAGATCATCTATTAAATTAGTTCTATTGATCATCTATAGATTTTTCCTTCATATCTATTTACAAATAAAGGGAGAAAGGAAGTAAAAAAAAAAAAAAAAAAATAAAAAAAATAAATAAAAAAAAAATAAAATTTCGCAATTTCACTTTGCATCCGACCCTCTGAAAGAAAAACATAGCAACTCAAGAACCAGATTTTACAGAACATTAAAAATAAAATTGTTTTAAAAAAAACCCAAGTAAGTTAAAGTATGGTGAGGCCTGCGATTGGAGTACTAATGCCAACGCAGAAGTCTTGTAATTTTGAACCCAATCCAGAAGACAAAGGAATTCCTGGATCAAGTATTGGGAGAAATTTGCCTCCAAGGAGGACTTTTTTATGGAATTAAAACGCCTTTGCGTTGCATGGAAAGGAAAACCGCGAAAGCCTTTCACGGCAAGCATGACGACAAGGGGACTCTAACCAATGATCCCTCTACCCCTGAGGATATTTTGCGCCAGCACTGTGGACGGTGTGATCCGGGTGCGGAATTCGTATCGACCAGGATTTGAACCTGGTCCATCTCATTGGGGGGTAAGCGCTCTGTCTCATGAGCCACCACGGCTCTGCAGATGGTTATAGAAAATTAGTTTGAAAGACAAGGCTTCCTTGGCTTCAAACAAAAGAAGATTGTAGATAAAATTAGGAAGGTGGATAAGGGTGCAGCTGAGAAGTTTTTCTCATCGGATGTTAGTTTTACAACGATCTTTTATTTAGAAAAGCATTTATGATACATCATTTTTTTTTTTTGGGGGGGGGGGGGGTTCTCCAAAATTAACAATAAATTTTTTTTTAAAAAAAGGCATTTTAATTACTCAATGCAAGGACTGTAAAAAACACGCAGTGAGAATTTTATTAAATTTTTAGAAAGATCACAAAAACCAATTTTGTCCTCATTGCTTAAGATAAATTAGTATTACTTTTGTGTGATTCGAATTGAGTAGTTTATTTTTTACGTATAAGCTTTAAAAAAAACTATTTTCCATTCTCAACTTTAAGTAGAGTTAAGCTTAAATTTTAGCATTTTTAGGCAGTGAAGTAGTTTTTCTGATGGTGCAACATTTTCTCGTATGATCTAGCACAGAGATGAGGCAAGTCGGTGTGAGACGAGTCTAATAATTTGAAGCAACGTTGCTTGGGTGCCGTTGAAAATTGTTAAATGGTTGTCCGTTATATTTGGTTGATTGTATTGTTTTTAGAAAAAAATTTAATTAAAAAGCCTCACTAATAAAAGTGAGTCAAGTGTTGATTTTTTAACTCTTAAAACAGTCAAGCATTCTTGAAACAGCCCGGAGTGTGAAAGAGGTTAAGTTTTACAATTTTGAGTCTAATCATTTCAAACTGTACATAACAAGATTTACAGTTGGGGAAATAGTATTTAAAATATATTTTTTATTAATTATTCATCCACTCAGGTAGGTTCTTTAAAAAAAAAACACTTGGAATTTTTCAGTGTGAGTGAAATCATAACTACCATAAAATAATCCTGCTTTCAAATAAAGTAGAAATGATGAAATACAAAGCCAAAGAGAGATATTATTTGCAACTGTATTTATTTGATAGAAAAAAAACAACATTTTTCTTCTATCTGTAGAATGGCAGAATGAAAGATATCATTATCCCTGATAAATTTACATATTTCTTCTGCTTTTAAGAATAAGTTAACTGTCTCAAGCAAGAATTAAATTAATTAATTCTTAAATAATTCTCTTGATTATTACGGCCATGTTATTAAACAAGAATTTTAATTTTGAAAGCACTAAGGAAGTCAAATTTTTACTCTGTGAATCGTTATTGTTTTTCAACAGTGTAGTTTTTACACATAATATAATTTTAAAAAGGCATTACACATAATTTTAAAAAGGCATTTTGTTGCGATTCTGATGTAGATTAACAAAGCCAATTCTATGTTTTCTAACAATATTTTTGATACACTCATGAAAAAAAAAAAAAAAAAAACAATCCACGTTTCCCTTTAAAAATATTTTTTATGTCCAAAATAGTACTGAAGTCAAAGATTTAAATTAAAAAACAGCTATGAAACCCATTGTTTATTCTAGCTTGTATGTACCCCACACCGTAAATACATAAAAGTAAATTTTATATATTACATTATCAGACGCTTTAAACGAAGCTTTTTTACTATCTATCAAGTTTTAGTTCATAATTAGCATCTGTGTTGACTTATTAATTGATATGGCTTAAGATTGCTCGGAAATGTTTCGTAATAGATTTGCTTTTAATTATACATTACTTTTTTCTAAATTTTTCTTAAAAGATGAAGCTTTAGATTAACAAAAAAGTATATTATAAATTTAAATAGCATAATAAATTAGTATAAGGTAAAATATTTTAAACAAATTATAGAATTATAATTAAAATTTTTAAAAAATGCTTCGTAAAGCAAAATGTTTGTTTGTTACTCTTTGATAAGAAATTAATTTTTAAAATAAGTCACGGGAACAAATAGTAATTTTGTTTATGAATTTATAAAGGTATTTTCTACATTGAATGTTACGCTACAACTCCTTACTAATAACCTTATGGTAAATGAAAAAACTTTTTTCAAAATTTGTTGATTTTAATAGTTTAATTTTTTTACTTTAAAAATAAATTAGGTAATTTTTTAATTAATATTTTAAAAACGAAATCTACAAGAATTCTATACAGCAAAGAATGCTGACGATCTTCGCATCCACCCTCGAAAGAAACACTTGACTGGCTCTAATCGGTCAGTAGACAAGTGACTAGGATCGCGCTCACATAAAAAAAGGGTCGAACTACCTGCTCCTCGCTTAAAAAATGTGGACTCTTATATTTTTCGAAAGGAAAACATTCACAGACCCTCTTCAAAATTTGAATTTTTTTTTTTTTTATAGATTTTTTAATATTTTCAATTAATTTATACCCCTAAGAAGATTAAACGAAATTTTAAATTATTCCTTTGCTTCTTCAGATCTAAAAAAAAAAAATTACAAATTTATTACTTATGTTTCACAAGATATGTGAAGTTTCATAATCATGTTAAAAAATTTATCGAATAGTCAATTTTAGTTGTTCAATAGAAAGTAACATATATCAGTTTCGTTGTAAATTTTTATTACAAATCGTCATATCATTTGGTAACATCATAAAATGAAAGCAACAGACAATTTAATTTTGTTTATAGCATGATTTAATTTTTTTTACAAAATATTGATTCGATTTTTTTCAGAAAAAAATCACAGTTGATTTAAAAAAAAAATTTAATGCTCTATTTTGATATTTTAGACTTTGAAATTTATTATTTATCAAGTCAATTAAGCATTTCAGCAAGGAGTTGCACCAAAATAACGTAAAGCATCTGTAATTCTTTATAAATTATCTGTATATAAAGCATTTTGAAGCAATTCATAACTCATTTTTTTGGTATGTTATATAAAACGTAATCCTGTTAATCATACATCAGTAATATTTACAAGCATTCTTCTGGAAAATATTATAATATTCAACACAAATTTTTTTTGAATTATTTTTATTTGTATTTGAATATTTTTAAAATGACTCAATGCTTTACCACCGTTGTATAGTTTAGTAAAGCCGGCTTTTCCAAAACGAAATTTTAGTGGATCTTATTCCAGCAGTTTTTTAGCAAAAGAAAAAGCATGCATTTAGTGATCTTATTGTAATATTAAAAAGTGACAAAATAATTGCCTCAACAACCTTATCTCTCTAACTATTACTTTTACAAATCGCAATTACAACAATTTAAAGTTAAATTTATACTCAATATCTATCTTTAGATATATCGATTCTTCAGACATATTTATTCTATTTCTTGTATGTATTTATACTATGTTTCAACTATTGTTTATTATTTTACCAATTTGGTGTTCTTCCTTCGTCCCGTAACAGCTTTATTCCGGAATTCTTAATTATGATTTAGGTTCAAAATTAAAAATATCTCGTAAAATATGAAGATCAATTTTGTCATGATATTTTTTTAAAATTCGATAACCATATTCCCTTTTCGAAACTGATCACTTCAAATATGCCAAAAAATGGATACAAATATAATATTTTTTGTACGAAAATAAAAATAGTAATATAAAGAAAGTAATAATGTGAAACAAAGTAAAAATAATAAAATACCAAAAATAAAATAAAATATGTAAAAGTAGTATAATAAATGACAAAAGCATCAAAAATTTAAAAAAAAAAAAAAACAGGATAATCATTTTAATATATATTTTTATTCCCTTAGTTACATGCTCTTGGACCGGTCTCCAAAGATTGAGACTGGTGTTCAAAAGCTAGAAGGCTTTTGGAAACAATTCTTAGGGGGCGGGGGGTCAAGAACCTGTTTTACTCTTCCCTCAGTGAGAGTTATGTCATACTTCCATGTCGTTGTAAATAGTCAGAGAAGAAAAAGAAAAAAAAAGTAAACGAGCCCGCTTTTGCTTAGATCGTTAACATTTTTATTTGGAAAAGTATGCATGAAATATGAAGAATTTGCTTGAAATACATTTAATAATGATAATATAATAACCCTTTAAAAAAAATGAACTGAAAGCTGAATATATAATAAATATATATATATATATATATATATATATATATATAGCCACACTCTTCAGAGTGTCAGAGTAGTTTGGAATAAGAATCAAGCAAAAAGAAAAAATAAATGAATTAAAGAACTACGATAGATGTTTTAATTAAGTAAACGCGTAGTAGTTGACATGGATGTTGAGAAAATTGTTGTTAAATAGTAGCAAAATAAGTGACGAAAAATTCTAAAATTGGTACAAAGAATTTTGTTTTATTTGAAAACTATAGTGGAGATAGTATTAGTGGTTCTTTTGCGAATCATATGATGCAGTTAAATGTTTGTAATAAAAATAAAATTTAAAAAAATATATATTGAAAAAGATTTTTTAATCTTCGGTTATAAGATTGACTACCAAAATAATGTACTCGTTTTACAACATAAGTGTTCGGCATTTTCCTAATGACGCAAAGCAATGTGTAATAAAAAAGTAATAAAAAATTATTTTATTACTTTTTTTTCACAAAAAAAAAATAAATAAAAAGATACACAATGTGCAAATTTATAATGGATAACGTTGGTAGTTCACGATTTTTTTTTAAAGCAGGCTTGAAAACTTAAAAAAAAGTAGTTCTTAGAAAAACGTGTTTGATATCTAGCATAAGAATATTCTCTTATAAAATTATCAGTTTTTAATGAATAGAAAAGCGCATCAACTAAAAATCTTAAAACGATTAATAAAATTATAAAAAAAAAAATAATTTATCATACGCAGGTCGAAAATTTCATGTGCAGTAGTTTTTCATTAAAGAGCAATATCTTTTCGAAACGTGAAATATTTACAACTAAAATATATTAGTTTCATGCTTACGCTTATTATGTATTAGATAAAACTAAATGTTCAATAGGTCATTCAAGGGTATAAAAGATCACTCACTAATTCTGGAATCATAGAATTGAAATTATGGAATTTGAAAATTTTTTATATTTTATGTTCATTAAATTTGAGAGGGAAAGTTTCTGATAGAAAATGGGAGGCCATTCATATTATACTAAGAACAACACTGATTTCAATTGTTTTACAGTGCCAAGTTATTCTTGGTTAATATTAAATATTATGAAAGTAAAATAGAACATGAAGACTTACAATTGTTTCTCTAGTTCCTTGTAATTTTATATTATATTATTTGTAGCCTAATTGTACAAATATATTTTGTAAAGAAGAAGCAAAGCCTTATAATCTGTGACATGCTTTTTTTTTTTTTTTGGTCTCATTCTATGAAATTCAACCGTTTGTGGTAATTTTGAAACTTAAATCATATCGTAGGAAATAAATTATTTCTATAGTATCTTCATAAGCAACATTTTTCGCAGAAATATGTAGACCACTGCACTGCCGCATTGCGTAAGGCGATCATGGTCTTCAGAAAACTTTAAACTGGTAGAAACATTTTTAAAAGAACATTCAAGAACTCACATCTTTACCTTCCTAATTATCGAAAAAAAAATGTTAGAGAACCTCTGCGAAGTATTTCTGTTCTCAGAATATTTAATTTCATGTATTAGTTTTGAAATTTCGGAATCAATTTTGAGTTTTCTGAGGGCGTAGGCCAGCTTACCAAAACAGATACATTCATGCCTAAACGATCGTTGAGAAAGACTTTACTGAGTGGTAGCAAAAGGATAATAAAATTAGGAGAGCAGTTGCATGTCAGGGGATAGAGCGCTTACGTCCCAATGGGGTGAACCAGGTTCGAATTTCGGAAATGGCTGGTTGATTTGAATTTTGCACCCGGCTAGTACCAACCACAGTGCTGAGGTAAAATATCTTCAGTGGTAGACGTATCATGGATTAAAGTCCCCTTTCAATCCGGCTAACCGCGGGAGTTTTTCGTGATTTTCTTCTTTATGTTACGTTTCTTTATGTTTCTTTATGTTATCAAATTTCTCCCAATACTTGATCCTTGAGTTCCTTAGTCTTCTGGATTGGGATTAGGTTCAAAATTGGAAGGATATGGAGATGGTATAGTAATAAGTAAAATTGGTAGTCGTATACCCTAAATTGGGTCGGCTGTTTTCCACAATCAATCTGTCTTGTTCTCTGTTTCATTTGCTTCACTGTATTGTGATTTGTTATATTTCGGCCGTATTTCTGTATTTATGATTTTTATCTTGTATTATTAATTTTTTACCCCACATAAACGTATTTTTTGTCTTCAATTTCGACAAATATTAAAAAAATAGTTTTCAAGGGCGGTATTTACAAAACAATCTGATTGACCTAAAAATAAAAATTTTCATGCCGAGCATTACTAAATATCAGAGCATTATCAGCTAGTCTGCAATTTAAAAATTAATTTAAATAAAAGTCTGATGAATACTTTCACGCCTACTTAAAAACGATCGTTTAGAAAGACTTAACTGAGTGGTGACAGAAAAGGAAAATAAGATTAGGAGAACAGTTGTGGGTCAGAGGATAGAGCGATTGCTATCCAATGAGGTGAACTAGGTTCGAATTCCGGCAATGCCTGGTTGATTCGAGTTTTGCACCCGGCTTGCACCGACTCAGTGCTAAGTTAAGATATCCTCAGTTGTTAACGGATCATGGGTTAAAGTCCCCTTGCAGTCAGTCTAAGAGCGAGAGGTTTTCGTGGTTTTCCTCTTCATCTAACGCAAATGCGGGCTAGTTACATCCAAAAGTAGTGATTAAAAACAGAAAGCTTATAGAAATCTAACAAACTACAATAGAGGACTGTGAATGTCCAAGAAGCACAAAAATAAGTTTTATTGCGGGTTAAATGTTTTTAATGATCTTTTTATGACTATTTTCTTTATCTTTTTACAATCAAAACTGTTTTTTCTCTGTTTCATTTGCTTCACTGTACTGTTATTTGGTATATTTCGTCTGTATTTTTGTGTTTTTGATTTTTACATTGCTTTAATATGAAATTTTGACTCCATATAAACGTATTTTTTGTCTTCAATTTCGACAAATATTACAAAAATAGTTTTTAAGGGCAGTATTTACAAAACACTCTGAATGACCTAAAAATAAAAATTTTCATGCCGAGCATTTGTAAATATCAGAGCATTATCAGTTAGTTTGCAATTTTGAAAATTAATTTAAATGAAAGTCTGAGGAAAAAAATATCACTAACAAAGCCTTAAAGTATAAGTCAATATCATTTGGATGATTAGTCACTAGTTTTAATAAAATTTGCTCTTCATTATCACTTAAAAAAGCTCAATTAGCCGCGCGTAATTAAGGTCCGCGATTGGCAGTGTGTATTGTAGGTCCTCGATTAGCTGTGTGTATTGCAAGTCCTCGATTAGCCGTGTGTATTGTAGGTCCACGATTGGCTGTGTGTATTGTAGGTCCACGGTTGGCTGTGTGTATTGTAGGTCCTCGCTTGGCTGTATGTATTGTAGGTTCTTAATTGGCTGCGTGTATTGTAGGTCTGCGATTGCCTGTGCGTTTTATAATAATAAAGTTCCAGTTTGAAGAAAATATCTAAAACTGATTTCCAGCTTAATCTCAATTAGAATCTATTAAATAGTAAAAAATTTAATAGTTTTTTTTAATTTAAAGCAATTTATTTCGAATATTAAATTTAATTACAAAATAAGTTTAAAAATTTTTTTCGAACGTATAGTTCTAATAAGTTCTAACTATTAATAGAGTTTTAAATAATATTTTAGTCCTAAGAAAATGTCAGATATAAATTTTTAAAAGCTTCTAATGTAATCCCTAGAATACTTTATCAACAAAATTAAAAAAAAATTTTATTACAATTTATAAAAAGAAGTTTTATCATACAAGAAAAAGTAAGAAAAATAGTTTTCTTTAAAAAGTGTGTAAATATTTAAATATGTGTAAGGTGAATTTCTAAAAAGCTGTTTTTTTAAAAAAGTAATTCATGTCAAACTTAAAGCAATAAATAAAGAATGAGAGTTTTTTAACAATTTAAACTTAAATCACTACATTTTAATTAATAATGACTAAATAATATTATTTTTATTAACATGTTCTTCGTTATAAACATACCAACACCTTCAGTTAAATAAAAGTAAAGAAAATCATTAATTTCCTTTAAAATAGTGTGAAAAAATTTCTATGCATTTCATACATATTAAAAAAGAAACTAAAATATGGATGTGATAATTTTTCAAATAGGAACAATCATTTATTCCTATGCATTAACTGATGAACTTTCATTTACATTTAAGTGATAAAAATGTCCGTTAACGTTGTGCGTAAATATGTTTAAGCATTTCCTTAATTTGTTTCATGCTTATTCGTTAAATACGAAAAAGACCGGGGTGGGTGTTTCCGAGTAGGCGGTTTCACAGTGCAAACGAGGACGCCCGCTGAACGTGTGGTTTTATTGACCCACCGAGGACGTCGTTTTTGCACGCATACACACTTCGACTCGGCTCATTATACACAGTGTTGATAAACACTGCCAATCGAGGACAAAATTAGATTTTGCTAAAAAATGTTCTGGGACTATTTCATGACCCCCTGAGTACGAAAATACCATTTTCTAACCGAGGACGTCCTCGGTTGGCACGAGGTCCTCGGTTAGAAGGTGAAATTGCCCGTGTGTGTCCTCGGTTGCCGGCGCTTGCGCACACACACACACACACACACACACACACCCAGGTACGCAAGGACCGGCAACCGGGGACGTGTGTGCCGGTACCCGCGATCGAGGACGTCCGTTAATAATGGGTGTATTTTGATAAAATTTGGGTATATATATTCTAATACGTGATAGATAATAGTTTAATGTTCAAATTTGAAATATTTTTATTTTTTCGAAGTATGCAATTTTGCAAGGTAAGCGAGGACTTCTATACACAACATACACACTTTACACAGCCAATCGAGGACCTTCAAGTAGAAAATGTCGCCTAACATGTATTTTTACACAGTTACTCTGTTCCAAGTTATTTAAATTTTAAAAGATCAAATTATAAATTAAAGATGTTTATCCTTTGAGTTTTACATTTTATTAAAATGTTATTGGAAAAAAATTTATATATTTCGTGTTTAGACGCTGAATTTTTTTTATACCTTTTTGGTCCTAGAAATATGGCAACTCAAATGAAAATTAATAACCATACGGCAAAATAGACTCTACTTTATAGCTTTTTAAAAAATAAAATTTTTTTAAAATTTAAAATACTTTCCTTCAACTCTCAAATACTATAACTTGTTTCAATTTTTCTTCTTCATTATTTTGCTTATGTTAGGGCACTAACTTTAGTTGCGGATTAAAGCTCATCCAGCTTCAGATCAATAAAAATAAACTTGTTAGGGAAGTAAAGGCGGTCGGCGCGCAATGCAGACTACGTTGCCAGAGCAATTCCTATAAAATTGGAGATACTTGCTCATCATGGATATTTTGTTCTCATAAATTTCGAGTTTTTTTTTTTTTAAATTTGTTTATGCTTGCCACTTTTTTAAATAGTTTGTTAAGAAATCTGTTTAATTTTTTATTGATGAAACTTATAACATGCTCATAACTTAAATTGTTTTCAACTGCAAAGTAGCGAATGAAGAAAGAAGGAAAACGAATGCTTAAAGTATCAAAATCAATGAAACTCTCAAATATTCTATTAATTTCTTTTCTGAAAGCTAAGTATGTGAATGAAAGCCTTTCAAAATATAAGATTTTTGTAAGTCAGCAACCAATGTGGTACTGAAAACATATAGAACAATGTAAATACTTCTAATAACAAGAACAATGAACAAAAACTACTTATACATTCATTCAACTGTGTATTTCTGATATACACACCGGCAACTGCGGACTTCTGTCATACACCCCGGTAACCGCGGACTTCTACTATACACCCCGGCAACCGCGGACTTCTGTCATACACCCCGGCAACCGCGGACTTCTACTATACACCCCGGCAACCGCGGACTTCTGCCATACACGCTGGCAACCGCGGACTTTAAAAATGCATTTTAAAAATGCATTTTTAAAAAATACTGGAACAATTTCATGCGAACAATCACAGTGCTATTCTAACTGAATAAATGCTGTATGAGAACCAAAAGCCACAGATTAACTAAAAAAAATGATTTTTTTTTTAAATTCTTTTTTCAGTGATTAGTCATTAATTGTGTTATATTTCTGCTTTGAACGATCCCAAAACTAACGCAACATATTTCCAATAACAGGTGGACAAAAAGATTATACCATCTGGCTAGTCATGAGAGGTTTCTTTCAAATACTTTCGCATAGCATCCGCTTCGAACATCTATTGTATAGATCCTTTTTAAAAAGTAAATCTAAGTTTTAAAAGCAATGAAAATCAGTGTTGAACGAATGAGCCAGAAGTTAAAAAACTAAATATAAATAAATGATATTTTCGGACATATTTTGGAATTTTCAAAGAATTATTAAAAAAAAAATTAGAAGTAAATTCAGATTAATATAAAACAATTTTAAAATCAGATATTTTAACAATCTGCATTGAGTTGGCTACGAAGATATTAAGGAAGGATACTATTAAGAAAATTTCAGTAGATCTCATAAATAGCTAAATATACTTTAAGGGAAACACTAAATTTGTATTTTTATACCATGCTTGAGTTAGAACAGTTTAGATTCTGATTTAGATGTTTAAACAAAAATCAGTATTTATAAATATTATTATAATATTCAGTCATAATGAATTTAAACCTAAAATTGAAATTTTTTATGGAATATTCAGTTATTTCAATTTATTTTAAAAACTACATTCATTAACTGTTGTTTCAACGACTAAACTATAATTTTCAGGTGATGTAATTAGAACAAGTTTAGAACATTCTAGTTAGCTTGTAATTATTATCTAAGTTGCCCATTGCGACTCAACTTAGTGAATTTATTTAGCAGAATTAGTTATAAAAAAATTTTAAAAACCTTTGCGAACGCTCATATACGTCCGAAGATTTTCATATTTATAGTCTTTCTATTTATATATTTTTGAATTAATTCAATATTGAACTAATACGCTTATTCAATGATTAGCTTATGCACAGATTCACTCCTTCACAACCTTGCCCAGTGCGGGTCACTGATCCCTCTCCGATTCAGAAATAGATCATTAGAAATCAATATAGTTAATCATCGCACAAACATCTAAAAACTTTGCAATTTTTCAACATGAGACAATATAATTTTTAATCTAAATATTGATTATCAAACAAATTTAAAATGAGAAAGAAGAGCTTTCACAGGCACATATTCCAAGAGTATACTTACTAAAGAGTATGTATACGTACTATTACAATATGTAATAAGAGTCTAACGCATTGAAATAAATTCTTTGTGATTTTAAGCAGCTAGAGTGAGAAAATTTTGATACTGTGGTCAGTGAAGGGAGAATCACGCGATTACCTTGAGGGGTTAATAACAATATAAGAGAAGATCTCACTAATTTTATCATTCAATAGTTTGTTGTTTTTAACTTTAGAGAATCACATACCAATACTTAAAATTGTCTTATTAAATTATCCGAAATTTAAAAATTATTTTTACGATCATCATTCAACTATAATTATTTGCATCTTATTAATTAGTCAGTGTAATTTATAGATCGCGAAAAACTATATATTATGGCAAAATTTGAAATTTTAGCTAATTATTATTTTATAGCAAGATCACACGATTTTAACCCAGGTTTTTTAGCAATACTATGCGAACAAATATTAAATAAAAAAGATTGAAGGATTAATATTAAATAAATTAAAATAAAAACATGAAATAAAACAATAAATTATGTTAGTACTAAGTTCATTCAAGAATTTAATTTAAGAAGGCCTGCATACTAAAAGAATTTTAAAAAGAAGATACAGATACTTAAGATACTCGTGAAACAAAAACAAGCTTAAGAGCAAAATAGTAACAATGTTTAATGCTTTAATGAAAAACATCAAATTGTCTTTTGTTCTGTGGAGAGCATTCTGGAATATTCGAGAAAAAATATTAAAATCTGAGTCTCAATAATATAATAAACAAATTTAATAATATCCAAAAACAAAGTGGGAATATATATAAAAACTTCAAGGAGAACAAACGCTAACTGAGTGCGGCTGGACCGTATCGCACCTAGCTGCGTACCGTGTGCTGTTCAGGCCTGTATCATTTAGTATAACTGAGTTAATTTTGTATTTCTTTCTTTCTTTTTTTTTCTTCTTCTTTTTTTTAAAAAAAAAATAATGGTGTTGAAGTTAGCATAACAACATTTCCCTTTTGTCACTAGCAATTATCTGCAAAAAGTATGAAACAAAAATTTTACGTCAAGGGTTTTTCAAATTAACTTTCTTTTAAAAACCCATAAAATATTCAATTCAACTTTATCGCTTACTTCTAAAATTGCTAAAGTTTCAAGCTTCTATGTTAGAGTATTTAAGAAAATATAAAGTAACGTAAAGTCATACATCAAAAACAGAAATGATTATTGAGATTTTCTTTTTTCAATTCCCACTTTGGTTAACATTCGTCAATTCAGGCGTATTAAAGCATATTTGTTAGCCAATCTTTCAGAGGCACCATATAAGAGGGAACAACGTTTTTCCCACAGTATGGACAGTTAATATAGAGAATGAAAGAACATCTATGCTTTGTCCGGGATTCGAGCTCAAAACCTTTCTGATTTGAGGCCATAGTTTTTAATATAGCGAGAAAAAAAATTTTTTATACGCCCTTTGACGCAGGTGGGTCTTATAAATATATATTTTTTGACCCTCTAATCACAAACAAAAAAAAAAGTTTTTGGTATTTTTAAAGTATAAAAAATAGTCTAATATTAGTTACTAAAAAAACTGTTAATTTACTGTTAAGACCCTGATATTTCATGCTGTTTTTCATAACGACAAATTATTAAAATGCAAGATATAATATTTTTCACTTACTTTGACCTAAATTAATACGAAATAGAGAAAAAACTATGAAATTATTGAGCTCAGCACAAAAAAGAACCCTGGTTATCTTATTGTAGTTTGTAATGCGATAATTTTATAGAGAGAAAGCTTTAGCATTTCAATTGATGTATTATATATTCTTATTTTTTATTAAATTTTCTCAGGATTTTAAAGTTTTCTTTGCCCCGTAAGTGGACTGATCGTAAAAACACGGTTCCCAATAAAACGCCAAAGTCGAGAATCACTGGTGGCAGTCAGTAAGCGGGTGGATGGCCACTTTGATCAGCCTACGTAGGGACCGAGGGTGAGCGGTATCGGTCCATCGGTGCTCGTTAAACTGTTCTGTCGTAAAGTCCTAGGCTTCGCTCGTAAGTCGTCGGGCTGCCAAAGCGGAGGAGCCATCCCTCTGCAAAGGATCAAAATTGCGATGGCATGTCTTTGAATAATGTTTCCAGACCGTCGTGTGACGCTCTGGTGTGACGTAAATAAAATATCTACCTACCTCAAATTTTATTCATATATGCTTTACATTATTTAAACGTTTGTATTGTTTTAACAGTAGTTGCTAAATAGCAATTGGATTATGCCTGATTATTGGAATGTAAAAATATTATTATTATTACTTGAATTTTTACTTCCTAAGAACGTAAAACGCAAGGCTTAATGTACACACTGAAGTTTTGCTGTAACTGTAAATGTATGATGTTTTTCTTTTTCTTTTTTTTTGTAGAAATTATATATTATTTCACTTAAAAAATTTTTTTATTCTAAATAATATCTAATTTTTAAGACTTTTTATGAGAAAATGCAAGTTTAGAGACAAAAATATAAAATTACATTTTGTGTACTTTTCTGCTTATAATGGTAAAATTGTTTCTAATTATTTCGTTAAGGTCTATTTTTCATTTCTTTGTGAGAAAATTTTGACGTACTTATAAATACGATATTTAAGGTAAGATATAAATAATATAAAATACAAGAGATTTTAAGAAATAATACGATAATTAAACCAACGTTTATTTACCTTGCCTACAAAGTATAGATGACGGCATTTTCTTTTTAACTAGTATTTTTTTTAAATTATTATAATCTACGGTATAAAGGAATAAACTAATGATAAATTGAAATATATAATGGTGTGGTTTAAAAATAAAACGTAGAAGTTTCTTTCGGTTCAAGAATTTTAATAAAAAGAATAAATAAAATGAAAAAAACTAAAACATTGATAAATACTGGCATTTCTTATTTATTTGTAATTTTAAACGATTGGAAGCATTATTCAAAATAAATTAATAGTTATCAATTAATACAATGGTAACAATTAATGGTAATTAAATCAATCATTGTAATCGAGAATTGTTGCTATTTGCATTTCTGCCAGAAAGGTCACTGTCCTTAGAACATTTATGAGCTTGACCATGGTCTTTGTCGGTTCATTTTGAAAAGAGAGCGACCCCCCTACTATGCATTGGGGGCAACAGGAAGGTTGGGGCCTGATAGTCATATGATAGGGAAGCAAGATGGCCCCTTGTGCTAAATGTCCCCTACCTAATTGGTTAAAAGATGATACCGAGAATTTTTTACCCGCGCATTTTCCATTCCCGCGCTTTTTGTAAAAATAGAACACATGTACTGCACCCTTTGGAAATTCATTTTAGAGGAACTTCAGTTGTACTTTCATATTACTTAAAACTGTGTGAATAAACATATATTTTCTTATTTGATGGTAAAATAAGAAAATCACACTTTACGCTTATATTTGTTTACTCGAATGCATTACTTTAATGCCGCAATGAGAACAAAAATAAGAAAAGAAACAACAAATTCCAGCTCATGTAACAAGTAGACATTTTAAATTTCAACTTCAAAAATACATTAATAAAATGCCAATTTAACTACTTCAAAAATAAATTGAATTATTAAAATGTCTTAAAATTGAATTGTTGAAACTGTGTTTGAAATTTACAATATAATCAGGAACGCTCAAACTCAGTCAACATAATTAAGCTAAAAGTTGCCATTTTTACTTTATTCTATGCTAAAAATTTGTAAACTTATTAAATCAATCTACATAGGATATTAATGTAAGGCAGAATACTGCTCTCATTGAATTGATTAAGCACAAGTTTTTCGCAACGCAAGAAATGTTAGGTGCTGGCATGCTCTTTGCAATTCTTTTTATTATTTATTTATTTATTTAAAATATATTTATTTATAGTTTATTTATTTTACATATGCTCGCATTTAAATTGAAGGAACTACAAAAAAAAAAAAAAAAAAAATTCCTGCGGCAGCAAGTGCATTTTTAGGGGGCTTACATTTGTTTTTTTCAAGTAATATATTTGAGTGGTTAAATATTGACCAATGCTTCTGAAAATATCAGCAACAGTAGATTTTTTTAAAATCAAAAATTTGACCTTTGACGTTATAATTGATTTGAAAATTGAAGTAATAATTTGAAAACTGAAGAAAATTTTTTTTTCCCTTTGTGTTTCATTTATTTGTGCAACCGTGTTTTAGAGCTTATTGCTCTTCTGTTTAAAATAATTTCAAAATATACGTAAAAATTGCTGAAATGATCTGTTAACTTATTATTGTCGATCATTATTTACTCAGATTTCATACAGAATATTTTTGAGTTACATTGAAGTTTTTTTTCCTAATTAAAAAATAATAATAATAATTTTAGCATATTTTTAAGCTTTGAAAAAAGAAATCATAGATAATTCTACAAGATATAATTTTAAAAGTACGGAGTATAAATAACAACTCACATTTAGAGTCGCATACTTTTCTTCGAATTGAAATGTTTAGCCTATTTAAATATAAATTATTTGATTTGAAAGTATTTAGACCCGACTGATCAGAGTATATAAATATTTTTCAAATTTTTATAATTCTGAAAAGTTGTGCCACGCATAATCTCTACCCCAACTGATTGTGACACTTTTCCCCAATAGTCTTGCCATTCTTGAACTGCATTGCAGCAGGATGAATAAATTCTTTTAAAGAAACATAACTTTATTGTGGATTACATTTTAGCTGGCTGAATTTAAAGCTTGGTGAAAAAAAGCTGAAAGGGGTTACGCTGTATCAAACGTCTGATAAAGAATCATATCAAGTAAAATAAAAGGAAAGACCATTGAAATATTTTGAACTTTATTTACGGAAATCCTTCAGGGTACAAATGCTATTTTCGTGGGAGCGATTAAAATTTCAATGAGTTTCAATTCAAATAAGTTTCAAACTATAGTAGAAATTTATACGTTGTCTCTACAAAATTTTCGCGTTTCACATAAAAGTTTCCTTGTTTATAAAACTAGTCATTTTTATATAATCATGTTCATAATTTAGGAAGTTTGGAATTTAGGAATTCTTAACAGTTTAACTAGAAGGAATAAAAATAGTAGTTTTAAAAAAATAATATTACTAAAAAATTATTCTATAGTATTTAGTATAAGTTGTAATGCTTCAGCATATATTTTAGGAAATCTCCAGCCTACAATTTTCTGTATTTTAAATAGATTGGGGAAAAAATGATTACGATAGAATTAGAAACTATTATTATATTTTATTAAAACGGGTTAACAAAAAAACCAATTATGCGATAAATTAGTAAGAATTATAAATGTGCGTAAATACTTTGATACTATGTTGATAGCAAAACACTTTATTTTTTATTCATTTATTTATTTTTGATCTTATAAAAAGTACACATAGTTTATTGTTTCGTTATACATAAGTTAAAAATAATTTTTAGATTAAAAAAAGGCTAGTTAAAACGTTAAATAGAAAAATAATAATAATATTAAAACAATATTCTCATAATCTTTTTCCGGTGTTCCTTAAATTCAATATTTTAGAAAATAATTCTTACATTCCTTATTTGTTAACAAATACTATACTTTACGGATATTAAAAAATATTAGTAGAAGTCTACTTTATAATTAAATTTCTTTGATGCTTATAGCTTTCAAGATACAAGTTCTACGTTTTTAAAAATTAACAAAAATATGGCTTGTACATGTTTTATTGCTACAACGTTTGTAGCAACGCAACAACACTCTAACACTTTTTTGTAAAAAAAAAAAAAATTATAATAAATAAAATAAGACCAGTTTTATTGGGCTATTTAGGGATTATGGCTGATATGCAAAGTTATACTGTCTAAATCGGAAATAAGAAAAGTAAAAAAAAATAAATAAATGTTATTTAATAAGTCATTTGGTTTTCAAACATAGTTTTAAAAAAATAAAAAAATCCATTTTTGGGGAATAAATCACTTGCAAAGATTTTTGGGGATTACTTCAGGGTTTTATTGGGGTTTTCAGGATTTAAAAAAAAAAATTTTTATAACTAATTTCTTTTTTTTTATTCTTTAAATAAGTCTCTTAAAATAAGTCTTGCTACATTAAATAAATTGGAATAATTTAACCGTGTTAATTTTGCTACATTAAAAAAATCATTTAAAACAGTACGTAACAAGATTTACAATCGGGGAAACAGTATTTAATATATATTTTTTTTAAATTATTCATCCATTCAAGTAGGTTCTTTACAAAAAACCACTTAGAACTTTTTATTTTGCGTAAAATCATAAAAGACTCTGCTTTCAAATAAAGTGAAAATGATGAAACACAAAGCTAAATATATATATATAAAATTTGTAAGAATCAAAATTCACTACACTCTTTTTTTTTATATAAAACTACGCGAAAAATTCATGGGCTAGATAAACATTAAATTTGTTTATCTTATCAAAATGTTTTGAAGAAATTTTTCTAAATTTGCGTTTTTTGTGAAAATTCTCCCGAGTTCTACCTGTATGATAGAAGTTTTGACAGCTTTTAATTTTAGTACAGAAATGAAACTTAAGAATACATTTTTTTTTTTTTTTTTTAATTTCATCACTCAAAAACGATTCTGCCGATTTCGCTCAAAATTTCGTATTTTATGAACAATAGTAACGTTCTTTGAAATGATGTACAAATTTGTATACCTTATGATTTTAAACAATATTTGACCGTCAATAAGAGTGTGCAAAGATATTAAATAGTTCACGAAATATGACATACTATGCAGAAAGGGAAATTAACATCAATGGACTTAAATTTTCGTTCGCTCTCTACAATATATTTTCTGAATTGCGGCTACTTTCCTTCATAATAATGTGATGATCAAGAGTCCGAAATTGTAGAAGAAAAAGCATGTTTCTTCAGAGAGAGTACGTTTTTGCTTTTGATTTCATAACTTAATTTATCTCCCACGTAATCTAATTATCATACCGGTTTTTAGCCTCATGAAACATTGTGACTGCATCATAGCACGTGATACTGTACCTTTAACAATTTGCAATTTTATACGCGGGGTCGAAAATACAAACCTAATGCTAGAAGGTTTATAGGGGCTGACGCAGATGCTACATCGCACACCCAGGCGGCAGCGATTGTCAGAGATCGAATGATATTGACAATAAAGTAGGAATCCATCAGAAATTCAAACCAAACCGATGATCTTGCTTTAAACAAGCAATGATTTTTCTGAGTAGTAATGAAATTACAGTAAGTTTCATAACTGCTCAGTGAGCACTGCTTAGAACCTAGAAGACATGTCAACGCGTAGGCAGGAAGACATGCCATTGCTTGCCTCATCATCTGAGATTCTGAGCACGACTTAATGCCTATTCCCTAAGCATTTAGTTTCTCATCATGCATGTGAAAATCTAGAAACTACTTCAAGAAAAACTTCTTGCTTGTTGCAATAGGTTAATCGCATGCAGTAAGAATGGCCCCTTAAATATGAAACTTCCCCTTAAATATTAAAACTTAAACAGGAAAATGGTATTTTATTTTAATCTTAGCATTTTTAAACTTCATCCTAAATGAATCCATATTTACCCTTTCAAAGGTAGAATCATAGTTTAATTTCAATTCGAACAGCCTTTGCGCGTGACTGTCGACTCAGTACCTGCGTCAGACTCTAAAAAGTATCTAGTTAGGATTGCATTTCCAATTAGCATTGCTATTTCATCCAAGTTAACCTTCCAAGTTATTATTTCTTCTAGTTTTGAATAACTTTGTATAATTTCAAAATGACAAAAATACTTTAATAGGGCGCAAAAATTCATATTAATAACGACCAGTTAAGAAATCGTTTCTTTTGATTTCAATATATTTCTTTGCGAAACTTGCACTTTTACTCAATAATATTACTTTATATGGGAAAGAAATTAGGATATTTCGCACCCAGCTTACTACTTTTACAAACCCGCTTGATTGCTCAACATTCAACATTGTTTTTTTCTCTACAAACAATAGAAATTTTGTAAAAAAAAAAAAAAAATTAAAACAAATTATTACTATTCAATTCAAAAGTATTTGTAGTATGTTAAAATTAATTACACTGAAATAAGCGATTACCTAGATTCGAAAAACAATCAACTCTACTTGAAAATAAAAATATGGACTTAGCAATATAGAACAGCAATATGAACTTAGCAATTAGATGTAATTTGATTCATGGACAATAATAGCGATAATTATAACAGTTCGAATTGAAAAAGATTTTTATTCTGTAGGACAAATTTTTTTTTATTTTTACTTTTAAAAATTTCAATAAAAATATTGACATTTATATCAGGCTAACTTATATGTTCACACACCAAGTCGTATGTGAGCTTATAAAATAAAAATCTCGAAAAAGCGATACAAAATTTCTTACAACAATAAATAATTGTGTATTAAGCAAAAAAAAAAAAAAAAAAAATCACCACAAAGTCATTTATAATTAATTACATTAAACTTCGAAAAAATATAAATAAAAAAAAAAGAGCTGTTAAGTTTACCAAAATATTGAAATTACAACTATGTATTAGCATTTCTTAGATCTGCAGAATGCCTCACTTGGTATTTCTTTATAAGTTTAACAGCTAATCATTCTTGAACAAACTGTCTGTAGTTAATTTTTCTTCAGTGAATCGTATTGCTTATACATTTTTCGACTCACAAAAGTTGAAAGCACAAAACAGCGACTTTTGCTATGTTTTACTATAGAGAGTGATTAATGTTTCTCATTTATATTTAATATGATAAATCAAAACCGTATACGACACATGAAAGAGGATATAGCAAATGCTGTTTCCTAAACTTTAAATTAATTAAACTTAATTTATAATTCAAACTAAAACAGCTGACACAAAAACAGTTGCTATTTTTTAAGCCGAAATCCATGCTACCCATTGCTTAAAAGAATTAGAATATTCTATTTTTTTGGAAGGGAGGGAATGCAATATTTTGCATGTAAATATTTATGTAATATTTTGCAAGTGGACTGTAATGTAAATATTTTGCGGTTGGCAGTAGGCATAAAAAAATTATATTGTTTTCTTATTTCAGATAAGATATAAGTTTTACTCAGGGAGAACATTAATGTTTCAATTGATTTATTAAATATTCCTTTTTAATTGAATTTCCTCACAGAATTTTAAATTTTCTTGCTATTGTCATGCACTGTGTTAATGCCATTATTTTTTTTAAAAACAAAATCTAAAATTTTAACCACTTCGGTTTAATAATTTCTTATAATTTGAAACTAAAAACTAAAGGGAATTTCTTACTTTTTTTTTAGAAAATTTGCATATTGTCTTATAAATAAAATATAATGCTGTATAAAAAAAAAAAAAAAAAAAAAAAAAGAACTGTTAAGTTTACCAAAATATTTCTTTCAGTTTATGAAATTACAACTATGTATTAGCATTTCTTAGATCTGCAGAATGCCTCACTTGGTATTTCTTTATAAGTTTAACAGCTAATCATTCTTGAGCAAACTGTCTGTAGTTAATTTTTTTTCAGTGAATCGTATTGCTTATACATTTTTCGACTAACTTTCTTATTTTCAAGTTTGCATGTCTTACAGGTTTTATGTCACAAAATAAAATGGAACGAAAAGTTGAATGCACAAAACAGCGACTATTGCTAATTTTTACTATAGAGAGTGATTAATCTTAAAAAAAAAAAAAAAAAAAATACGCGAACTTCCCTCTCTTTTTAATGTTGTAATTCATGCTACCCATTGTTTAAAAGAATTAGAATATTCTATTTTTTTGGAGGGGGAGGGAATGTAATATTTTGCATGTAAAAAATTACATTTATGTAATATTTTGCATACCTATGTAATGTAAATATTTTGCAGTTGGCAGTAGGCATAAAAAAATAATATTGTTTTCTTATTTCAGATAAGATATAAGTTTTACTCAGGGAGAACATTAATATTTCAATTGATTTATTAAATATTCCTTTTTAATTGAATTTCCTCACTGAATTTTAAATTTTCTTGCTATTGTCATGCACTGTGTTAATGCCATTATTTTTTTTTTAAAAACAAAATCTAAAATTTTAACCACTTCAGTTTAATAATTTCTTATAATTTGAAACTAAAAACTAAAAGGAATTTCTTACTTTTTTTTTAGAAAATTTACATATTGTCTTATAAATTAAATATAATGCTGTATAAAAAAAAAAAAAATAAAAAAAAAAATCCAGCTTATTGTTTAAGATTTAAAAAAATTACTTTTTTCCACTGACTTTTATAAACCTTCAAAGTATGAATTAGGATGTTATTTCATTGTGAACTAATTTTTTAAGTTATTTTAATACATGGTCTATAGAAGTATATAATGATAAGAATAATACAAAAAGAATAATATGACTTAAAAAAAAAAAGTTGGAGTTTTCTTCAGTGTTTTTTATAATAAATAAATAAGCCAAGTTAGGTACTTCAAAAAATTCAATTGTAAAAACCTCAATAAACAATAAAATTTTATGTCTTATTTATTGATTTTTATAAATTTTTTAGTTTCAATTGAATCGAAATATTGTCATTAATAAGAGTAAAATAAATTAAAAAATATACGCAAATAAAAAAAATATATAAAAGGTGTCCTGAATATGATTCATTTTTTTATTAATTTAACTTCTATCTGAGCGCCAACAAAGCTACTGTCAAAAGACTATTCAAGGGCTTGACCATTTCTTTTGTTGTCTCATTCTGAAGGGAAGATGGGAGCCCTGCCCCGGGTGGTCTTCCGATCTGGCGCAGAAGATTGCCTATGCTAAATCATCCTTACCTAATTACTGTAAGATGCTACTACTGAGAATTTCCCGCGCTTTTGCAAAACATAGAACACGTGTAAAGTTCCCTCCTTGTATTATTGACTGGGTGTTTAATTTGGAAATGGATTTTTATTTTGAGGGACTGATAACATGTATTTTTTTTATTTCCTTCTAATTCCACTTAAATTGAAAATCATAAAAATGGATATTTGTGTAAAAATCACTGTTCATTCTAATATCTGTTTGGTCGAATATAATTCCTAGCACACTGTATTGAAAAAGAAGAATGAACAAATAAGTGATTTCTAACAAGTTAACAAGGAGATATTTCCAATCACGGCTTCAATAGTTAATAAATTAATAAAGTTCAATTTAACTGCTCCAAATAAATTTAATTGTTGAAAGGACTTGAAAGCTTGAATTGTAATAAATGAAATTTACAAGGCAAACAGGAGCCCAATCTACATAAATGGAACATCTACATACGGAAAATCGTTATTTGTAGCTCATTTAATGCTACTAAGTATATGAACTTAATAAATCTGTATAGAAACATTATGAAAATATGTAAAAAAACGGTTCTTGTCTCAATAGAAATAGTTGAACACAAGCTTTAAAATTTTTTAGTCGTATTAAAAGCTAATATATTTCTTTCATTCTTCATATTACTTATTTATTAAATTTGTTATTTACATACTCGCTCATTCAAAATGAAAAAACTGAAAAAAATGTGCAGCTTGCATATTTTTGTGATTGTTTTCGTTACGGTAAATGTTACGCTTTACGTGAAAAAATTTAATCAGTTTAGTATTGACCAATGCTTCTAAAAATGGCAGAAGAGTTTGATTTTATAATGAGATTCTGTTCTATTAATAATATAATAGAGAGTAATTTTTCTTCCTGTTTAACTCTTGTTATTAGAGCAAAAGTACAATAGATGTTTTTATTTTTGTTTTTTCATTAATTTCAAAACGTATATAACAATTGTTGAAAACTTAATGTTCATCATAATAAAGTTTACTTAAAATAGTATTTGTTAGCTGTATAGTAAATTGTTTTTTCACCTCTTTATTTAAAAAAAAATCCTAATTTTAGTAGATTTTTTTGAGTTCGAAAAAAGAAAATAATTTCAAATAGATTTTAGAAGCTTGTATAATTTTAAAAATAGGAAGTAAAAATGTACTATGACCTGTTAGAACCTAATACTTTTTTTTTTCTTAAATAAAATATTTAGTCCAATTAAATATAAACTATTTAATTGAATATTCATGAAAGCATACAGAAAACATCAAACAGAGCATAAAATGTATAATTTAAAGATCATCTATTAAATTAGTTCTATTGATCATCTATAGATTTTTCCTTCATATCTATTTACAATTAAAGGGAGAAAGGAAGTAAAAAAAAAAAAAAAAAAAAAAAACAAATAAATAAAAAAAAAAAAAAAATTTCGCAATTTCACTTTGCATCCGACCCTCTGAAAGAAAAACATAGCAACTCAAGAACCAGATTTTACAGAACATTAAAAATAAAATTGTTTTAAAAAAAACCCAAGTAAGTTAAAGTATGGTGAGGCCTGCGATTGGAGTACTAATGCCAACGCAGAAGTCTTGTAATTTTGAACCCAATCCAGAAGACAAAGGAATTCCTGGATCAAGTATTGGGAGAAATTTGCCTCCAAGGAGGACTTTTTTATGGAATTAAAACGCCTTTGCGTTACATGGAAAGGAAAACCGCGAAAGCCTTTCACGGCAAGCATGACGACAAGGGGACTCTAACCAATGATCCCTCTACCACTGAGGATATTTTGCGCCAGCACTGCGGACGGTGTGATCCGGGTGCGGAATTCGTATCGACCAAGATTTGAACCTGGTCCATCTCATTGGGGGGTAAGCGCTCTGTCTCATGAGCCACCACGGCTCTGCAGATGGTTATAGAAAATTAGTTTGAAAGACAAGGCTTCCTTGGCTTCAAACAAAAGAAGATTGTAGATAAAATTAGGAAGGTGGATAAGGGTGCAGCTGAGAAGTTTTTCTCATCGGATGTTAGTTTTACAACGATCTTTTATTTAGAAAAGCATTTATGATACATCATTTTTTTTTTTTTTTTGGGTTCTCCAAAATTAACAATAATTTTTTTTTTAAAAAAAGGCATTTTAATTACTCAATGCAAGGACTGTAAAAAACACGCAGTGAGAATTTTATTAAATTTTTAGAAAGATCACAAAAACCAATTTTGTCCTCATTGCTTAAGCTAAATTAGTATTACTTTTGTGTGATTCGAATTGAGTAGTTTATTTTTTACGTATAAGCTTTAAAAAAAACTATTTTCCATTCTCAACTTTAAGTAGAGTTAAGCTTAAATTTTAGCATTTTTAGGCAGTGAAGTAGTTTTTCTGATGGTGCAACATTTTCTCGTTTGATCTAGCACAGAGATGAGGCAAGTCGGTGTGAGACGAGTCTAATAATTTGAAGCAACGTTGCTTGGGTGCCGTTGAAAATTGTTAAATGGTTGTCCGTTATATTTGGTTGATTGTATTGTTTTTAGAAAAAAATTTAATTAAAAAGCCTCACTAATAAAAGTGAGTCAAGTGTTGATTTTTTAACTCTTAAAACAGTCAAGCATTCTTGAAACAGCCCGGAGTGTGAAAGAGGTTAAGTTTTACAATTTTGAGTCTAATCATTTCAAACTGTACATAACAAGATTTACAGTTGGGGAAATAGTATTTAAAATATATTTTTTATTAATTATTCATCCACTCAGGTAGGTTCTTTAAAAAAAAACACTTGGAATTTTTCAGTGTGAGTGAAATCATAACTACTATAAAATAATCCTGCTTTCAAATAAAGTAGAAATGATGAAATACAAAGCCAAAGAGAGATATTATTTGCAACTGTTTTATTTATTTGATAGGAAAAAAAAAACATTTTTCTTCTATCTGTAGAATGACAGAATGAACGATATCACTATCCCTGATAAATTTACATATTTCTTCCGCTTTTAAAAATAAGTTAACTGTCTCAAGCAATAAATAAATTAATTAATTCTTAAATAATTCTCTTGATTATTACGGCCATGTTATTGAACAAGAATTTTAATTTTGAAAGCACTAAGGAAGTCAAATTTTTACTCTGTGAATCGTTATTGTTTTTCAACAGTGTAGTTTTTACACATAATATAATTTTAAAAAGGCATTACACATAATTTTAAAAAGGCATTTTGTTGCGATTCTGATGTAGATTAACAAAGCCAATTCTATGTTTTCTAACAATATTTTTGATACACTCATGAAAAAAAAAAAAAAAAAACAATCCACGTTTCCCTTTAAAAATATTTTTTATGTCCAAAATAGTACTGAAGTCAAAGATTTAAATTAAAAAACAGCTATGAAACCCATTGTTTATTCTAGCTTGTATGTACCCCACACCGTAAATACATAAAAGTAAATTTTATATATTACATTATCAGACGCTTTAAACGAAGCTTTTTTACTATCTATCAAGTTTTAGTTCATAATTAGCATCTGTGTTGACTTATTAATTGATATGGCTTAAGATTGCTCGGAAATGTTTCGTAATAGATTTGCTTTTAATTATACATTACTTTTTTCTAAATTTTTCTTAAAAGATGAAGCTTTAGAATAACAAAAAAGTATATTATAAATTTAAATAGCATAATAAATTAGTATAAGGTAAAATATTTTAAACAAATTATAGAATTATAATTAAAATTTTTAAAAAATGCTTCGTAAAGCAAAATGTTTGTTTGTTACTCTTTGATAAGAAATTAATTTTTAAAATAAGTCACGGGAACAAATAGTAATTTTGTTTATGAATTTATAAAGGTATTTTCTACATTGAATGTTACGCTACAACTCCTTACTAATAACCTTATGGTAAATGAAAAAACTTTTTTCAAAATTTGTTGATTTTAATAGTTTAATTTTTTTACTTTAAAAATAAATTAGGTAATTTTTTAATTAATATTTTAAAAACGAAATCTACAAGAATTCTATACAGCAAAGAATGCTGACGATCTTCGCATCCACCCTCGAAAGAAACACTTGACTGGCTCTAATCGGTCAGTAGACAAGTGACTAGGATCGCGCTCACATAAAAAAAGTGTCGAACTACCTGCTCCTCGCTTAAAAAATGTGGACTCTTATATTTTTCGAAAGGAAAACATTCACAGACCCTCTTCAAAATTTGAATTATTTTTTTTTTATAGATTTTTTAATATTTTCAATTAATTTATACCCCTAAGAAGATTAAACGAAATTTTAAATTATTCCTTTGCTTCTTCAGATCTAAAAAAAAAAAAAATTACAAATTTATTACTTATGTTTCACAAGATATGTGAAGTTTCATAATCATGTTAAAAAATTTATCGAATAGTCAATTTTAGTTGTTCAATAGAAAGTAACATATTTCAGTTTCGTTGTAAATTTTTATTACAAATCGTCATATCATTTGGTAACATCATAAAATGAAAGCAACAGACAATTTAATTTTGTTTATAGCATGATTTAATTTTTTTTACAAAATATTGATTCGATTTTTTTCAGAAAAAAATCACAGTTGATTTAAAAAAAAAAATTTAATGCTCTATTTTGATATTTTAGACTTTGAAATTTATTATTTATCAAGTCAATTAAGCATTTCAGTAAGGAGTTGCACCAAAATAACGTAAAGCATCTGTAATTCTTTATAAATTATCTGTATATAAAGCATTTTGAAGCAATTCATAACTCATTTTTTTGGTATGTTATATAAAACGTAATCCTGTTAATCATACATCAGTAATATTTACAAGCATTCTTCTGGAAAATATTATAATATTCAACACAAATTTTTTTTGAATTATTTTTATTTGTATTTAAATATTTTTAAAATGACTCAATGCTTTACCACCGTTGTATAGTTTAGTAAAGCTTGCTTTTCCAAAACGAAATTTTAGTGGATCTTATTCCAGCAGTTTTTTAGCAAAAGAAAAAGCATGCATTTAGTGATCTTATTGTAATATTAAAAAGTGACAAAATAATTGCCTCAACAACCTTATCTCTCTAACTATTACTTTTACAAATCGCAATTACAACAATTTAAAGCTAAATTTATACTCAATATCTATCTTTAGATATATCGATTCTTCAGACATATTTATTCTATTTCTTGTATGTATTTATACTATGTTTCAACTATTGTTTATTATTTTACCAACTTGGTGTTCTTCCTTCGTCCCGTAACAGCTTTATTCCGGAATTCTTAATTATGATTTAGGTTCAAAATTAAAAAATATCTCGTAAAATATGAAGATCAATTTTGTCATGATATTTTTTTAAAATTCGATAACCATATTCCCTTTTCGAAATTGATCACTTCAAATATGCCAAAAAATGGATACAAATATAATATTTTTTGTACGAAAATAAAAATAGTAATATAAAGAAAGTAATAATGTGAAACAAAGTAAAAATAATAAAATACCAAAAATAAAATAAAATATGTAAAAGTAGTATAATAAATGACAAAAGCATCAAAAATTTAAAAAAAAAAAAAATAACAGGATAATCATTTTAATATATATTTTTATTCCCTTAGTTACATGCTCTTGGACCGGTCTCCAAAGATTGAGACTGGTGTTCAAAAGCTAGAAGGCTTTTGGAAACAATTCTTAGGGGGCGGGGGGTCAAGGACCTGTTTTACTCTTCCCTCAGTGAGAGTTATGTCATACTTCCATGTCGTTGTAAATAGTCAGAGAAGAAAAAGAAAAAAAAAGTAAACGAGCCCGCTTTTGCTTAGATCGTTAACATTTTTATTTGGAAAAGTATGCATGAAATATGAAGAATTTGCTTGAAATACATTTAATAATGATAATATAATAACCCTTTAAAAAAAATGAACTGAAAGCTGAATATATATATATATATATATATATATATATATATATATATATATATATATATATATATATATATATATATATATATATATATATATATAGCCACACTCTTCAGAGTGTCAGAGTAGTTTGGAATAAGAATCAAGCAAAAAGAAAAAATAAATGAATTAAAGAACTACGATAGATGTTTTAATTAAGTAAACGCGTAGTAGTTGACATGGATGTTGAGAAAATTGTTGTTAAATAGTAGCAAAATAAGTGACGAAAAATTCTAAAATTGGTACAAAGAATTTTGTTTTATTTGAAAACTATAGTGGAGATAGTATTAGTGGTTCTTTTGCGAATCATATGATGCAGTTAAATGTTTGTAATAAAAATAAAATTTAAAAAAATATATATTGAAAAAGATTTTTTAATTTTCGGTTATAAGATTGACTACCAAAATAATGTACTCGTTTTACAACATAAGTGTTCGGCATTTTCCTAATGACGCAAAGCAATGTGTAATAAAAAAGTAATAAAAAATTATTTTATTACTTTTTTTTTCACAAAAAAAAAATAAATAAAAAGATACACAATGTGCAAATTTATAATGGATAACGTTGGTAGTTCACGATTTTTTTTTAAAGCAGGCTTGAAAACTTTAAAAAAAGTAGTTCTTAGAAAAACGTGTTTGATATCTAGCATAAGAATATTCTCTTATAAAATTATCAGTTTTTAATGAATAGAAAAGCGCATCAACTAAAAATCTTAAAACGATTAATAAAATTATAAAAAAAAATTAATTTATCATACGCAGGTCGAAAATTTCATGTGCAGTAGTTTTTCATTAAAGAGCAATATCTTTTCGAAACGTGAAATATTTACAACTAAAATATATTAGTTTCATGCTTACGCTTATTATGTATTAGATAAAACTAAATGTTCAATAGGTCATTCAAGGGTATAAAAGATCACTCACTAATTCTGGAATCATAGAATTGAAATTATGGAATTTGAAAATGTTTTATATTTTATTTTCATTAAATTTGAGAGGGAAAGTTTCTGATAGAAAATGGGAGGCCATTCATATTATACTAAGAACAACACTGATTTCAATTGTTTTACAGTGCCAAGTTATTCTTGGTTAATGTTAAATATTATGAAAGTAAAATAGAACATGAAGACTTACAATTGTTTCTCTAGTTCCTTGTAATTTTATATTATATTATTTGTAGCCTAATTGTACAAATATATTTTGTAAAGAAGAAGCAAAGCCTTATAATCTGTGACATGCTTTTTTTTTTTGGTCTCATTCTATGAAATTCAACCGTTTGTAGTAATTTTGAAACTTAAATCATATCGTAGGAAATAAATTATTCCTATAGTATCTTCATAAGCAACATTTTTCGCAGAAATATGTAGACCACTGCACTGCCGCATTGTGTAAGGCGATCATGGTCTTCAGAAAACTTTAAACTGGTAGAAACATTTTTAAAAGAACATTCAAGAACTCACATCTTTACATTTCTAATTATCGAAAAAAAAAAATGTTAGAGAACCTGTGCGAAGTATTTCTGTTCTCAGAATATTTAATTTCATGTATTAGTTTTGAAATTTCAGAATCAATTTTGAGTTTTCTGAGGGCGTAGGCCAGATTACCAAAACAGATACATTCATGCCTAAACGATCGTTGAGAAAGACTTTACTGAGTGGTAGCAAAAGGATAAAAAAATTAGGAGAGCAGTTGCATGTCAGGGGATAGAGCGCTTACGTCCCAATGGGGTGAACCAGGTTCGAATTTCGGAAATGGCTGGTTGATTTGAATTTTGCACCCGGCTAGTACCAACCACAGTGCTGAGGTAAAATATCTTCAGTGGTAGACGTATCATGGATTAAAGTCCCCTTTCAATCCGGCTAACCGCGGGAGTTTTTCGTGATTTTCTTCTTTATGTTACGCAAATACGTGCTAGTTCCATCAAAAAGTCCTCCACAAAATCAAATTTCTCCCAATACTTGATCCTTGAGTTCCTTAGTCTTCTGGATTGGGATTAGGTTCAAAATTGGAAGGATATGGAGATGGTATAGTAATAAGTAAAATTGGTAGTCGTATACCCTAAATTGGGTCGGCTGTTTTCCACAATCAATCTGTCTTGTTCTCTGTTTCATTTGCTTCACTGTATTGTGATTTGTTATATTTCGGCCGTATTTCTGTATTTATGATTTTTATCCTGTATTATTAATTTTTGACCCCACATAAACGTATTTTTTGTCTTCAATTTCGACAAATATTAAAAAAATAGTTTTCAAGGGCGGTATTTACAAAACAATCTGATTGACCTAAAAATAAAAATTTTCATGCCGAGCATTACTAAATATCAGAGCATTATCAGCTAGTCTGCAATTTAAAAATTAATTTAAATAAAAGTCTGATGAATACTTTCACGCCAACTTAAAAACGATGGTTTAGAAAGACTTAACTGAGTGGTGGCAAAAAAGGAAAATAAGATTAGGAGAACAGTTGTGGGTCAGAGGATAGAGCGATTGCTATCCAATGAGGTGAACTAGGTTCGAATTCCGGCAATGCCTGGTTGATTCGAGTTTTGCACCCGGCTTGCACCGACTCAGTGCTAAGTTAAGATATCCTCAGTTGTTAACGGATCATGGGTTAAAGTCCCCTTGCAGTCAGTCTAAGAGCGAGAGGTTTTCGTGGTTTTCCTCTTCATCTAACGCAAATGCGGGCTAGTTACATCCAAAAGTAGTGATTAAAAACAGAAAGCTTATAGAAATCTAACAAACTACAATAGAGGACTGTGAATGTCCAAGAAGCACAAAAATAAGTTTTATTGCGGGTTAAATGTTTTTAATGATCTTTCTATGACTATTTTCTGTATCTTTTTACAATCAAAACTGTTTTTTCTCTGTTTCATTTGCTTCACTGTACTGTTATTTGGTATATTTCGTCTGTATTTTTGTGTTTTTGATTTTTACATTGCTTTAATATGAAATTTTGACTCCATATAAACGTATTTTTTGTCTTCAATTTCGACAAGTATTATAAAAATAGTTTTTAAGGGCAGTATTTACAAAACACTCTGAATGACCAAAAAATAAAAATTTTCATGCCGAGCATTTGTAAATATCAGAGCATTATCAGTTAGTTTGCAATTTTGAAAATTAATTTAAATGAAAGTCTGAGGAAAAAAATATCACTAACAAAGCCTTAAAGTATAAGTCAATATCATTTGGATGATTAGTCACTAGTTTTAATAAAATTTGCTCTTCATTATCACTTAAAAAAGCTCAATTAGCCGCGCGTAATTAAGGTCCGCGATTGGCAGTGTGTATTGTAGGTCCTCGATTAGCTGTGTGTATTGTAAGTCCTCGATTAGCCGTGTGTATTGTAGGTCCACGGTTGGCTGTGTGTATTGTAGGTCCTCGCTTGGCTGTATGTATTGTAGGTTCTTAATTGGCTGCGTGTATTGTAGGTCTGCGATTGCCTGTGCGTTTTATAATAATAAAGTTCTAGTTTGAAGAAAATATCTAAAACTGATTTCCAGCTTAATCTCAATTAGAATCTATTAAATAGTAAAAAATTTAATAGTTTATTTTAATTAAAAGCAATTTATTTCGAATATTAAATTTAATTACAAAATAAGTTTAAAAATTTTTTTCGAACGTATAGTTCTAATAAGTTCTAACTATTAATAGAGTTTTAAATAATATTTTAGTCCTAAGAAAATGTCAGATATAAATTTTTAAAAGCTTCTAATGTAATCCCTAGAATACTTTATCAACAAAATTAAAAATTTTTTTTATTACAATTTATAAAAAGAAGTTTTATCATACAAGAAAAAGTAAGAAAAATAGTTTTCTTTAAAAAGTGTGTAAATATTTAAATATGTGTAAGGTGAATTTCTAAAAAGCTGTTTTTTTAAAAAAGTAATTCATGTCAAACTTAAAGCAATAAATAAAGAATGAGAGTTTTTTAACAATTTAAACTTAAATCACTACATTTTAATTAATAATGACTAAATAATATAATTTTTCATTAACATGTTCTTCGTTATAAACATACCAACACCATCAGTTAAATAAAAGTAAAGAAAATCATTAATTTCCTTTAAAATAGTGTGAAAAATTTTCTATGCATTTCATACATATTAAAAAAGTAACTAAAATATGGATGTGATAATTTTTCAAATAGGAACAATTATTTATTCCTATGCATTAACTGATGAACTTTCATTTACATTTAAGTGATAAAAATGTCCGTTAACGTTGTGCGTAAATATGTTTAAGCATTTCCTTCATTTTTGTTTCATGCTTATTCGTTAAATACGAAAAAGACCGGGGTGGGTGTTTCCGAGTAGGCGGTTTCACAGTGCAAACGAGGACGCCCGCTGAACGTGTGGTTTTATTGACCCACCGAGGACGTCGTTTTTGCACGCATACACACTTCGACTCGGCTCATTATACACAGTGTTGATAAACACTGCCAATCGAGGACAAAATTAGATTTTGCTAAAAAATGTTCTGGGACTATTTCATGACCCCCTGAGTACGAAAATACCATTTTCTAACCGAGGACGTCCTCGGTTGGCACGAGGTCCTCGGTTAGAAGGTGAAATTGCCCGTGTGTGTCCTCGGTTGCCGGCGCTTGCGCACACACACACACACACGCACACACACGCGCACACACACACACACACACACGCACACACACAGGTACGCAAGGACCGGCAACCGGGGACGTGTGTGCCGGCACCCGCGACCGAGGACGTCCGTTAATAATGGGTGTATTTTGATAAAATTTGGGTATATATATTCTAATACGTGATAGATAATAGTTTAATGTTCAAATTTGAAATATTTTTATTTTTTCGAAGTATGCAATTTTGCAAGGTAAGCGAGGACTTCTATACACAACATACACACTTTACACAGCCAATCGAGGACCTTCAAGTAGAAAATGTCGCCTAACATGTATTTTTACACAGTTACTCTGTTCCAAGTTATTTAAATTTTAAAAGATCAAATTATAAATTAAAGATGTTTATCCTTTGAGTTTTACATTTTATTAAAATGTTATTGGAAAAAAATTTATATATTTCGTGTTTAGACGCTGAATTTTTTTTATACCTTTTTGGTCCTAGAAATATGGCAACTCAAATGAAAATTAATAACCATACGGCAAAATAGACTCTACTTTATAGCTTTTTAAAAAATAAAATTTTTTTAAAATTTAAAATACTTTCCTTCAACTCTCAAATACTATAACTTGTTTCAATTTTTCTTCTTCATTATTTTGCTTATGTTAGGGCACTAACTTTAGTTGCGGATTAAAGCTCATCCAGCTTCAGATCAATAAAAATAAACTTGTTAGGGAAGTAAAGGCGGTCGGCGCGCAATGCAGACTACGTTGCCAGAGCAATTCCTATAAAATTGGAGATACTTGCTCATCATGGATATTTTGTTCTCATAAATTTCGAGTTTTTTTTTTTTTTAAATTTGTTTATGCTTGCCACTTTTTTAAATAGTTTGTTAAGAAATCTGTTTAATTTTTTATTGATGAAACTTATAACATGCTCATAACTTAAATTGTTTTCAACTGCAAAGTAGCGAATGAAGAAAGAAGGAAAACGAATGCTTAAAGTATCAAAATCAATGAAACTCTCAAATATTCTATTAATTTCTTTTCTGAAAGCTAAGTATGTGAATGAAAGCCTTTCAAAATATAAGATTTTTGTAAGTCAGCAACCAATGTGGTACTGAAAACATATAGAACAATGTAAATACTTCTAATAACAAGAACAATGAACAAAAACTACTTATACATTCATTCAACTGTGTATTTCTGATATACACACCGGCAACTGCGGACTTCTGTCATACACCCCGGTAACCGCGGACTTCTACTATACACCCCGGCAACCGCGGACTTCTGTCATACACCCCGGCAACCGCGGACTTCTACTATACACCTCGGCAACCGCGGACTTCTGCCATACACGCTGGCAACCGCGGACTTTAAAAATGCATTTTAAAAATGCATTTTTAAAAAATACTGGAACAATTTCATGCGAACAATCACAGTGCTATTCTAACTGAATAAATGCTGTATGAGAACTAAAAGCCACAGATTAACTAAAAAAAATGATTTTTTTTTTAAATTCTTTTTTCAGTGATTAGTCATTAATTGTGTTATATTTCTGCTTTGAACGATCCCAAAACTAACGCAACATATTTCCAATAACAGGTGGACAAAAAGATTATACCATCTGGCTAGTCATGAGAGGTTTCTTTCAAATACTTTCGCATAGCATCCGCTTCGAACATCTATTGTATAGATCCTTTTTAAAAAGTAAATCTAAGTTTTAAAAGCAATGAAAATCAGTGTTGAACGAATGAGCCAGAAGTTAAAAAACTAAATATAAATAAATGATATTTTCGGACATATTTTGGAATTTTCAAAGAATTATTAAAAAAAAAATTAGAAGTAAATTCAGATTAATATAAAACAATTTTAAAATCAGATATTTTAACAATCTGCATTGAGTTGGCTACGAAGATATTAAGGAAGGATACTATTAAGAAAATTTCAGTAGATCTCATAAATAGCTAAATATACTTTAAGGGAAACACTAAATTTGTATTTTTATACCATGCTTGAGTTAGAACAGTTTAGATTCTGATTTAGATGTTTAAACAAAAATCAGTATTTATAAATATTATTATAATATTCAGTCATAATGAATTTAAACCTAAAATTGAAATTTTTTATGGAATATTCAGTTATTTCAATTTATTTTAAAAACTACATTCATTAACTGTTGTTTCAACGACTAAACTATAATTTTCAGGTGATGTAATTAGAACAAGTTTAGAACATTCTAGTTAGCTTGTAATTATTATCTAAGTTGCCCATTGCGACTCAACTTAGTGAATTTATTTAGCAGAATTAGTTATAAAAAAATTTTAAAAATCTTTGCGAACGCTCATATACGTCTGAAGATTTTCATATTTATAGTCTTTCTATTTATATATTTTTGAATTAATTCAATATTGAACTAATACGCTTATTCAATGATTAGCTTATGCACAGATTCACTCCTTCACAACCTTGCCCAGTGCGGGTCACTGATCCCTCTCCGATTCAGAAATAGATCATTAGAAATCAATATAGTTAATCATCGCACAAACATCTAAAAACTTTGCAATTTTTCAACATGAGACAATATAATTTTTAATCTAAATATTGATTATCAAACAAATTTAAAATGAGAAAGAAGAGCTTTCACAGGCACATATTCCAAGAGTATACTTACTAAAGAGTATGTATACGTACTATTACAATATGTAATAAGAGTCTAACGCATTGAAATAAATTCTTTGTGATTTTAAGCAGCTAGAGTGAGAAAATTTTGATACTGTGGTCAGTGAAGGGAGAATCACGCGATTACCTTGAGGGGTTAATAACAATATAAGAGAAGATCTCACTAATTTTATCATTCAATAGTTTGTTGTTTTTAACTTTAGAGAATCACATACCAATACTTAAAATTGTCTTATTAAATTATCCGAAATTTAAAAATTATTTTTACGATCATCATTCAACTATAATTATTTGCATCTTATTAATTAGTCAGTGTAATTTATAGATCGCGAAAAACTATATATTATGGCAAAATTTGAAATTTTAGCTAATTATTATTTTATAGCAAGATCACACGATTTTAACCCAGGTTTTTTAGCAATACTATGCGAACAAATATTAAATAAAAAAGATTGAAGGATTAATATTAAATAAATTAAAATAAAAACATGAAATAAAACAATAAATTATGTTAGTACTAAGTTCATTCAAGAATTTAATTTAAGAATGCCTGCATACTAAAAGAATTTTAAAAAGAAGATACAGATACTTAAGATACTCGTGAAACAAAAACAAGCTTAAGAGCAAAATAGTAACAATGTTTAATGCTTTAATGAAAAACATCAAATTGTCTTTTGTTCTGTGGAGAGCATTCTGGAATATTCGAGAAAAAATATTAAAATCTGAGTCTCAATAATATAATAAACAAATTTAATAATATCCAAAAACAAAGTGGGAATATATATAAAAACTTCAAGGAGAACAAACGCTAACTGAGTGCGGCTGGACCGTATCGCACCTAGCTGCGTACCGTGTGCTGTTCAGGCCTGTATCATTTAGTATAACTGAGTTAATTTTGTATTTCTTTCTTTCTTTTTTTTTCTTCTTCTTTTTTTTAAAAAAAAAATAATGGTGTTGAAGTTAGCATAACAACATTTCCCTTTTGTCACTAGCAATTATCTGCAAAAAGTATGAAACAAAAATTTTACGTCAAGGGTTTTTCAAATTAACTTTCTTTTAAAAACCCATAAAATATTCAATTCAACTTTATCGCTTACTTCTAAAATTGCTAAAGTTTCAAGCTTCTATGTTAGAGTATTTAAGAAAATATAAAGTAACGTAAAGTCATACATCAAAAACAGAAATGATTATTGAGATTTTCTTTTTTCAATTCCCACTTTGGTTAACATTCGTCAATTCAGGCGTATTAAAGCATATTTGTTAGCCAATCTTTCAGAGGCACCATATAAGAGGGAACAACGTTTTTCCCACAGTATGGACAGTTAATATAGAGAATGAAAGAACATCTATGCTTTGTCCGGGATTCGAGCTCAAAACCTTTCTGATTTGAGGCCATAGTTTTTAATATAGCGAGAAAAAAAAATTTTTATACGCCCTTTGACGCAGGTGGGTCTTATAAATATATATTTTTTGACCCTCTAATCACAAACAAAAAAAAAAGTTTTTGGTATTTTTAAAGTATAAAAAATAGTCTAATATTAGTTACTAAAAAAACTGTTAATTTACTGTTAAGACCCTGATATTTCATGCTGTTTTTCATAACGACAAATTATTAAAATGCAAGATATAATATTTTTCACTTACTTTGACCTAAATTAATACGAAATAGAGAAAAAACTATGAAATTATTGAGCTCAGCACAAAAAAGAACCCTGGTTATCTTATTGTATTTTGTAATGCGATAATTTTATAGAGAGAAAGCTTTAGCATTTCAATTGATGTATTATATATTCTTATTTTTTATTAAATTTTCTCAGGATTTTAAAGTTTTCTTTGCCCCGTAAGTGGACTGATCGTAAAAACACGGTTCCCAATAAAACGCCAAAGTCGAGAATCACTGGTGGCAGTCAGTAAGCGGGTGGATGGCCACTTTGATCAGCCTACGTAGGGACCGAGGGTGAGCGGTATCGGTCCATCGGTGCTCGTTAAACTGTTCTGTCGTAAAGTCCTAGGCTTCGCTCGTAAGTCGTCGGGCTGCCAAAGCGGAGGAGCCATCCCTCTGCAAAGGATCAAAATTGCGATGGCATGTCTTTGAATAATGTTTCCAGACCGTCGTGTGACGCTCTGGTGTGACGTAAATAAAATATCTACCTACCTCAAATTTTATTCATATATGCTTTACATTATTTAAACGTTTGTATTGTTTTAACAGTAGTTGCTAAATAGCAATTGGATTATGCCTGATTATTGGAATGTAAAAATATTATTATTATTACTTGAATTTTTACTTCCTAAGAACGTAAAACGCAAGGCTTAATGTACACACTGAAGTTTTGCTGTAACTGTAAATGTATGATGTTTTTCTTTTTCTTTTTTTTTGTAGAAATTATATATTATTTCACTTAAAAAATTTTTTTATTCTAAATAATATCTAATTTTTAAGACTTTTTATGAGAAAATGCAAGTTTAGAGACAAAAATATAAAATTACATTTTGTGTACTTTTCTGCTTATAATGGTAAAATTGTTTCTAATTATTTCGTTAAGGTCTATTTTTCATTTCTTTGTGAGAAAATTTTGACGTACTTATAAATACGATATTTAAGGTAAGATATAAATAATATAAAATACAAGAGATTTTAAGAAATAATACGATAATTAAACCAACGTTTATTTACCTTGCCTACAAAGTATAGATGACGGCATTTTCTTTTTAACTAGTATTTTTTTTAAATTATTATAATCTACGGTATAAAGGAATAAACTAATGATAAATTGAAATATATAATGGTGTGGTTTAAAAATAAAACGTAGAAGTTTCTTTCGGTTCAAGAATTTTAATAAAAAGAATAAATAAAATGAAAAAAACTAAAACATTGATAAATACTGGCATTTCTTATTTATTTGTAATTTTAAACGATTGGAAGCATTATTCAAAATAAATTAATAGTTATCAATTAATACAATGGTAACAATTAATGGTAATTAAATCAATCATTGTAATCGAGAATTGTTGCTATTTGCATTTCTGCCAGAAAGGTCACTGTCCTTAGAACATTTATGAGCTTGACCATGGTCTTTGTCGGTTCATTTTGAAAAGAGAGCGACCCCCCTACTATGCATTGGGGGCAACAGGAAGGTTGGGGCCTGATAGTCATATGATAGGGAAGCAAGATGGCCCCTTGTGCTAAATGTCCCCTACCTAATTGGTTAAAAGATGATACCGAGAATTTTTTACCCGCGCATTTTCCATTCCCGCGCTTTTTGTAAAAATAGAACACATGTACTGCACCCTTTGGAAATTCATTTTAGAGGAACTTCAGTTGTACTTTCATATTACTTAAAACTGTGTGAATAAACATATATTTTCTTATTTGATGGTAAAATAAGAAAATCACACTTTACGCTTATATTTGTTTACTCGAATGCATTACTTTAATGCCGCAATGAGAACAAAAATAAGAAAAGAAACAACAAATTCCAGCTCATGTAACAAGTAGACATTTTAAATTTCAACTTCAAAAATACATTAATAAAATGCCAATTTAACTACTTCAAAAATAAATTGAATTATTAAAATGTCTTAAAATTGAATTGTTGAAACTGTGTTTGAAATTTACAATATAATCAGGAACGCTCAAACTCAGTCAACATAATTAAGCTAAAAGTTGCCATTTTTACTTTATTCTATGCTAAAAATTTGTAAACTTATTAAATCAATCTACATAGGATATTAATGTAAGGCAGAATACTGCTCTCATTGAATTGATTAAGCACAAGTTTTTCGCAACGCAAGAAATGTTAGGTGCTGGCATGCTCTTTGCAATTCTTTTTATTATTTATTTATTTATTTAAAATATATTTATTTATAGTTTATTTATTTTACATATGCTCGCATTTAAATTGAAGGAACTACAAAAAAAAAAAAAAAAAAAAATTCCTGCGGCAGCAAGTGCATTTTTAGGGGGCTTACATTTGTTTTTTTCAAGTAATATATTTGAGTGGTTAAATATTGACCAATGCTTCTGAAAATATCAGCAACAGTAGATTTTTTTAAAATCAAAAATTTGACCTTTGACGTTATAATTGATTTGAAAATTGAAGTAATAATTTGAAAACTGAAGAAAATTTTTTTTTCCCTTTGTGTTTCATTTATTTGTGCAACCGTGTTTTAGAGCTTATTGCTCTTCTGTTTAAAATAATTTCAAAATATACGTAAAAATTGCTGAAATGATCTGTTAACTTATTATTGTCGATCATTATTTACTCAGATTTCATACAGAATATTTTTGAGTTACATTGAAGTTTTTTTTCCTAATTAAAAAATAATAATAATAATAATTTTAGCAGATTTTTAAGCTTTGAAAAAAGAAATCATAGATAATTCTACAAGATATAATTTTAAAAGTACGGAGTATAAATAACAACTCACATTTAGAGTCGCATACTTTTCTTCGAATTGAAATGTTTAGCCTATTTAAATATAAATTATTTGATTTGAAAGTATTTAGACCCGACTGATCAGAGTATATAAATATTTTTCAAATTTTTATAATTCTGAAAAGTTGTGCCACGCATAATCTCTACCCCAACTGATTGTGACACTTTTCCCCAATAGTCTTGCCATTCTTGAACTGCATTGCAGCAGGATGAATAAATTCTTTTAAAGAAACATAACTTTATTGTGGATTACATTTTAGCTGGCTGAATTTAAAGCTTGGTGAAAAAAAGCTGAAAGGGGTTACGCTGTATCAAACGTCTGATAAAGAATCATATCAAGTAAAATAAAAGGAAAGACCATTGAAATATTTTGAACTTTATTTACGGAAATCCTTCAGGGTACAAATGCTATTTTCGTGGGAGCGATTAAAATTTCAATGAGTTTCAATTCAAATAAGTTTCAAACTATAGTAGAAATTTATACGTTGTCTCTACAAAATTTTCGCGTTTCACATAAAAGTTTCCTTGTTTATAAAACTAGTCATTTTTATATAATCATGTTCATAATTTAGGAAGTTTTAATTCTTAACAGTTTAACTAGAAGGAATAAAAATAGTAGTTTTAAAAATATAATATTACTAAAAAATTATTCTATAGTATTTAGTATAAGTTGTAATGCTTCAGCATATATTTTAGGAAATCTCCAGCCTACAATTTTCTGTATTTTAAATAGATTGGGGAAAAAATGATTACGATAGAATTAGAAACTATTATTATATTTTATTAAAACGGGTTAACAAAAAAACCAATTATGCGATAAATTAGTAAGAATTATAAATGTGCGTAAATACTTTGATACTATGTTGATAGCAAAACACTTTATTTTTTATTCATTTATTTATTTTTGATCTTATAAAAAGTACACATAGTTTATTGTTTCGTTATACATAAGTTAAAAATAATTTTTAGATTAAAAAAAGGCTAGTTAAAACGTTAAATAGAAAAATAATAATAATATTAAAACAATATTCTCATAATCTTTTTCCGGTGTTCCTTAAATTCAATATTTTAGAAAATAATTCTTACATTCCTTATTTGTTAACAAATACTATACTGTACGGATATTAAAAAATATTAGTAGAAGTCTACTTTATAATTAAATTTCTTTGATGCTTATAGCTTTCAAGATACAAGTTCTACGTTTTTAAAAATTAACAAAAATATGGCTTGTACATGTTTTATTGCTACAACGTTTGTAGCAACGCAACAACACTCTAACACTTTTTTGTAAAAAAAAAAAAAATTATAATAAATAAAATAAGACCAGTTTTATTGGGCTATTTAGGGATTATGGCTGATATGCAAAGTTATACTGTCTAAATCGGAAATAAGAAAAGTAAAAAAAAATAAATAAATGTTATTTAATAAGTCATTTGGTTTTCAAACATAGTTTTAAAAAAATAAAAAAATCCATTTTTGGGGAATAAATCACTTGCAAAGATTTTTGGGGATTACTTCAGGGTTTTATTGGGGTTTTCAGGATTTAAAAAAAAATTTTTTTATAACTAATTTCTTTTTTTTTATTCTTTAAATAAGTCTCTTAAAATAAGTCTTGCTACATTAAATAAATTGGAATAATTTAACCGTGTTAATTTTGCTACATTAAAAAAATCATTTAAAACAGTACGTAACAAGATTTACAATCGGGGAAAGAGTATTTAATATATATTTTTTTTAAATTATTCATCCATTCAAGTAGGTTCTTTACAAAAAACCACTTAGAACTTTTTATTTTGCGTAAAATCATAAAAGACTCTGCTTTCAAATAAAGTGAAAATGATGAAACACAAAGCTAAATATATATATATAAAATTTGTAAGAATCAAAATTCACTACACTCTTTTTTTTTTATATAAAACTACGCGAAAAATTCATGGGCTAGATAAACATTAAATTTGTTTATCTTATCAAAATGTTTTGAAGAAATTTTTCTAAATTTGCGTTTTTTGTGAAAATTCTCCCGAGTTCTACCTGTATGATAGAAGTTTTGACAGCTTTTAATTTTAGTACAGAAATGAAACTTAAGAATACATTTTTTTTTTTTTTTTAATTTCATCACTCAAAAACGATTCTGCCGATTTCGCTCAAAATTTCGTATTTTATGAACAATAGTAACGTTCTTTGAAATGATGTACAAATTTGTATACCTTATGATTTTAAACAATATTTGACCGTCAATAAGAGTGTGCAAAGATATTAAATAGTTCACGAAATATGACATACTATGCAGAAAGGGAAATTAACATCAATGGACTTAAATTTTCGTTCGCTCTCTACAATATATTTTCTGAATTGCGGCTACTTTCCTTCATAATAATGTGATGATCAAGAGTCCGAAATTGTAGAAGAAAAAGCATGTTTCTTCAGAGAGAGTACGTTTTTGCTTTTGATTTCATAACTTAATTTATCTCCCACGTAATCTAATTATCATACCGGTTTTTAGCCTCATGAAACATTGTGACTGCATCATAGCACGTGATACTGTACCTTTAACAATTTGCAATTTTATACGCGGGGTCGAAAATACAAACCTAATGCTAGAAGGTTTATAGGGGCTGACGCAGATGCTACATCGCACACCCAGGCGGCAGCGATTGTCAGAGATCGAATGATATTGACAATAAAGTAGGAATCCATCAGAAATTCAAACCAAACCGATGATCTTGCTTTAAACAAGCAATGATTTTTCTGAGTAGTAATGAAATTACAGTAAGTTTCATAACTGCTCAGTGAGCACTGCTTAGAACCTAGAAGACATGTCAACGCGTAGGCAGGAAGACATGCCATTGCTTGCCTCATCATCTGAGATTCTGAGCACGACTTAATGCCCATTCCCTAAGCATTTAGTTTCTCATCATGCATGTGAAAATCTAGAAACTACTTCAAGAAAAACTTCTTGCTTGTTGCAATAGGTTAATCGCATGCAGTAAGAATGGCCCCTTAAATATGAAACTTCCCCTTAAATATTAAAACTTAAACAGGAAAATGGTATTTTATTTTAATCTTAGCATTTTTAAACTTCATCCTAAATGAATCCATATTTACCCTTTCAAAGGTAGAATCATAGTTTAATTTCAATTCGAACAGCCTTTGCGCGTGACTGTCGACTCAGTACCAGGGTCAGACTCTAAAAAGTATCTAGTTAGGATTGCATTTCCAATTAGCATTGCTATTTCATCCAAGTTAACCTTCCAAGTTATTATTTCTTCTAGTTTTGAATAACTTTGTATAATTTCAAAATGACAAAAATACTTTAATAGGGCGCAAAAATTCATATTAATAACGACCAGTTAAGAAATCGTTTCTTTTGATTTCAATATATTTCTTTGCGAAACTTGCACTTTTACTCAATAATATTACTTTATATGGGAAAGAAATTAGGATATTTCGCACCCAGCTTACTACTTTTACAAACCCGCTTGATTGCTCAACATTCAACATTGTTTTTTTCTCTACAAACAATAGAAATTTTGTAAAAAAAAAAAAAAAAATTAAAACAAATTATTACTATTCAATTCAAAAGTATTTGTAGTATGTTAAAATTAATTACACTGAAATAAGCGATTACCTAGATTCGAAAAACAATCAACTCTACTTGAAAATAAAAATATGGACTTAGCAATATAGAACAGCAATATGAACTTAGCAATTAGATGTAATTTGATTCATGGACAATAATAGCGATAATTATAACAGTTCGAATTGAAAAAGATTTTTTTTCTGTAGGACAAATTTTTTTTTATTTTTACTTTTAAAAATTTCAATAAAAATATTGACATTTATATCAGGCTAACTTATATGTTCACACACCAAGTCGTATGTGAGCTTATAAAATAAAAATCTCGAAAAAGCGATACAAAATTTCTTACAACATTAAATAATTGTGTATTAAGCAAAAAAAAAAAAAAAAAAAATCACCACAAAGTCATTTATAATTAATTACATTAAACTTCGAAAAAATATAAATAAAAAAAAAAGAGCTGTTAAGTTTACCAAAATATTGAAATTACAACTATGTATTAGCATTTCTTAGATCTGCAGAATGCCTCACTTGGTATTTCTTTATAAGTTTAACAGCTAATCATTCTTGAACAAACTGTCTGTAGTTAATTTTTTTTCAGTGAATCGTATTGCTTATACATTTTTCGACTCACAAAAGTTGAAAGCACAAAACAGCGACTTTTGCTATGTTTTACTATAGAGAGTGATTAATGTTTCTCATTTATATTTAATATGATAAATCAAAACCGTATACGACACATGAAAGAGGATATAGCAAATGCTGTTTCCTAAACTTTAAATTAATTAAACTTAATTTATAATTCAAACTAAAACAGCTGACACAAAAACAGTTGCTATTTTTTAAGCCGAAATCCATGCTACCCATTGCTTAAAAGAATTAGAATATTCTATTTTTTTGGAAGGGAGGGAATGCAATATTTTGCATGTAAATATTTATGTAATATTTTGCAAGTGGACTGTAATGTAAATATTTTGCGGTTGGCAGTAGGCATAAAAAAATTATATTGTTTTCTTATTTCAGATAAGATATAAGTTTTACTCAGGGAGAACATTAATGTTTCAATTGATTTATTAAATATTCCTTTTTAATTGAATTTCCTCACAGAATTTTAAATTTTCTTGCTATTGTCATGCACTGTGTTAATGCCATTATTTTTTTTAAAAACAAAATCTAAAACTTTAACCACTTCGGTTTAATAATTTCTTATAATTTGAAACTAAAAACTAAAGGGAATTTCATACTTTTTTTTTAGAAAATTTGCATATTGTCTTATAAATAAAATATAATGCTGTATAAAAAAAAAAAAAAAAAAAAAAGAACTGTTAAGTTTACCAAAATATTTCTTTCAGTTTATGAAATTACAACTATGTATTAGCATTTCTTAGATCTGCAGAATGCCTCACTTGGTATTTCTTTATAAGTTTAACAGCTAATCATTCTTGAGCAAACTGTCTGTAGTTAATTTTTTTTCAGTCAATCGTATTGCTTATACATTTTTCGACTAACTTTCTTATTTTCAAGTTTGCATATCTTACAGGTTTTATGTCACAAAATAAAATGGAACGAAAAGTTGAATGCACAAAACAGCGACTATTGCTAATTTTTACTATAGAGAGTGATTAATCTTAAAAAAAAAAAAAAAAAAAATACGCGAACTTCCCTCTCTTTTTAATGTTGTAATTCATGCTACCCATTGTTTAAAAGAATTAGAATATTCTATTTTTTTGGAGGGGGAGGGAATGTAATATTTTGCATGTAAAAAATTACATTTATGTAATATTTTGCATACCTATGTAATGTAAATATTTTGCAGTTGGCAGTAGGCATAAAAAAATAATATTGTTTTCTTATTTCAGATAAGATATAAGTTTTACTCAGGGAGAACATTAATATTTCAATTGATTTATTAAATATTCCTTTTTAATTGAATTTCCTCACTGAATTTTAAATTTTCTTGCTATTGTCATGCACTGTGTTAATGCCATTATTTTTTTTTAAAAACAAAATCTAAAATTTTAACCACTTCAGTTTAATAATTTCTTATAATTTGAAACTAAAAACTAAAAGGAATTTCTTACTTTTTTTTTAGAAAATTTACATATTGTCTTATAAATTAAATATAATGCTGTATAAAAAAAAAAAAAAAAAAACAAATCCAGCTAATTGTTTAAGATTTAAAAAAATTACTTTTTTCCACTGACTTTTATAAACCTTCAAAGTATGAATTAGGATGTTATTTCATTGTGAACTAATTTTTTAAGTTATTTTAATACATGGTCTATAGAAGTATATAATGATAAGAATAATACAAAAAGAATAATATGACTTAAAAAAAAAAAGTTGGAGTTTTCTTCAGTGTTTTTTATAATAAATAAATAAGCCAAGTTAGGTATTTCAAAAAATTCAATTTTAAAAACCTCAATAAACAATAAAATTTTATGTCTTATTTATTGATTTTTATAAATTTTTTAGTTTCAATTGAATCGAAATATTGTCATTAATAAGAGTAAAATAAATTAAAAAATATACGCAAATAAAAAAAATATATAAAAGGTGTCCTGAATATGATTCATTTTTTTATTAATTTAACTTCTATCTGAGCGCCAACAAAGCTACTGTCAAAAGACTATTCAAGGGCTTGACCATTTCTTTTGTTGTCTCATTCTGAAGGGAAGATGGGAGCCCTGCCCCGGGTGGTCTTCCGATCTGGCGCAGAAGATTGCCTATGCTAAATCATCCTTACCTAATTACTGTAAGATGCTACTACTGAGAATTTCCCGCGCTTTTGCAAAACATAGAACACGTGTAAAGTTCCCTCCTTGTATTATTGACTGGGTGTTTAATTTGGAAATGGATTTTTATTTTGAGGGACTGATAACATGTATTTTTTTTATTTCCTTCTAATTCCACTTAAATTGAAAATCATAAAAATGGATATTTGTGTAAAAATCACTGTTCATTCTAATATCTGTTTGGTCGAATATAATTCCTAGAACACTGTATTGAAAAAGAAGAATGAACAAATAAGTGATTTCTAACAAGTTAACAAGGAGATATTTCCAATCACGGCTTCAATAGTTAATAAATTAATAAAGTTCAATTTAACTGCTCCAAATAAATTTAATTGTTGAAAGGACTTGAAAGCTTGAATTGTAATAAATGAAATTTACAAGGCAAACAGGAGCCCAATCTACATAAATGGAACATCTACATACGGAAAATCGTTATTTGTAGCTCATTTAATGCTACTAAGTATAAGAACTTAATAAATCTGTATAGAAACATTATGAAAATATGTAAAAAAACGGTTCTTGTCTCAATAGAAATAGTTGAACACAAGCTTTAAAATTTTTTAGTCGTATTAAAAGCTAATATATTTCTTTCATTCTTCATATTACTTATTTATTAAATTTGTTATTTACATACTCGCTCATTCAAAATGAAAAAACTGAAAAAAATGTGCAGCTTGCATATTTTTGTGATTGTTTTCGTTACGGTAAATGTTACGCTTTACGTGAAAAAATTTAATCAGTTTAGTATTGACCAATGCTTCTAAAAATGGCAGAAGAGTTTGATTTTATAATGAGATTCTGTTCTATTAATAATATAATAGAGAGTAATTTTTCTTCCTGTTTAACTCTTGTTATTAGAGCAAAAGTACAATAGATGTTTTTATTTTTGTTTTTTCATTAATTTCAAAACGTATATAACAATTGTTGAAAACTTAATGTTCATCATAATAAAGTTTACTTAAAATAGTATTTGTTAGCTGTATAGTAAATTGTTTTTTCACCTCTTTATTTAAAAAAAAATCCTAATTTTAGTAGATTTTTTTGAGTTCGAAAAAAGAAAATAATTTCAAATAGATTTTAGAAGCTTGTATAATTTTAAAAATAGGAAGTAAAAATGTACTATGACCTGTTAGAACATAATACTTTTTTTTTTTCTTAAATAAAATATTTAGTCCAATTAAATATAAACTATTTAATTGAATAGTCATGAAAGCATACAGAAAACATCAAACAGAGCATAAAATGTATAATTTAAAGATCATCTATTAAATTAGTTCTATTGATCATCTATAGATTTTTCCTTCATATCTATTTACAAATAAAGGGAGAAAGGAAGTAAAAAAAAAAAAAAAAAAAAAACAAATAAATAAAAAAAAAATAAAATTTCGCAGTTTCACTTTGCATCCGACCCTCTGAAAGAAAAACATAGCAACTCAAGAACCAGATTTTACAGAACATTAAAAATAAAATTGTTTTAAAAAAAACCCAAGTAAGTTAAAGTATGGTGAGGCCTGCGATTGGAGTACTAATGCCAACGCAGAAGTCTTGTAATTTTGAACCCAATCCAGAAGACAAAGGAATTCCTGGATCAAGTATTGGGAGAAATTTGCCTCCAAGGAGGACTTTTTTATGGAATTAAAACGCCTTTGCGTTGCATGGAAAGGAAAACCGCGAAAGCCTTTCACGGCAAGCATGACGACAAGGGGACTCTAACCAATGATCCCTCTACCCCTGAGGATATTTTGCGCCAGCACTGCGGACGGTGTGATCCGGGTGCGGAATTCGTATCGACCAGGATTTGAACCTGGTCCATCTCATTGGGGGGTAAGCGCTCTGTCTCATGAGCCACCACGGCTCTGCAGATGGTTATAGAAAATTAGTTTGAAAGACAAGGCTTCCTTGGCTTCAAACAAAAGAAGATTGTAGATAAAATTAGGAAGGTGGATAAGGGTGCAGCTGAGAAGTTTTTCTCATCGGATGTTAGTTTTACAACGATCTTTTATTTAGAAAAGCATTTATGATACATAATTTTTTTTTTTTTTGGGGGGGGGGGGGGGTTCTCCAAAATTAACAATAAATTTTTTTTTAAAAAAAGGCATTTTAATTACTCAATGCAAGGACTGTAAAAAACACGCAATGAGAATTTTATTAAATTTTTAGAAAGATCACAAAAACCAATTTTGTCCTCATTGCTTAAGATAAATTAGTATTACTTTTGTGTGATTCGAATTGAGTAGTTTATTTTTTACGTATAAGCTTTAAAAAAAACTATTTTCCATTCTCAACTTTAAGTAGAGTTAAGCTTAAATTTTAGCATTTTTAGGCAGTGAAGTAGTTTTTCTGATGGTGCAACATTTTCTCGTATGATCTAGCACAGAGATGAGGCAAGTCGGTGTGAGACGAGTCTAATAATTTGAAGCAACGTTGCTTGGGTGCCGTTGAAAATTGTTAAATGGTTGTCCGTTATATTTGGTTGATTGTATTGTTTTTAGAAAAAAATTTAATTAAAAAGCCTCACTAATAAAAGTGAGTCAAGTGTTGATTTTTTAACTCTTAAAACAGTCAAGCATTCTTGAAACAGCCCGGAGTGTGAAAGAGGTTAAGTTTTAAAATTTTGAGTCTAATCATTTCAAACTGTACATAACAAGATTTACAGTTGGGGAAATAGTATTTAAAATATATTTTTTATTAATTATTCATCCACTCAGGTAGGTTCTTTAAAAAAAAAAAACTTGGAATTTTTCAGTGTGAGTGAAATCATAACTACCATAAAATAATCCTGCTTTCAAATAAAGTAGAAATGATGAAATACAAAGCCAAAGAGAGATATTATTTGCAACTGTATTTATTTGATAGAAAAAAAACAACATTTTTCTTCTATCTGTAGAATGGCAGAATGAAAGATATCATTATCCCTGATAAATTTACATATTTCTTCTGCTTTTAAGAATAAGTTAACTGTCTCAAGCAAGAATTAAATTAATTAATTCTTAAATAATTCTCTTGATTATTACGGCCATGTTATTAAACAAGAATTTTAATTTTGAAAGCACTAAGGAAGTCAAATTTTTACTCTGTGAATCGTTATTGTTTTTCAACAGTGTAGTTTTTACACATAATATAATTTTAAAAAGGCATTACACATAATTTTAAAAAGGCATTTTGTTGCGATTCTGATGTAGATTAACAAAGCCAATTCTATGTTTTCTAACAATATTTTTGATACACTCATGAAAAAAAAAAAAAAACAATCCACGTTTCCCTTTAAAAATATTTTTTTTGTCCAAAATAGTACTGAAGTCAAAGATTTAAATTAAAAAACAGCTATGAAACCCATTGTTTATTCTAGCTTGTATGTACCCCACACCGTAAATACATAAAAGTAAATTTTATATATTACATTATCAGACGCTTTAAACGAAGCTTTTTTACTATCTATCAAGTTTTAGTTCATAATTAGCATCTGTGTTGACTTATTAATTGATATGGCTTAAGATTGCTCGGAAATGTTTCGTAATAGATTTGCTTTTAATTATACATTACTTTTTTCTAAATTTTTCTTAAAAGATGAAGCTTTAGAATAACAAAAAAGTATATTATAAATTTAAATAGCATAATAAATTAGTATAAGGTAAAATATTTTAAACAAATTATAGAATTATAATTAAAATTTTTAAAAAATGCTTCGTAAAGCAAAATGTTTGTTTGTTACTCTTTGATAAGAAATTAATTTTTAAAATAAGTCACGGGAACAAATAGTAATTTTGTTTATGAATTTATAAAGGTATTTTCTACATTGAATGTTACGCTACAACTCCTTACTAATAACCTTATGGTAAATGAAAAAACTTTTTTCAAAATTTGTTGATTTTAATAGTTTAATTTTTTTACTTTAAAAATAAATAAGGTAATTTTTTAATTAATATTTTAAAAACGAAATCTACAAGAATTCTATACAGCAAAGAATGCTGACGATCTTCGCATCCACCCTCGAAAGAAACACTTGACTGGCTCTAATCGGTCAGTAGACAAGTGACTAGGATCGCGCTCACATAAAAAAAGGGTCGAACTACCTGCTCCTCGCTTAAAAAATGTGGACTCTTATATTTTTCGAAAGGAAAACATTCACAGACCCTCTTCAAAATTTGAATTATTTTTTTTTTATAGATTTTTTAATATTTTCATTTAATTTATACCCCTAAGAAGATTAAACGAAATTTTAAATTATTCCTTTGCTTCTTCAGATCTAAAAAAAAAAAAATTACAAATTTATTACTTATGTTTCACAAGATATGTGAAGTTTCATAATCATGTTAAAAAATTTATCGAATAGTCAATTTTAGTTGTTCAATAGAAAGTAACATATATCAGTTTCGTTGTAAATTTTTATTACAAATCGTCATATCATTTGGTAACATCATAAAATGAAAGCAACAGACAATTTAATTTTGTTTATAGCATGATTTAATTTTTTTTACAAAATATTGATTCGATTTTTTTCAGAAAAAAATCACAGTTGATTTAAAAAAAAAATTTAATGCTCTATTTTGATATTTTAGACTTTGAAATTTATTATTTATCAAGTCAATTAAGCATTTCAGCAAGGAGTTGCACCAAAATAACGTAAAGCATCTGTAATTCTTTATAAATTATCTGTATATAAAGCATTTTGAAGCAATTCATAACTATTTTTTTGGTATGTTATATAAAACGTAATCCTGTTAATCATACATCAGTAATATTTACAAGCATTCTTCTGGAAAATATTATAATATTCAACACAAATTTTTTTTGAATTATTTTTATTTGTATTTGAATATTTTTAAAATGACTCAATGCTTTACCACCGTTGTATAGTTTAGTAAAGCTTGCTTTTCCAAAACGAAATTTTAGTGGATCTTATTCCAGCAGTTTTTTAGCAAAAGAAAAAGCATGCATTTAGTGATCTTATTGTAATATTAAAAAGTGACAAAATAATTGCCTCAACAACCTTATCTCTCTAACTATTACTTTTAAAAATCGCAATTACAACAATTTAAAGTTAAATTTATACTCAATATCTATCTTTAGATATATCGATTCTTCAGACATATTTATTCTATTTCTTGTATGTATTTATACTATGTTTCAACTATTGTTTATTATTTTACCAACTTGGTGTTCTTCCTTCGTCCCGTAACAGCTTTATTCCGGAATTCTTAATTATGATTTAGGTTCAAAATTAAAAAATATCTCGTAAAATATGAAGATCAATTTTGTCATGATATTTTTTTAAAATTCGATAACCATATTCCCTTTTCGAAACTGATCACTTCAAATATGCCAAAAAATGGATACAAATATAATATTTTTTGTACGAAAATAAAAATAGTAATATAAAGAAAGTAATAATGTGAAACAAAGTAAAAATAATAAAATACCAAAAATAAAATAAAATATGTAAAAGTAGTATAATAAATGACAAAAGCATCAAAAATTTAAAAAAAAAAAAATAACAGGATAATCATTTTAATATATATTTTTATTCCCTTAGTTACATGCTCTTGGACCGGTCTCCAAAGATTGAGACTGGTGTTCAAAAGCTAGAAGGCTTTTGGAAACAATTCTTAGGGGGCGGGGGGTCAAGAACCTGTTTTACTCTTCCCTCAGTGAGAGTTATGTCATACTTCCATGTCGTTGTAAATAGTCAGAGAAGAAAAAGAAAAAAAAAGTAAACGAGCCCGCTTTTGCTTAGATCGTTAACATTTTTATTTGGAAAAGTATGCATGAAATATGAAGAATTTGCTTGAAATACATTTAATAATGATAATATAATAACCCTTTAAAAAAAATGAACTGAAAGCTGAATATATAATAAATATATATATATATATATATATATATAGCCACACTCTTCAGAGTAGTTTGGAATAAGAATCAAGCAAAAAGAAAAAATAAATGAATTAAAGAACTACGATAGATGTTTTAATTAAGTAAACGCGTAGTAGTTGACATGGATGTTGAGAAAATTGTTGTTAAATAGTAGCAAAATAAGTGACGAAAAATTCTAAAATTGGTACAAAGAATTTTGTTTTATTTGAAAACTATAGTGGAGATAGTATTAGTGGTTCTTTTGCGAATCATATGATGCAGTTAAATGTTTGTAATAAAAATAAAATTTAAAAAAATATATATTGAAAAAGATTTTTTAATTTTCGGTTATAAGATTGACTACCAAAATAATGTACTCGTTTTACAACATAAGTGTTCGGCATTTTCCTAATGACGCAAAGCAATGTGTAATAAAAAAGTAATAAAAAATTATTTTATTACTTTTTTTTCACAAAAAAAAAAAATAAATAATGTGCAAATTTATAATGGATAACGTTGGTAGTTCACGATTTTTTTTTAAAGCCGGCTTGAAAACTTTAAAAAAAGTAGTTCTTAGAAAAACGTGTTTGATATCTAGCATAAGAATATTCTCTTATAAAATTATCAGTTTTTAATGAATAGAAAAGCGCATCAACTAAAAATCTTAAAACGATTAATAAAATTATAAAAAAAAAAATAATTTATCATACGCAGGTCGAAAATTTCATGTGCAGTAGTTTTTCATTAAAGAGCAATATCTTTTCGAAACGTGAAATATTTACAACTAAAATATATTAGTTTCATGCTTACGCTTATTATGTATTAGATAAAACTAAATGTTCAATAGGTCATTCAAGGGTATAAAAGATCACTCACTAATTCTGGAATCATAGAATTGAAATTATGGAATTTGAAAATTTTTTATATTTTATGTTCATTAAATTTGAGAGGGAAAGTTTCTGATAGAAAATGGGAGGCCATTCATATTATACTAAGAACAACACTGATTTCAATTGTTTTACAGTGCCAAGTTATTCTTGGTTAATGTTAAATATTATGAAAGTAAAATAGAACATGAAGACTTACAATTGTTTCTCTAGTTCCTTGTAATTTTATATTATATTATTTGTAGCCTAATTGTACAAATATATTTTGTAAAGAAGAAGCAAAGCCTTATAATCTGTGACATGCTTTTTTTTTTTTTTTGGTCTCATTCTATGAAATTCAACCGTTTGTGGTAATTTTGAAACTTAAATCATATCGTAGGAAATAAATTATTCCTATAGTATCTTCATAAGCAACATTTTTCGCAGAAATATGTAGACCACTGCACTGCCGCATTGCGTAAGGCGATCATGGTCTTCAGAAAACTTTAAACTGGTAGAAACATTTTTAAAAGAACATTCAAGAACTCACATCTTTACCTTCCTAATTATCGAAAAAAAAATCTTAGAGAACCTCTGCGAAGTATTTCTGTTCTCAGAATATTTAATTTCATGTATTAGTTTTGAAATTTCGGAATCAATTTTGAGTTTTCTGAGGGCGTAGGCCAGCTTACCAAAACAGATACATTCATGCCTAAACGATCGTTGAGAAAGACTTTACTGAGTGGTAGCAAAAGGATAATAAAATTAGGAGAGCAGTTGCATGTCAGGGGATAGAGCGCTTACGTCCCAATGGGGTGAACCAGGTTCGAATTTCGGAAATGGCTGGTTGATTTGAATTTTGCACCCGGCTAGTACCAACCACAGTGCTGAGGTAAAATATCTTCAGTGGTAGACGTATCATGGATTAAAGTCCCCTTTCAATCCGGCTAACCGCGGGAGTTTTTCGTGATTTTCTTCTTTATGTTACGCAAATACGTGCTAGTTCCATCAAAAAGTCCTCCCTAAAATCAAATTTCTCCCAATACTTGATCCTTGAGTTCCTTAGTCTTCTGGATTGGGATTAGGTTCAAAATTGGAAGGATATGGAGATGGTATAGTAATAAATAAAATTGGTAGTCGTATACCCTAAATTGGGTCGGCTGTTTTCCACAATCAATCTGTCTTGTTCTCTGTTTCATTTGCTTCACTGTATTGTGATTTGTTATATTTCGGCCGTATTTCTGTATTTATGATTTTTATCTTGTATTATTAATTTTTGACCCCACATAAACGTATTTTTTGTCTTCAATTTCGACAAATATTAAAAAAATAGTTTTCAAGGGCGGTATTTACAAAACAATCTGATTGACCTAAAAATAAAAATTTTCATGCCGAGCATTACTAAATATCAGAGCATTATCAGCTAGTCTGCAATTTAAAAATTAATTTAAATAAAAGTCTGATGAATACTTTCACGCCTACTTAAAAACGATCGTTTAGAAAGAATTAACTGAGTGGTGGCAAAAAAGGAAAATAAGATTAGGAGAACAGTTGTGGGTCAGAGGATAGAGCGATTGCTATCCAATGAGGTGAACTAGGTTCGAATTCCGGCAATGCCTGGTTGATTCGAGTTTTGCACCCGGCTTGCACCGACTCAGTGCTAAGTTAAGATATCCTCAGTTGTTAACGGATCATGGGTTAAAGTCCCCTTGCAGTCAGTCTAAGAGCGAGAGGTTTTCGTGGTTTTCCTCTTCATCTAACGCAAATGCGGGCTAGTTACATCCAAAAGTAGTGATTAAAAACAGAAAGCTTATAGAAATCTAACAAACTACAATAGAGGACTGTGAATGTCCAAGAAGCACAAAAATAAGTTTTATTGCGGGTTAAATGTTTTTAATGATCTTTTTATGACTATTTTCTGTATCTTTTTACAATCAAAACTGTTTTTTCTCTGTTTCATTTGCTTCACTGTACTGTTATTTGGTATATTTCGTCTGTATTTTTGTGTTTTTGATTTTTACATTGCTTTAATATGAAATTTTGACTCCATATAAACGTATTTTTTGTCTTCAATTTCGACAAATATTACAAAAATAGTTTTTAAGGGCAGTATTTACAAAACACTCTGAATGACCTAAAAATAAAAATTTTCATGCCGAGCATTTGTAAATATCAGAGCATTATCAGTTAGTTTGCAATTTTGAAAATTAATTTAAATGAAAGTCTGAGGAAAAAAATATCACTAACAAAGCCTTAAAGTATAAGTCAATATCATTTGGATGATTAGTCACTAGTTTTAATAAAATTTGCTCTTCATTATCACTTAAAAAAGCTCAATTAGCCGCGCGTAATTAAGGTCCGCGATTGGCAGTGTGTATTGTAGGTCCTCGATTAGCTGTGTGTATTGCAAGTCCTCGATTAGCCGTGTGTATTGTAGGTCCACGATTGGCTGTGTGTATTGTAGGTCCACGGTTGGCTGTGTGTATTGTAGGTCCTCGCTTGGCTGTATGTATTGTAGGTTCTTAATTGGCTGCGTGTATTGTAGGTCTGCGATTGCCTGTGCGTTTTATAATAATAAAGTTCTAGTTTGAAGAAAATATCTAAAACTGATTTCCAGCTTAATCTCAATTAGAATCTATTAAATAGTAAAAAATTTAATAGTTTTTTTTAATTTAAAGCAATTTATTTCGAATATTAAATTTAATTACAAAATAAGTTTAAAAATTTTTTTCGAACGTATAGTTCTAATAAGTTCTAACTATTAATAGAGTTTTAAATAATATTTTAGTCCTAAGAAAATGTCAGATATAAATTTTTAAAAGCTTCTAATGTAATCCCTAGTATACTTTATCAACAAAATTAAAAAAAAATTTTATTACAATTTATAAAAAGAAGTTTTATCATACAAGAAAAAGTAAGAAAAATAGTTTTCTTTAAAAAGTGTGTAAATATTTAAATATGTGTAAGGTGAATTTCTAAAAAGCTGTTTTTTTAAAAAAGTAATTCATGTCAAACTTAAAGCAATAAATAAAGAATGAGAGTTTTTTAACAATTTAAACTTAAATCACTACATTTTAATTAATAATGACTAAATAATATTATTTTTCATTAACATGTTCTTCGTTATAAACTTACCAACACCTTCAGTTAAATAAAAGTAAAGAAAATCATTAATTTCCTTTAAAATAGTGTGAAAAATTTTCTATGCATTTCATACATATTAAAAAAGTAACTAAAATATGGATGCGATAATTTTTCAAATAGGAACAATTATTTATTCCTATGCATTAACTGATGAACTTTCATTTACATTTAAGTGATAAAAATGTCCGTTAACGTTGTGCGTAAATATGTTTAAGCATTTCCTTAATTTGTTTCATGCTTATTCGTTAAATACGAAAAAGACCGGGGTGGGTGTTTCCGAGTAGGCGGTTTCACAGTGCAAACGAGGACGCCCGCTGAACGTGTGGTTTTATTGACCCACCGAGGACGTCGTTTTTGCACGCATACACACTTCGACTCGGCTCATTATACACAGTGTTGATAAACACTGCCAATCGAGGACAAAATTAGATTTTGCTAAAAAATGTTCTGGGACTATTTCATGACCCCCTGAGTACGAAAATACCATTTTCTAACCGAGGACGTCTCGGTTGGCACGAGGTCCTCGGTTAGAAGGTGAAATTGCCCGTGTGTGTCCTCGGTTGCCGGCGCTTGCGCACACACACGCGCACACACGCACACACACACACACACACACACACACACACACACATATATATATATATATATATATATATATATATATATATATATATGTGTGTGTGTGTGTGTGTATGTACGTCCACTTTAAATTTTTTAATATGAATCAAAAGAAAATATTATGCTTAAACATTATCAATTTCATAAAAGCTATTTATAATTTAATATTTTAATTATTATTATTTGAGAAGTTCGGAATTTTTCTTGAATTTTAATAGCATAAATTTATAAGTTATTTTTTCCAAAAAATTATGTTTTTGCCTCTTTTTATTTTTGTTGCTTTAGATAATTTAAAATATCACACATACGTATTTAATGATTGTCCTAATATTTAGCCACTTATCACTGTCATCATTCTTTCCAAACCTCTGTGATTTTGAAGTATTGCAAATCTTTAGAAAATACTGTTGTACGCTGTTCCAAAAATATGTGTGCAGTTGGAAATGTACGCTGAAAAAGTAATTAGCATAAAATAATTAGTATTCTATTCGTATTTTTGAAGACCAAATTAAAGAATCTTATTTTCTAAAAATAAAAAAAAATGTAAAATTAAATATAATAAATAAATAGAAGTTTTTTCAATATCCGTTAATTCGTTAGGTTGACTTTCTCTATCAATGCTCTTAAACTGCTCAAATAAAATATATTGAGTTTTGCGGCTAAACCTTAAACACGCTGTAAAAAATCCTGGATCAAATTACTGTAAAAAGTACCGGGGCTCAAGTGCTCGTACTTTTTACCAAGCACTCCATTTAAACAGGAACATATTCCGGTAAAAACGATCTGTTATACCATAATCTTTACAGTAATAATTTCTGTAAAATTACTGAATCACTCTAATTAAAAACAAATTTTTCTGTAAAAAATTATGGTATAACTTTTTACGGGAAAATGAATTTTACAATAAAATTGAGTTCACGCATTATGCACCAAAAGTGCCGGTACTTTATACCATAATTAAATACGAAATTTTAAAAGAGCAAAACCTTAACACCGCATACTTCCATATAGGATAGATAGGATTATTTTTTTTCTAATATATTATGTTTTGGAATCTTTTTTTTCTAAAATATAATTAAATTGATTGATAATAATTTATAAAATAAATAACTTTTTCTTGGGTTTGATGTTAAAGTAACCTTAATTGCGGCAGAAAAAAAATTCCATACTTTCCATTGTATTTTAAAATATAAGTATGTTTAGACAGCAACGCTAATATTTTGCTCCTTAAAAAAAAGTGATAAGTCATTTGCAAGTGAACTGACAGCTCACATCAGCTTAAAAATAAACAAACAAGAATAAAAAGATCTAAACATATCTTCCAATATTATTCCAGACAGTTACACCGACCTGAAAAAAAAGTTTCTAAACCTAATTTGGATTGTAGAAAGTTCAGTGTCAAATACTTCGTCGCCTTTGTTGATGGATATAAATGACATTGATCAGGCAACTGCCAATGCCTTTGCTATTCACCCTTCGCAAACTTTACGCTGTTTGTGACACTTTAATCCTTTTTGTTCGTCACGTGGGTGATTTATGCGTGTTTTAAAGAACGTGTCTCCACGGAAATGTTCTTAAGTATCCTTAAAGTCTCTCATGGCACAAAAGAGGATTTTCTGCTCTGACGTTTAACTCCGATATAGATTAATGGCAAAGTATAGGGTGAATGTTGTTTTGCAAACGCCAAAAAGTTGAGTAGCAACTTGGGAAAAGAGATCAACCAAATGGTCTACAATTTTATTTATTTTAAAGTTGTTGATTATTCATATTTAGTCATTGAATGCTTCAGACACCGCCAAGTATTAGTGTTAATGCTTATACATTTCAAGGGGATTGGTACTCTAATAAAGACTGATGTTTGCCACAAAGAAGAATTTTATCTTCTCCGAAATATGATTTACTTAATTTTTAATTATGGCGAAGTTTTTTGTTCGTCTGAAGAACATTTTTAAAATTAACATATGAATTTAAGAATGATGTTTGGATGGAACTTGAAGTATTGTGTAATAGCTGTTTGGGTACAGAGAAAAAGAACAAAAGATAAACTGATGCGTGATTTGAAACGTAGTCATTTGAGACTTGCTTCATCATAGTGTTATTGTTTTCAAATTGTAACTGTAACCCCTGATTTGAGATAGCCGGTATAGTTAATACTGTCTCAACTCTATGATCTAACTTAACAGACGACACAAACGCTGTCCGTAACTCAGGACGACTCACAAAGATGCTACTATCATTCGGCTGGTTCCCTCGTATAGCCAAAGAATATATAAGTTGAGAAGAAGTCTAGCTTCTCCGATATGTAGCAGGGCCAGCAAGGTCCTTCTGTATGACAAGAAAAGCGACAAATGTTTTTGAGCCGACGCATGCGCACATCTTGTGCGCTTGCGTCGAATATTGTTAAACAAGTTAGCGTCTCTAAACTTGTTTAACAACAAATTTTTCGCCATCTTTAAAGTGACATCTTTAAGTGACCGATATCTATTTAAATTATACACCTACGTTAAAATAATAAATTATATTTATTTTTTAATGAATTCGTCACAAGTAAATATTTTCTTTGTTTAATAAGTAAGCATTTTTCGAAACCATATATAAGTCTACAAAAAAAAAAAAAAAAAAAAAAAAAGCAGAAGGGGTTGAGTCACTTTTCATTAGTTGTTTACATGAGTGGGGAGAGAAAAGGAGAAAGGTGTTTGTTGGGAGCGGAGATTAATGGGGTTGCTTACGGGGTAAAGACGGAGGGACCCTCTGATAAGAGGCAGGTTTTTTTCCTAGCAATGCTTCCACACCTTGATGGAGGTAAGCGTTGCCTCCGGAACAGGTTTACAAGAGGGCCCATGAGAGCTGGTCTTCTTCTCACATTATATATTTTTTGGTATAGCCATGTACATCATTTCGTAGAAATTGATAGCAGGTGCTCCCGTTTAATTGATTAGCATACTTCACATAGTTTGAAAATCTTCATCTTGATCATGAGTAAATTTACGTTTCAAATAAATTTTCCATGCTAAACGAAAACAAAAAGTTGTGTACCTATATTGAGAAGTAATCAGTATTTCATTATTATTAATATTATCAGTATGGCGTTATTAGTATATCAATTATTACTAATAATACTCAAAACCACATGAAAACAACGCCCTTCAGCTAACTTAACAATGTTTGCAAACTTTGTTAAAATCGAACTTACAATTAGATACATTGAATGTTACATTTACACGCATATTTCTGATGCCAGCCAGAGTTTCTTTCTATGGGCGAGTGGCCCAATCACAGATGCCATATCTATTTTAATGTTTTGCAACTCTTACGATTTGTACAAGAAAGTACAGTTGCATCTAATTTATTGAAACATATTAAGAGGAACAAAATTTATAACTAAATAGTGATCCAACTTATTTTTTCTAGTGGGACAATGTACAATGTGCACCTTAATATATTTTGATACACTCTCAATGCTCTTAGTTGGTTTCAATTCGTTGGTTTTTTTACGAATTAGGTTCATAATTGTTTTAAACAGTTTAACTTGCATTAAGGTGATCCTGTATTGAAAAATAAAATCAAAATGAAAATAATATATATATATATATATATATATATATATATATATATATATATATATATATATATATATATATATATATATAATATTAATATTATATGATTATAACTCAACTCCAAAGTCGATTGCAAAAATATAAGTAGTTCAAATTCAACAAACTTTTCCCCTCTACGCTATAAGTTATATTTCTCTTTTAATAAAAAGAAATGTTAATAAAAAGATACTGGAGGCATTTCCAATATACCTGGCACATTGGAAACAGGAGGTGGATGCTTGCAAAAAACCGAATTCCTCAATTAGCCTACGACATATCTATTAGTTTTTTGCGATAAATGCATTACTTATCGTTGGATATCGAGTGAAAGTTTACTTTTACAGTTTGGAAGAGTTTTGCTCTAGCATCAATCATTTTGGATTCTTTAAACGTTTAAATTTAGCTTTGGTTGAGAATTAATCTAAAAGGAAAATTTATGAAGCTGTTAAGATAAATTATCCATTTTAAAGTAAACACTGCTAATGAAAGCATTCCTTTACTTCTATTATATAGGTGCCACAGAATTTGCAAACAAGGCGTAAACAAGCTTTAACTTCTCAATGGTGATCGATAAACATTCTGACTTTGACAGGGATAAATGGTATATCTTTAAAATTTCTGATGATCTAGCTATAATATTTTTTCCTTTTCTATATATTAAGTAACTTATAATTGATATCTTTGAAGGTTTTTAGTTATAGAAAAACTTTTATCTTTAAATTAATTAAAACAAAATAACCAAAGAATATTATTTGAAACTGTAATCAAGAAACAAATTTTATTTTTTTGCACTATTAAAAAATATTTTTATTACACTAATAAACTGGATGTAAAATATCCTTTAATTTTGATACGGGGATATTTCCGTCTAATATCAAAGTAGAAAATACAACATTCTAAAAATACGTAAGTGTTTTTCGAAAGTAATTCTAAAAATATTAGTGAAAGAAAAAAATAATGCAGAAATGAAAAAAAATAATAAAAATTTTTTATATATCCATTTTAAGAAAAAAATTATCACATTAAGACAGTTTACAGGGTAAAAAGTACTCGACAGTAATTAAGTTAAAAACTGGACAAAACGTATAAACGAAATAATTTATATTAACAACAGATTATGAGTTTAAATTTTCTGTAGACTTCATATCTAATCAGCTAATGAAGTTGAACATGGAAATCATTTCTTTAGCCTAAATTAAAAATGATTATTAATTTAATGCACTTTTTTTAAATAACTGAGTCTTTTAATCATTTATTGGTTAAAGAAGCTCTCCAGTCGCGGACGTAAACGGCTGCATAGCGCATTACGCGTGGTCAAGTGCCAAGTGAAATAAAAGAATGCCAGAAGTGAAATAAAAGAATGTTAGGACAAATATAATTTATTGTGCGAACCCAGAAGGGTTGAAATGTGTTACGAACAAATAGTCGTTTTATGCTGTAAGCCAGAAAATAAAAAAAAAATGCTAATAATCTTTGTAAGCATTCTAGAGATAGATATTAATTTTGGGTATGACGACCTTGGAGACAGATGCAAGTTTTCAGGCGCCGTGTTCTACTTTTCACAACAGTATTCAGTAGCTGTTGGAGCAATTTGTCTTATCCCTCCAACAGTGCGCGATTTAGTCCTTATCCTTGTTTATTGCAGGGCATTACCGACAGACAGCATCCCTCCCCAAAGCATCCCACACATTTTCAATGGGTTTCAGATCTGGAGAACATGCTGACCATATGAAGTGGTTTATGTACCCTTTCTGTACACACTCTTCGACAGCGACTATTCAATGACATGTTGCGGTATCGTCCATAAAAACAAATTTATCACCGCCAGCTCCACGGATCAAAAGAGCAAGCTGGCAGCAGAATAGCATTAATGTAACGTTGGTAGTCATAGTCCCAGTTGGAAGCTCAGAGAGTGGTGTACGTCCATTAATAAGAATGCCAGTTTAAACTATGACACTACATGTGGAAAATCGGTAACTTTCCTGCATGTTTGCTCGACTATACGTGGTACCAATTTCATGCCAGATCATTTGTCGTCGACAACCAGACAAGAGACTGAATCTGCTCTCCTCTGAGAATAGTATGCGCAAGTCCAATCCTCTTCGATCCAAATGCGATGCTGAAGACACCATTACAAACGAACGCTTAGTAACTTCTTGTGACAATAGTATGCACATAACAGGCCGGCGAACAACTCTCCTGCTTGCAAGCTTCTGACTACAATTTTTCGGAAGACTCGCTTACTAGTTGCAACATGAGACTGATATGCTATCTGCACTGTACCGATTCCTTTTTGTCGATAGCTTTATTCATCTTTCTTCTGAAGGCGTCATATATAGAGTCCGACTTTCCCAAAAACAATTACAAGCCTACACAGTTTCAGATCAGCTAGTCTGGGAAGTAAAAATGGTCAGTTCATAATAATGACCACATTACCACTACATTGTGGAGCCTCAACTCCAGTGACATTTTTTCCCACTATTTCCCCTCGCGAAAATACTTTGTATTTTACATCTCACTCAAAAAAGTACAATCATTGATCATTTTATTTTATTTTAAATAATTTAAAATAAGTAAAGATGTTAAAATATCAATTTTGATTACATTGTAATGTTCCGATTTATGCAATAGTAAAAACAAAGACTGAAATATGTTTAAATTAATTGTCGTAACAATTTTTAGAATAATTTATTTTCTTATAAATATAATTTGTAGAAATTTACGCCTGTATTTGGAGAGAGTTAATTTATTAAAATACTTTTTTTGTAAAAAAAAAAAAAAAAAAAAAAAAAAAACTTATGTAAGTAAGTGTATGTATTGCGTATAAAATGGGCAAATGTTCCATTTACGGAAAAAGATTAGTTTATTATTCCCGAATAATCTTAAAAAGCAAATCTATCATTGACAAATGACAGTTTGGGAAATCAGTGATTCAAATCAATGAACAGAAAATCCTTTTTAGAAAATGAGAAATGAAATGAAAAAAATAACAATAAGGTTCTTTTAAAGGCGAGAAAAATGGCAAATGCCAGAGAGTCAAGGATCATTTAATAATGTTGTATTAACATTTTATTAAAAAACAAATTTCCAATCTTTCTAGGTTTTTTTAGAAAATTGGGTATTTGTTATAAAATTAATGATAAAATCAAGAGCATTTTTTAAATGCACGAATGTTGTTTTTCTGTTAAAACTAATTTTGAACATCGTTCATTACTTTAAATGAAAAAATGATAGTTGAAATGTGTTTTTTAATCATCAATACTAATTAAAAATTTTACAAGTTATACTATGTTTTTATTAGTATAATTATTATCAAATTCTCATTTGACGCTTTTAAATTTGCAAATATTGGAAAAATAGAAAGATTATTCATTTGTTTTTATAAAGCCCTGGAGTGTTTTTTGTTGCGCTTATTTTAAATAAATTAACATTTTAAGTACAATATAATATTTGAAATAGTTTTTGACAGCCTATATTTAATTGCATTATAATAATAAAGTGTAAATAAAAACACAACACGTTTAATATGTTATCAAACTTACGATACAGGGCTATTATTTTCGTATTCTTTCTATTTCATTATTACATTTTTTTATCTTGAATATTTTATTCTTAACTTTAATTCGATATGCATATTTATTTATAACCAAATGCGTTCCAAAGTAAGCATTGCCAAAAACTGTTATTACAGTATCAGGTTTACAGTATCAGGTAATACATACAAATATCATTCGTGACGCAATATTGTCCCGATTGGACTGCAGTGTTAAAACTGAAGTATTTATTCATCTACCAATTGAATCTCTTATATATTGCAATATATAACCAACAGTCTAACGATGAGCATATCCAGGATAGAGTTTGACTCTACAGATATACATATACATATATATATATATATATATATATATATATATATATATATATATATATATATATATATAATATATATATATATATATATATATATATATATATATAATTAAAATTAATAAACAAAATAATTTACTTTTTTTAATTACGAAAAACCTGGAAAACAAAACATCGAATAAAAGTTAACTTTTTCTCAGCTGTTACGATTATATCCGCGAAATAGTGCTTTCTAAAATTGCTTTAATATAGCCAAAGCAAAATATATCAACACAAAAATAAGAGGAGCACCAAAAAAAGAAGATGAAACTATCGGAGAATATAACATAGCAAGAAAATAACACAATACAAGTAATAACACCACAAGTAATAACACAACAAAAAATAAAAATTCAAGAAAAATACGAAATAAAACACGAAGAAGAATACTTAAAACGTGGAACGAGAACAGACGTATGTGTACATCTTGAAGGTAAATGTCTATGAACATCTTAGACGTAGATCTATGAACGTCTATGTATCATCTTTCAAAAATGATTTAAAACTGATTATTTTTGTTAATTTTTCCTGGCTTTTTTTAATAAATTTTAATTAAAAATTACCTCAATTACCTGCTTAGAAATGTCAGCAGACGCATAAATATGTAAGGGTCCTTTGAGTTCCTTTTATTTAAAAATTCTATAGTTTCTTAATTTAGATATACGGATTTGGGTGTTATTTCATTCGATTCATAGTAGCTTGCCTAAACAGCACCGAATAAGCTTTGTCTCTTCCCCCTTAGTGAATTCTAAATAGAGACTCAAGCGTATCTTAAGGGAAAATAGTAAACTTTAGATAATCATATTGGGCTTAAATTACTTTTTTGAAACAATATACGGCTTTTCCATAACTTGCTCATTCTTCAATTATTCACATACGAACCTTAAACTTCAGAGCCATATATATAAAAGTTGAATCAATAACCATCTGTGAATTGATTTAGTTTCTACTACATGTAGGGCTTCTTTTCCATGCAATTTCTTTTTTGTGTAGTTTTGGTGAATTTAGTTAATGATTTCATTCTACATTTCAGTATGGGGCTAATTTTTATGTTACGACAGTATAGGGGAGAGTGAGGTCAATTGTAACAGGGTACGATTGTAACAGAGCAAAAATTTTGAGTGTCGGGTTCTAGATTTGGTTCCGAGGTGGCGCGCAAGGTGTATTTAATAAATCTACATGCACACCCCTGCTGGCAACCAGTTTTATGTACTTTTAAAAGAGTTACATCACAAAAGATATTTTCACGCTACATAAGTACTTTTTTTGGTATTAGAATATTATATTGTAACAAAGTAAGTTTGTTTAAACAAATAAAAATTATTAACCGAATATGTAAGTGGACACCTTAATTAACATTTCAAAAAAAAAGATTAGTTTTTTTAATTAACTATCATTGTTTGTAACAAATGAAGCTGAAATGGCGTATTGAGGACGATTGTAACAATAAGTAAAGGGACGAATGTAACAGCTGAAAATAAATAATCTTATGTCTACCAACCATTACTTAACTCTTTAAGAACCGCCAATAGTTTCCTATATCATTTATATTATGTTGCATGTGCATTATTTTATTTGTCACCTTTCACAGCATAAATTAAAATTTTTAATCCCTTAAAGTTAAAAGTTTGACCCTTTAGGTCTCTGATCATTATTTTTACTCCTAAAATATCATTACTATTTTGATCAATAAAAAAATATATCACAACTATGATAATATGTATAATTAACTATGTTTTAGTTGAATTTATGAACTGTTACAATTGACCCCGTACGTGGGGACAATTGTAACAAGTGCACGACTGTCAAAAATTGTTAATAACTAATATAATAACATTTAAAATAAGGTATTTATTTTTTTTTTTCCAATAGAGGATAGTCTACTTTACTCTTCTGTCAATTAATACTAATAATATATTGGATTTTTTGCTAGTTAAAAATAGTTAAGTAAAAATGTTACAATTGACCCCACTCTCCCCTACTCATTAGTATGTATTCAAGAAATGTAAACATACTCTAAGTTTCTACAGTCAAAAAAGTCGACACTCGATATTTCGGTTCAATTTACCGTTATTTGATCCGGAATATTTTACTGTGCACTTGTTTACCCTGAATCAATTATCAATATTAAATGGTCTTAGTAAAAAAAAAAAACAGGCAAATCCTTATAATCGACCAATGTTTATTTCGATGCAGTATTTATTTATTTCTTCATTACCTTGGAGTGTTTCTAGCATAATTCGCGTGATGAGCTTATTACAGAAACAGAAAGTATGGCGTTTAGGACTATTTTAGAGAGCCTAGTACTAGAGTTATTTTTTTTAAATTGCATCCATGTGAATTTCTGGCTCAATATCCTGATAATAAGTTTTTTAATTGCTTTAAATGTAATAAACCAAGTACACTATCTTTTGAGGTGTTATTCCGCTTAACACCACAAAAGGTGTTATTCCGCTCCTTAAAACTGATCTTTGATTAAGTAATTACTGAGTATATGGATGACCTGTGTCAGCCAACTAGCATGACAAACATTTCTGTTTATTGAATAACATAAATAGTGGCACTTAACAGTTTTACAATTTGTTTATTCTTGTTAATAGAGGACATTTCTATTTTTTTATGATTGAATTATATGACATAATTTATTGTATCTCTTTTTCCCCCCCCTACCTTTTCTGGTACATTTTTGAATGGCACTGCATACTTAGACAAGTTTAAATTACTTTTTTAAATTCGAGTATTTAAAAATACATTTTCCTCCTTAGGAATATATTTTATTTAAATTCTAGCATTAAATAAAATTTTCCTGCCAAGTTAATGAATGGAATCGTTTAGTAAGTTTCCAATCATAAATCTAAACAGTGTTCTGAATAAAGAATCGTTGCAGAATATTTCGTTTACATTTGACAACTCATTCATTATCAAAACCATTGCTGCTGCGGTTCGTGATATTTCGCGTAAAGTTGATATCGAAATTTTGGATACATTGTTGGATGTATTCGTTCAGAAAATAGAAATAAAACAACAGCTTATTTGAAGCAAAAGCTTGTGTTGTGTTGTGCTATTGAAATATAAAAGAGCAACAACATAGGAATTCATTTATTTTTGTTGATGGAAATATAAAAGAATCTATATATTTTTATATTTAGAAAAAACAACAGTTTCCTAAGTAATTTTAGCATTTTATATTATTATTATTATTGAACAATATAATAATATATTTTTATATTATCTGGAGTGTATGTATATATATAATTCTCATTATTTAGAAAAATTAAAAATACGAATTCAAGTAATTTTTTTATTGTAAAAAGTTCCGTATAATTCTTAGTTCTAGTCTAAAATTAAGAGCTAAATCGGTTACTGGTCCCATAAATCAATTATAAAATTAACACAGATTTTGAAATATTTATAGTGAAGTAAAATCGAATAAAAATTTGTGTTTTTACATGAAAAAATAAAGATGTAAATAAATGCATGCAGAGACTAAACAAAAAATTTGACAATAGAGCGTGTTCCGTAAAGTTTGGTAAAAAGTCAAATTATGGTAAAAAGTACCGTGTGTTGGTCCTTTTTACCGTAAAATCCACTTTTACTGACACATGTTAGGGAAAAAAACAAATACTTTTACAGTAATAATTACCGTAAAATCTTTGAATCACTCTAATCAAATATATATTAATGTAAAAATTAGGGTATAATATTTTACGGTAAAAACTGTGATTGGCTTATTCATCCAATTTACTGGTAATTTATACCATTATTTGATTCAGAATTCTTTACTATGTAAATAATAACCATGCGTAAAATAATAGAATATTCATATGCATTGCTGGTGTTTTATCCCACTAATAATTAACCTTGTTTAAAAAAAGGAGATTATTAGAAGTGAAAATTTAAAAAAAAAGATGATAATCAACTTTTTTTGTTTTAATTCAATAAAGAAAAACAAAATATTTGTATTAAGTAAAATATGATAATAATTATTCATATAAAATCTCTCCATGGTTTTAAATTCATTTTTACTTTACTTTGCAAAAAATTCCAATTTATTTAATTTTTTCATAAACATGAGTTTAAAAAATGAATTGCAGAGTAATTTTTGTGTAAATTGGAACTTTTGATAGTTAAAAAAGTAAAATAAGTCATCAAATACAATAATACTATTAAATTATATTTTAATTTTCCTATTTCAATACGTGTTGAATACAAAAATGGTCTTTATACTACTAATAATAAATAATAATTTAGTTAATAATGACCCATTGCTGGGGAAGCATTCAGGATAATGATGCATTATGTCACAAATACATTAAGTCACAAATGTAATTTTTACGTCATGTTTATAGTTTTAAAGATCTTTTTATTGATAGAGTGCATATTATTTTTATTAAAACATTTGGCACTGCTTAATTAATTCAACACCTTTACACAGTAGGAAATAATGAAATGTGTTTGAAAAAATAGATATTCCATTATAATTGTAGCATTTTGAAGGAATGCGAATACGTATTTTACAACTATATTTTACGTGTGTTACTGGTAACAAATGATAAATTTTTTATGGCATAAAGCGTAAATGGAAAATTATTAGAATAATTTTGGATATTTATTCTTTTATCATCAAAAATATTCCTCGACGTTATTCTTAGCATCAGCATATAAATACCACTTAGTTTTTTCACTTTTATAAAAATCTTTAATGATGATAACATTTATACTCATTTTCTATCAAAGTTGCTCAAGCGTATGATTTTAAAATATAATATTTTCATTGACTGCAATGTATAATTTTCAATAATTTTATTGTTTTGCTATTTTTAAAGATTCTGAAGACATCTATAAAATTATAGTAATTCGATTTAAGTAAACACTTTCCATTGTGAAATTTTCAAACTACGTTGGTGTTTTAACTGGAAAGAGTTATTAAAAAATTCGAATTTTTGAAAATCTATAATTATTCCATTTAATATATAATCATATCTTTTTATGATGAATTAAAGTTGCAAGCTCAGTAAACCAAAGAAGTGAAACAAATGTCATAAAAAAATTTGTGTAATTAATCTCATAAAAATTATAAAAATTCGGTCAATGGTGCATATACGCACCGTTTTCTTTCTTTGAAACCTTTTTTTTTTGTCTAATGAATGCAATTTAAACATATTTAAATTTAAATAATTCCGCATTTTTTAAAAATTTTATGCTTGGCCTGAATTATATCGAGCTTTCGAAGTTCACAAATTTTATAAAAGAGTAGCTTTATTAAAAGAGTAGCTTTATTTTAATATCTGCACATAAATCTGTAGCGTAATTTTAGGACAATTTCAGTGCCGGATTTTTTTTTTCGTTCAAAACAGTAACGATTGCAATAAATTTAGAGTTCTTAAAAGACTTTTACTAATTAGTTTTTATTTGTACACAAATAATACTTAATTTTTCTTGAATCATAAAAAAATAATCATTTTCTATAAATTTTTTCAATTGTACTTAAACTGAAAACTCGCTGAAGTTTATTAATATTCATTGTAAAATTGTCTTTTTATCAACATAAAAGGAATTTAAAGACAGAAATTCAGGAAACAAACTCCTAAGTAAACTGCTTTTGGATAGGAAACTTTCCTCAAAAATATCAGCTAGAAGTTTCAAAAGAAAAATAAACTTTAGGAAAAAAAAAAGAAAATAAAAAAACTTTTCAATGCATGTTGTTTGTTTTGGATCGACAGAGCAATCAATGAAGAATATCAACTGTTCTTTTGCTATATTTTTTCGATAAAAAATATTGGCTTAAAGAAAAAAAATGGTAATAAGAGAAAGTCTGTCGTTTGCATTTCTTTACAAACCAGGCAAAAGGATTCATATCGGTTTTCCAGTTTCCGTTTTTTATATAGATATTTTCTCCTGGTTATTCTCTTTACCCTTTTAGTTTTATTTAAATTTTTAGTCAAACAAATTTGAGTTCAAAATGGCGAAAACAAATACGTTTTTCACTTTTTTAGAAACAAAAAAAAAAAAAAATGAAAAGCAAAGCACGCTAAACTGTTATATTTTTGACTTATATCGAATTTATTTGAAACATTATATCTAAAGCAGAAAATAAATTCGAGTCTTATTGGTTTTATATGAATTTGTAGATATTACTACAGACGACATTTCGAAGATAGTATACAATTGTTGTTTCAATTAATAGTCCTATGGAATCAAAAATACATTATAATTAGTCGTAATTAGTATTTAAATGTTGTAGGAGTTTAGAAATAACTAAAATTTGTTTTATGGCTTTTGAATTTACTAATATGTTAAATTGTGTACACGGTATTCTGGAGTCTCTAGCTTTGATACATAAATTAAAAAAACTTTGCCCCAAATAAATAACAAAAAAGTTTATTCATCAAGTAGTGGAAAATAATATTCAAGCAATTAAGAAGCAAGGAGAAATTGAAATCTATGAAATCACTTCTGAGATTACGAGATGAAAAAACATGAAAACCAGTTTGGTTTATCGATGAAGCTTGGAGGCGTTTTAAATAATTAATGTTCAACTCCTCTTTGTTTCCTCTGTTAATCAAAAATGCTTTAATTCTTTTTCACACCTTTCTTTTAAATAGTGATTCATAAAGTCTCATAATAATTTATTTGTTTGCTATAGTACTAGATGTATCAATAATACTATATCTAAATGATTTTCTTCATTAGAGAAAGGGATGACGAAGGAAATGTTAAATTATATGGAATGTAGGTCTGTAGTGTTTCAGGATTCTAAAAGTAATGAACTTTTTCTGAAATCAGTCATTAAATCATAGGTATTCTGAATATTTTTAAACTTCACACCAAAAATAAATTGTTCAAAAAACCATTATATTTTATCAATTAAAAAATAACAGTTTTTAAATAATACATGTCATAAATTTCGCTATTAGTCAGCTTTAATATTTCGCTATAATTCAGTTATTTATTTATTTTTGGCAATATGTAGCCCTAATACGCATTAACTTGGTTCGAATTTCACTCTTTAAAGCATAAAAATTAAATGTTAGGCTATTAAATTTAATTGAACAAAAATTCACTTCCTTGAAAAACTTTCACTTCAATGTGAACTATTTTAAAAATTCTTCAAAACGATATGAATAAGTAAAGTGGAAACTGAAGTGTTTAACTTAATATGCTTTAAATAGTGAAAAATATCAACATGTTTTAAGCATTCAAAGGAAAAATTCTTATTTTCAAGAAAGAAAAAGAAATGGATTTAAAAAAACTGAAATTTACTAAAAAGAATCATGGTAGAAAATAAAAATACACACTATATATTTAGATTATTTGTGCTTACTACTAAACATACGTTTTATTTGTAGCGAAAGAAATCTAAATTTTTCATCTTAAATAGAATTTCATTTTCACTTGACATTTGCATGTAGATATTGATTTAAAAAACGGAAAAAGCAAAGGAGACAAGATATTCATTTTATACTATCAAAAATCTTTTGAATAATCCGTCAGATAAAAGTAATCCCCTTTTACTGCCAGAATACAGTTTAATAATTGTAATTTCTAAAGATAATAGAAAATGTTTCGAACTATTTTCACCTCATTTAATTACTCTTTCATGTTTTGTACACCTTTTAATTCTTATCAATAAAATGAAAAATATCTTAGGGAACGAATTTTCATTAAATACATGATCGCTAAAAAAATCTTTCTCATCCATCTAAGAGTAAAATATCTACTTCGTGAATTGAAGTGCCTAGAAAAAGGGATTAAATGCTTTTCCAAATAGAAGGGAAAAAAAAGAAAAGAACGTGACTTCACTTGTTTTACTTTCAAAAGCTATTTTTTTTCCTTCTTAGATAGAAGAGTAACCTTTTTTTGAAATGTTGCTTTACTCAATGTTTCTCTAGTTAATGCTAACCACATCTGTTACTTGAAACATCATAAAACGTTTATGGCATGCTGCAGCTGGATTTACTGCTTTTCTTACTGGGATCAGTTAGAGTTATATTTTGAACCATTTTATTTTCGGTTTTGGATAGATCCTTTCCATGTTGTTTCTATTCTTAATGTGTATCGGACGATCGTTCACAATCATGCATTTTCAGAGAAATACTTAAACACAACATGTAGACACTATTCGATTTTTTTTAGCAATTTTATCTGAACGCTAGGACCAAAATAGTCATAATTGTAAATATTTCTGATATTTAAACACTGTTGTTGTTTAGGATTATTGAGTCATCAATGTACTGATCAAGAATTTGTTTTACTGAAATAATGAAAAAGAAAACAATAGTATTTTTATTATAAATTTTCCTCTTATATTTCATTACCGGTAGAAAATTGAGAGGTGCAAAATGTACCATACATGTGACCATACGAAACTAGTTATATTCGAAAATATTTGTAGTTTTTAAATATTGCAACTATTTAGAGTTTTTGTGTCCTCATCGATAAGTGTTAAAAATTATTTTACAAATGTTTATTTTTGCGAAGGAAAAAAGACGACAGTTTTCATATCGTAAATTATTTTCTTTTACTTAGTTAGAGGTATAAAGATAAGATCAACCATATTTAAAAGTTTTAAACACGAGAACCTTATTATTTGAATAATAGCAGATTTTTTAACTGGAAGATCAAAACACTGTTCACGCTATTTAAAAACTTTTCAAAATAGCTTTTTTAACTGTTGGACTGAAGGTCAAGACACGACGAAAACCTGCAATCAGTCGTATACTTCCTTGCAAGAGTATAATCAACGTACGGGACAAAAAATTAAAAAAGTGAGATTTTTATATATTTGACATTTTTGTGTGATATATGTATGGCAAAAAAAAAGAATTACAAAAATTTTTTCTTCAGTTTTTTGAAATTCTATTTTAAAGTTTATAGCATTAGCAATATAAAAAAAAATAATTATCAAGCCATTTTTATCGAAATCTATCGTGAACAATTACGTCGTTTCATAAATTTCACGACAGTATAGCTACTGGTTTCAAATCACAGGTGAAATCTCTAAACGCCACTAAGAAACATGAGAAAATATCCTTTATTAGCGTTTTAACTAATAATATTTTATTAGCTAAAAATAAAGTCAATACCATGTTATCTAAAGTTAAATTTGGATAATTTGGCATAAAAACACCAAAATGACCATTACAATATAAAGAAGCCATGTAAATAAACCGTTTTTATGCTAAAATGAAAGCAGTTAAAGGTAAGAAAGATTAAAATATATATTTTGTGACTAACCTTGAAAAATTAACCGTTACATTAATTGAAAAAAAGAGACGAATAGAATATTTATAACAGCTCTTTGTAAAAAAAAAAAAAAAATTAAAAATAAATTAACAGTTTTATTTAATTAGAACAAACTAGGATTATTTAAATATTGATAATTTTTCTGTGAAATAAATGAAACTTAAAAGCTAGGAAATATGCAATGCTTATATGGCATGGCAATGGTGTTAAAAATGCGCCAATATTTTGAATTTAGATCAGAATCTTACTGACATTACAGGATCACAAATAAACAAGAAATAACAATCAAGGGAACACAGAACCTTCAACACAAAAAAGTGCAATTTTCATTTGATCATTTTCAAATTTTAACAGACTATTGGTAGCATTAATAGAAGTCTGCGTAACAAGTTTTAGAAAAAAAAATTAGATTCAAAGTTATAGCTAAAAGTATTTTAATTAAATTTTTATTAAAATACGTAGTTTATAGGCATTTAAATAAATGTATGTGTTTTATGGAAACCGTATAAAATATAACGTAACTAGACGTTAAATTTTCATTTTGTCCACCATTAATTTCTTCAAAAAACACACTTCAATTATGATCGTTCATTTATTAAAAAGCTAAATTAAAATATTGAGTTAATCAAATGAATTTAGTATTAAGCAAGACACATCGAAGAGTATTAGAAAACTTTTTAATAACAATAATACAAAAACTGGTACGCAAGGAACATTTTAAAGTTGAGAATCAACTCGGTGAGAAAAACTTCGATTTAAACACTGTTTGTTGCCTATTACTTAATAAAGTTTAAATTTTTTTAATATCTCAAAAACCAAATAATGGATTATTGAAGGATTTTTCTCATTCTGAACGTCCAGTGTTCCCTTAATTAAACAAACCCATAATTGAATATTCCGTATTATTATAAAGCCATTCTAACCAGTTTATTTAATATAAAATAGAATACAATTAAACTCGTAGTCTGGTTTGAGTTAATTAAAATATTGGTCTGGTCTGGTACCGTAGTAATTCGAACGTCTTTAATTTGAATTCGTGGATAATTCGAAGTTTTTTTTTCAGTCCCTTGAAACTTGTGTATTCAGATAATGCTTCAAAATCTTGGTTATTTCGAAGTCCAACTTCTTTAATTGGAAGTTTTTACCCTTTCAAAAATGACAAAATCTAGTTTCAATGCAGTTATTTTAAAAGTGGACAGGTTAATTTCAGCTATTGTGGAAAATTCTTCAGAAATCAGAAGGGGCTGGGAAAATATTCTTATCTGTTCTAGGAAACAGAGAAGGGATAAAGAGGGAATGGACCTAGACCACCTGTACATGTACCAAGATACGTGTGGTTCCCGCCCTTTCCCTTGAAAGTGACACATGGTATAGTCTCACCAAAGCGATAAATCACATATGCGTCATCTGTGATGTGTTGCATTTCCTTGGAAACCAGGCCTGTAGTCTATATCACTTGAGTTTTCTTCATTGAACTTTTAGTTTTTGTGGTGCGAGTTCAGTGCAAGCATGTCATTTATTAAGCCCCGTGTCCCGTACGAAACCTTTGCTGTGATTCGTGAAGTAGAAAGGGTGTAAAAAAGAAATGCATCATCTCAAAAGCGTATGTAATAGCACCTAACATTTTTTCGACCTTTTTGGAAAAAAAGAAAAAAATTTAAATCTGATCCAAATCGCAAACGAGCTAGAGAACTTGATAACCTTGATGTGGACGAGGTGTGTCTTAAGTGATTTAAGCAAGCGCGGAATCAAAGCTTAACCCCGTCCCACCCCCGTCAGGGAGCATCCGGAGAATACTGCAGACTCTAAGTGCGAGCACGTGACCTCTCAGCGAAAGAAAAAGAGAATTCAAAAGGCAGGATTGGTGGTGATTCATGGCAACACATTGGAAAAATGGGCAAGGGAGGCAGAACCAACTCCAAGGAAAACCCTGGTTGATGTAGGTTGGGCGCCGTGTGGGCAGAGTGGCGACCTCATCAAGATCCAAAGATTCCCTGGTCCCAACCAGAAGGCCTCAAAGAATTTAGTGAAATCTTAAAATTAACAAAAGTAGTTACTCAGAAAATAGAATTTAGCTAGGCATCAATAAAAAGAAATAAAACATTGAAAAAAGGTAGCGGACATATAAGCAAGTGCGGGATAAAAACACCCCTTTCAGTGGAACTCTTGTTCGTGCAAAAGCGGAAGAATTTGCTGTCAAGTTAGGAAACAAGAACCTCAAAGCAAGCTCCGGATAATTAGACGGATTTAAGGAAAGAAATGGAATTTCTTTCAAAATAGTGTGTGGTGAAAGTTCAATTGTGGACCAAGATGCCGCAAATAAGTAGAAAAAAAAAGTTGTACAAATCATTGAGCATACACAGGAAAGAGAAATTGTTAATATCGACGAAACTGGTGTAGTGGTGGAAAACAAGATAAATACCAAATAACGCTTCTCGTGGAAGCAAACATGAACGGCACTGAGAAATTACTGTTACTGATGATTGGAAGATCAAGAATTCCAAAGTGTTTTTAAAATGTCAAAACAAAGCCTATAGAATACCGTTCTAAAACGAAAGTTTTGATGGCTACGAATCTTTTTGAAGAATAGCTGCTAGATCTCAATCTCATGTACAAAAGAAAAAAACAGAAAAATTATCATGTTTATTGATAACTGTACGGCTCATAAATCGATACCCAATATGGAAAATGTCACGGTTGTTTTTCCGCCAAACATGACATCAGTGGTACAACCAATGGATCAAGGCAACATTAAAAATCTGAAGCGTTTCTATAGATGTCTAGTCTTTTAACACCTTTTTACTAAATTCTCACAAAAGCTTCCCATTACCCTCCTCGAAAAATCAAGAACGTGTTTAAATGTTCCAAAGTGAGCCAAAAAACAACAACAAATTGTTTCCGAAAGGCTGAATTCATCAGGGAACACTGTCTCTAGCATTCTTTTTGATGAAGAAAATTTATTCCCCTCAATTGCATGGGAAGACAGCATACAATTTGATGATTACATCAACATGGATGAAAACATAGAGCTATCTGATACAGATATTCTATCCGAAATTTGAAACAATAAGTACATTGCAGCAGAAAACGAAGACGATATTGAAGAGGATGTGAAGGAACAGAGGACGATTCCAACTTCAAGTGAGACAGACGCTTATGCACACCCCGTACAGTATGCTAAATATAAATATGGTTAAAAATTAAAATCAAATGCACAAATGCATTTTTTAAAAAGGGATCACATACTACAAGTATTAAGTACTGATCCCGAGTGTCAGTTGCCACTCAAAATAATCTTTTTGTGCCAAGACATTTCAGAGGCAAAAAAACTATCTGTTTTTTTATTTGGAAAGTATTTAAAATTCTTAAAAGAAAAAAGTTTTGATTAAAAAAAAAAACTGCTTGCTATGGAGATCTTGATGAATAAGCAAGGAAATTTGCGTGAAGAGATCATTTTAAAAGTACTTAAAAAACCACCTGCCAACACCAAATAATGTCTCATTGACACCAATCACAGTTTTCTTAAAATTAAAACTTTTTTTTAAAGAAAATATTTAGAAAAGAAAAAAATCAAAACACCATGCTATTCATTTATATACATTTTTATAGTGAAAACCCTATTTGCTTTCGATAAAAAGTTTACAACTGTTATAATATGTGCTTAATTATTTTACGTAAAATTGTCACAATAAAATAATTGCATTAAGTAAATAATAATAATCAAAGTAATGCAGTAACAGTTATAGTGAAAGCGTAATTAAACAGAAAATAAGTAATTTTCTATGATTACTCTTTTGTTTTCCATTAAGATAAACAAAAGAATTGAATTCCTTTTTGTTTTATAACAAATTCATAACAAAACAAGATAAAAGTCTATGATTTAGGTTTAAATAAATTTATTCTCTTGCATTCCGTTTTTCTATTTTACTAGTTTTCTTTTAAATTTTTTTATCGTTTTTCTTCAAATAAAATTTTTATTTATTAAAAAATACTTTGTGTGATACATGAAAAATAAAAATTTCTTAATTTTTTGAACACAATTATTTCATAATTTTTTATTTTGAAATAACTTTTAAATGCACATTTCTTTTATAATTACGTATATCATTTACTTTTGTATACAATTGATGCATTCATATTTAACACTAAACAGTATACTTTTTTTCAATCATTTCTTTCGAAAAATATATCGAGCACAAAATAAAAACGTGAACAAATAATAAATTTTATCTAATAATCAGATGTTTACGTACTAGGACTCAATTATTTGTCCAAATCCATTTCCTTAAATATGCTAATTTTATTTAAAGCAGAAGATATCTTGAATTACAAAATTGAATGTATGGATATATTTTGATCTAATAATCAGATGTTTATGTACTAGGACTCAAGGTTTTGTCCGAATCACTATCCTTAAATATGATAATTTTATTTAGAGCAGAAGATATTTTAAATTACGAAATTAAATGCATGGACATATTTTTTTCGCAGAAATCTTAAATTCTTGAATCTTCAATTATTTTGGAGAACTGCTATCTATAAATTATGACTTAAACATTTAATCGCAAATTCTGTTTACTTTCCTGTGGTATTTTAAAACTTAAAGTATATAAAAAATTAAGTTCAAGTAAATTCAAATTAAACCACGAAAGATTCGATTGCTGAAAATATATTGTCAAATTTACGATATTGAAACAAATTATTGGAGAAGAACTTCCCGCAGCGTAAATCTAAGGAATCCTCTCAGATATTTTTTAATATTTTGAAATATTTGTTCAGCATTTGAAGCTTTATAATTTACTTTAGATTTACTTAAACACACTTTTTCTATACTTTTAATTTTTAATTACTTATGAAGGTGAAGTAGAATTACCCATAAAAGATTTCTCCCGTGGTTTAGCGTCTTCTTAATGTTAATTAAACACATTTGAGTCGTTCGTTTTGCCTCAACAACTCTTAAAGCACATTGAAAATTTTTTGCACACGATAATAATTATCGTTTACCCAAAGATAAACATAACTTTACATACCAATTTGTAACTTTTTATGAAATTATTTTACAATTGTAGAAAAATTTGAATTGTAAGGTACACAAAGTTTTCAACATTTCGCCGTATGCTAAAATATAAATGAGGTCAGCCAAATTGTTTTTCAGTTATTCAGTTTTTAAAATCCGCGTATTTAAACATTTAATTTCTCGAAACTTTTTGATTGATTTAATACAATACTTGTATTTTGTTACTTAAAATTGCATACTTCAAAATGATGTAAAAGTTTATATACCATGCAAAACATGTGATAAAATATTGTTAAAAATTTAATAAAAATATTATAAGTGTACTAAAAATTATTTTATACCTAGAGTTGTCTTTCGATAAACGAATTTTACAATTGTGCGCAGATTTTTTTCGATTCTCTTAATAGGGTCTCTATATATAGCGAACGACTCAAAATATGAAATTAAATGATCCTGTGACTAAACTATTGGAACCCATATAGTCGAAATCACGGTTACGCCCCCTGTTTTGAGGCTTAAAAATCTAAATCAGACAAGAGTTCGCATTCGTCAAACTTCGTAACTTAGAGTATCGTCCTCATTATTTATTAGCTTATTTAAAGTTAAGCCTTCGAACTATTAAGATTGAGTATTAATACCTGAAAATCCGAACATTAGACGAAAAGTTATTCAGTTATTCACTATTTTATTTTTCGTGCAGAGCACTATTTCAAAATACTTGTTTTAATTTTTAATATGTACGTTGATATATATGTTGATATATTATAATTCCAGATATTTTTTTTAATTCTCAATTCAAATAAATCTCACACTTTGAGTGCAATATTTTATTAAGAAATATATTCAAATTTGTAAAAAAATGTTATTCACAAATGAGCAAAACATATAATACATATTTATATACAATTTGCAATTATTAGTTTTTTGTAATGATATTTGACAACTGCAGTAAATGCTGCTACTGTCCCAGTGTTGATGCATCAGCTACAATTTGTGTAGAGAACAGTTGTCAAGTAATAAGGCAATATCTCCGAGGTTTTGAAAATAGGTCTGTCGTATTCTAATGTCGGATATCATTTTTCTAATATGCAAACCTAGAAGAAATATTTCGAACAATTCAAAAATATGTAAATTTAATTTAACATAGAATACAACAGGAAATCTTTATTATAAACCTGTACATAGTAAAAAGGAATTTATATCTAACATCAAACAATAAAGTTGGTTTCAATATACCTATATTTTTCTTTCTATTTTAGAAAAAAATTTATATCAAGATAGTGAAAGTAATAAAATATTGGAAAATAATTTTTTTAATGTTGTTAAGTATATAATGAGTAATCACGTTTTTACACGAAGAAAAAAATTCTGGTTAAATTACCATACTGCATGGCAATGCGTTTCTGGTTAAAAAAATCATAATTCTTACTAATGAAAACAAAGCATATGGTATTTAAACCTATCATTTGATATTTGTTTCGTTGATAAGGTAATGGGAAATAAAAATTCTAGTTTTCTAAATTAACGCACATATAATCACACATTTAGTAAAAGATATAAAACTGGAAAGTAAATTTAAACGAATAAATGGTTTTTATGCTATGCTCTAAAGAATCATGATAAATTATATAATTGGGACACATTTATCAAAATTTATTACACACTATAAGACCATAATGTATTGTCAATTATACTAAAATCCTTACCAAAGCGCTTCGATAAAAACTACTAAGCGTTTTGGTGTTTCCGTAGAGACCGAAAAACGATACATTTTAACTTATTTTCAGTTTTGATTATATTTTTTTCTCAGTGCAACTATAAAGTATCTGTCTACCTTAATCTAGCAAGGGTATTTCTTTTACTGATAGTAAACTAATAATATTTATTACAACAAATAATCAGATGCAATGCATTTTATTATTCTAACAATAAAACAAAAATTGTGTTTATTGTTTATTTAGAAAAAAATCATTAAAAAGTTTCCATAAATTCGATTGTGTAACGTAACCACTACAAAATGAGAAAACTAAGATCTGCTGTTAGCTTTAAAAGCTTAATTTGGGCAAGGGAATAGTTATCGGAATACGATGTGAAACGAAACTTGGAATTTTCTGAAATGAAGAAATGGAACATTTTGAGGCAAATAGACAGAACAGTTAAATTTTTTTGATGAAGCGTCTTAACTCATAAAAATAAATGTTAATAAAAAGAAATTATGTAATAGAATATATCTGCACAGGAAATAATTAACACAAGACGCACACATGTTATAAGCAAACAGTCTCCATCGCTACTAGAATAATTAAATGTTGAAAATATTTTAAATTATTCTCTTGAATTAATAATGCCACGTCGCGCAGTTTATGCATCATGTCACATAAGGGATTATAGTCCGTGTTACCGATAGACCAAGCTTTGTAACAATATATTATACTACAGTTACTTTACTACACAGAGAAAAACCATGTTTCTGGATTTACTGTGTTTCTGTTTTTATAGGAACACAAAAAAGCTCAGCTATTTAAGTTTTTCGCCGGCCAGGTGGCCGAGCGGTTAGCGTGCCCGACTGCGAAGCCATAGGCTACGGGTTCGAATCCCGCTCTGGGCATGGATGTTTCTCTCTCTCTTTGTGCTGTCCTCTGTTGTGTGTGTGTATGATGCGTGAATGTGGCCTACCCTATAAACGGGTTTGTGGCCGTGGGGCGTGGGCAATGTTGCTCTCCTCCGTGACTTTGGTTCACATGTGCCCACTGGGTAACGCGAAATGAGCAAGAATTCCGGCATAGTATGGCAAAGAACGAAAAGTTCAGTGCCTGCCGTTAAAAAAAAAATTATGTTTTTCGGTAATAATTTTTATATAATTAACAATTAGCCATAAAGTATGCGGTTTAATTTGGTAATTTATTATGGTCTTTAGAATATGGCATAAAAAAAACTATTTATTCGGTTAACTTTTTGGTATTGCATTTTCTCTAAATATGTGGCAATAAGAACTGTAATTTTTAAACTCAGTATTTTCAGTAAACCATTACCACAAGAACGGAAAAATTACCAAATGAATGGTTTAATTGCAACATATTTTGAATTTATTAAGCAGATTTATGTTTTCTTCTGACAAAAAGTATCATTACTATAAAGTACGATAGTTGTACGAAGATTTTTTCCGTGTATGTTAATGATATTTTATTCAGCGAAATTGTACAGATGCTATCGAATTTATCATTAATTTGTTAAATACAGATGTAAATCAGTCCTGCAACAGTCCATTGTGGGCAAGAGAGTCATGGAAGTTGAAACACTCATTTGCGTGACTAACGGCATGACTGGTGCTATCTAGTCAGCATTGCACGCACTCTGTCTTTACTACCCAGACGAGCCGAAGTTGGTAGAGCTTATTCAGGCCCCTACTAGGAATCGAATCCCAGTTTTTCCCAATGTCAATTCAGGCCTTCGCAACTGAGTCATCGTGGCTAAATTTGCTTAATAACCAAGGTTAGAGTTAATAATTTGAAGATGCAGTTAATAAAAAGTTACATCCGGCCCAATACGAAATACGCAATGCATGAGATAAAATTGAAACAAACATTTAAAAAATTATCTTAAATTAAAAACTTATGTTCCAGTGTAAATATTTGTTTTTATTTTATGTATTTCTAGTCGTTCCTGTTTTCAAGCATCATAAAACAGCTTTTACCTTATGCTAATGCAAACTCTATGTATATTTGAATTCACAATTTCCGAGAAAAATAACTCAGGTCACATCCAATAGCACTCAAAATCAAACACATTCTCTGACCTTTCTTCCAACAGAAATGGAATAAAATTTATATCTGAAATCATTTTTCTCCTCTCAACTAGGAAATTGAAATCAGAGTAATGGCCCATGTAAGGGGAATATCGATCAAAAATTTTCGAAGTTATTATTCAAGTGGAAAAACAGAGATTTCACTTGGAATAAATTGCAATAATATCTGAAGATGTTGGATATAAGTCGGAATATATGTTTATATATCTCTTGAGTAGTTAAGGCTTTTTTTTTTCAATTTGAATGTAATACAAAACGTCCGTATTGAGCAGTGTCAAGCTTTTAAGGAAATTTATCTTCTTCAATCATAGTTGTTTAAGTACTATACAATACAAACATTTACAAATTTACATGGATCCGTGCTATTTGCTGTCTGTCTGAAAATATTAATTTTCTTGAAGCTGTTGGAAGCATTATACGAATTTTCTATGTGACTAAAAGTTGGTAGACACTTTTAAGAACGTAAAATATATAATTATAAGATTTTATTTTTGAAAATAATAATATTTTAAAGAAATTTCATGAAAAGAAAATTGAAATGCAGCTGTCGAAAACATTATACCTAAAATTATTTTCCCAGAATTACTTTACAGAAACTAAAAATTCTACTTTGCAATATTTTATAATTATTTTAAGTATTCTTAATTACATTTACATTTTAAAAATGCATATAAAATATATTAAGAAATAAGCAAGTTTTTGCACAACTAATCATCACTGTCCAGAAATCATTGCCATGTCTCTAACTGGGCAGTTATTATATATATTTTTTTTAACTACATAATTATAAATTATGAATTGCAACACTTGTTTATCAGCGGAGATTGTTTAGAAAAACACTGCAAGTAGCTATTTCGAATAATCTATGTTTGGCTGATGAAGCAGAACCTCTTTTTTAGTGGTAAATATATTTTTACAATCTCATGTCTTCTACCATAAATGCTGGTATGAAAAATCTTACGTAATTAATTATCTCTGCATAATTTTTCTCATTAGGATTTCAATTTATAGAAATTTACTATATTTAGAACTACTTATCTGATTTTTTTTCATTATTTTATATTAATCTTGATAAAATAAGTGAGAAATATTATATAAAATATTTTTAATAATTGATGGTATGAAATTCAAACAACGATTTTTCTAATTTGCACTTATTTGCAGTTTTTTAGTTCAGATTTTATATTTGTGAACAAATATAATTTAGATAATATAACAGATTTTTTTGAGTATTATTTAGACTGATTTTCATGGTTTAATACCAATATCTATTTTTGTTTGTAATTAGAGCGTCAGTAAAAAATATACGCATAAAGCCTTACCGCTGTCCCACCCTCAACAAAGAGCTTAAATGTGATGTCTATTACCATATCTGGTAGCAAAGTTGTCTTATATGGTAACAGGCATGGTATGTTTCCTAACTTCTCTTTTTAAACTTTATGTTTAAATAAGAAAAATATTCTTAAACTTGCATCAACTGTAGAATATATGAAAATAATAGAGCTTAGGAAAGCAGGCATAAGAAATTTTACATATTGGCAAGAAAAGTATCAACTTAAACTAATTAAAAAAATAGTGTTAATTATCTGAAAAACATTTAAATAGCATGGACGAACCAAGCTACCAAATAATAAACAGGTTGTTTAATTAAATAATTAGTTAAATTTTCGGCGGTTTTTCGTGTTTAGTGAAATATGTGTGTTTTCTATGTTTGTAGAAAATGGCACCCAGATCTCCACAGTGCTGACGAAAAATATCCTCAGGGGCAAATGGATCACGGGTTCAAGTCTCCTTGACATCGGGTTAACAGTGGGAGGATTTCGTGATTTTCCTTTCCACTTAACTCAAATGTGAGTTAGTTCCATCAAAAAATCCTTCACAAAGGCAAATTCCTGGTAATACTTGATCCAGGAGTTCCCTTGTCTTCTGAATTGGGTTAAAAATTACAAGGCTATGGAGCTGAACATTAGTAGTCAGAAATCAAAAATTTGAGTGGGCTGTACAACGACGGTAATAAAATAATATGGAAATTATCAATTTGAAATTATTGTTATTAAACCAAATCATAATAGAGAGGAATTTTAATGAAATAGTTATATTCAATTAAAAAAACACGCATATATTGGAATAGTTTCTAATCTAATTTTTAGAGAAAAATCAAAATAATTATAAAATTAAGAAAAAATATGCAGCGTAGTGCATAATAACAATTAGCAACAAATTTTATTTCGTTTTCAGTTGTTTGAGATTTGCTAACGGATCTTAGATATTCACACATAACTGATTTCAAACCTGCAATCTATATTTATGAATCTAAGATACAGTTTTTTAAACGACATTTTTGGTCAATTTTTGGTCGAAATGCGCGAGTTCAAAAACGTTATTTATATATAACAAGATATCAAATAAATTTTGCGACAATTTTTAATGGAGTCAGTACAAATCATCGAGATAAAAATTGCAAAGTAATCCATGCCCGGAAACGTTATTCTACGCCACTAGAGGCGAATCCTTGTATGAACTGTTATTACGTGATTTTTTGACTAGGTCATAATAGAGATGCGCTCCTAGCTGCGTACGACGACATTTATGGACATGGGTTACTATACAATTTTAATCCCTATGATTCTGAAGAGAAACTTTGAATAGTCAAACGTTTTTCTTTTAAATATAATTTTTTGAGAAATAAATATATTTAAAACAAAAAAACTTGCTTAAAGAAGAATTGTAAAAAAGTACTATAGTCAAGTCATTAAATAGAAAAAATACATATGGCATATATGTGGTACTTATAGAACTGAAATTCTCAGTTGGAATTTAATAAATGAAAGTCATACAAGAAAAATCATGATAATTGAAACGAGTAAAAGCATGTAAGAATTTGTAGGGTTTATTAAAATATTTTTCAGAACAAAATTGGGGGATATTAATACCATTTTCCCCATAAGTCATGTTTCCACATTAATTATACAGATACTATTTCTATTTTTAAGTGGTAGGAAATAATTATTTTTAACAATAAGAAACAATAAGAAATAATTTTTTTTTTAAATTTGAAATTTTATTAAATGCGATTTAAACTAAAGAATTTTATTTTGTTAAGAGACCAATCTAACTGTTTTAAAAATAAAGAGAAGACATTAATTAATTCAAATTGCATTCCTCAAAGAAGCATTTTCTATAAGTTCAATGCTCTTAAATTCATGAAATTAAAATATTTAATAAGAATGCTGCAATAATACATGAAGCTATAATATACTTATATAATTAAAAAATTTTCTGTCTTCAAAAGATTGCAACCAACTGGAATACATTTCTTTGTAGCAAAAGGTATCGAAATTATTAAAAATTATGCGTATGCTGTAACTTGGAACACGTCCAAAAGTACAGCATGCTTTACTGTCCCAAGGTACCATCACCATAATGTTAAAAAAATCAAAATTGAAATAAATCCATATAAATTCCTATATTTTTTTGAATGAAATATTTAGAACGTGTCTCCTTCATAATCTAAATAAAATTCATTTAATTAGTCAAAAAAATAAATAATTACAATTTATAAATAAAATTCTTTTAAACAATGGAATTTTTTATCCATCATCAAAACATTAATTAAAATCCATGAACTCTAACTTTTACTCTAAAGTAACGGTTTGCTTAAAATAACAATTAAAACACGAAATAATTGTGTTGATGCAAATTGCGTTTGATAAACTTTAAATGTTTGAAGACAGCTACATTTTCTTTAATAGAAAAATTTACGTACTTGATCTTCCGGTGAAAAGCTCGTGATAAAGGGAATGACAAAAATAGCTTTCCAATACATCGTGATTGATCCCTCCTTTGCTTTAATGAAATGGTTTTGTAGAAGTAAGGATTTTCCAGTAACTGTAAACGAAGCTCATTAAATATATGTTGCTGAAACATAACTATTACAAATGAATGAAATGAATTATCTCATAATTTGTTTGATACAATTAAAATTTAAAGAAAAAGATATAAAAATTGAAAAAATTCTATGAACAAAGAACTAAATACCTTAGATATATTTGAAAATAAGCTTTTACAAACCAAATTTCTAAAACAATTTTTAAATGCTTTTAAAAACGACTTTTGTGTAATTTTAGAGATATGGCGTTTTATATCGAAATATGTAGGCACACATATATCTGTGGTTGTAATCTACAAAAAAATGTAAACTGATTTTTTACTCCATACATAAAGGTTTTTATCTTTAATATTTATTTATTGCGTATTCATTACCTGATATAAATTTTTGCTATTAACTCATTAATAATTTTTATTAGAGATTGAAATTAAAGGCTTCAAACTGATATAAAATTATATCATGGTAATATTTTATTTCACAGCATTTTTAATGACAAACAGATTTCGTTTCATTTTAATGAATATTAAACTGCTATTAAATTATGCATTTATTCATACTTGATATTATTTAAAAGTTTCCTCAACATATGTAATTAATAAAATATTAAGTAAAAAATATTAATAAAGGTAAAAAAATTTTAACCCCGGAAGAGGCATGCTTGTTACAAGTATAATACTTTTCTCGATACAATTCAGAGGAAATTACTCTATTATCTAATAAAATATTATTATTAATTCATATATATATATATATATATATATATATATATATATATATATATATATATATATATATATATATATATATATATATATATATATATATATATATATATTTATTTATTTATTTATTTCCTATGAGCTGCACAATCAGTCTTCCCGATGAGCAGACCTAGTGCGTTCTCCAGAAGTGGTATCCACTCTTTCAGGATCACCACAATGGATGAGATACCGTTGACCATGTTAATTTGGACGTTTAGTTTCTGCCTCACTAGATGGCAGCACCGAGACTCTATTTGGATGCTAAAGTGCACTAGGAATTTAATTTTGCCGGAAATGCCTAGAGATATTAATTAATATTATAGTCATAATTTGAAATTTTTAAAATTTTTATTGAATTTTATGAACACCTAGATTGGAAAGAAAACATTAACATTTTATAGCTTACTAAACTAAAATATAGAATTATAAATTAATAATCATTGGCAAAATTTAAATATTGTAACATTAGTAAGCCTTACAAAAACAGATACATTTCATTGACATTTCAAATGAGAAGTTGATGCTATGACAAGCGACAAAACACGCTCAACTTATCAAATCAGAACACATAAGAGAGTGGTTACTTTCTAGAATTATATAGGACTAACATGATGGTAAACTTCAATGCAAATAATGAAAATGAAGAGTAATTTCTAAAATTGTTGTGTGGTCAGTGATACAGAGTTGCAAGTGCCGATCCAGAGAGGACCCGCGTGTCTGCTCGTAGTGCAAAGAATTTGCAATTATTAAATTTTAAATTATTAAATTTTCAAAGAATTTGCAGGATGAACAGAAGAGCATTTAACCAGTTTTTATAGTGGCCATAAATTAAGTAAATGCTTTTAAAAAGATAATGGATAGATTGAAGTTTGGTTCTTTTAATCGAACCAATTTGATGTAACAATCGGCTTACTATCATTAAAAAAATAATTGCATTGCCATTGAGTAAGGTGCGAGCTGAATGGATATGGGACAGCTTCTCCTAGTTAAACACGTTTTAGCCAATTACTTTCTCTTAGCATCTTTTAGATAATTACAAAAATATAGTAGTTGCTGGGCTTCTTTATAATATTTTGAAGCTGTCAGCTGTGTCAAACAACCTCACTTTACAGAATTTCAAAACCATTTTGAAGGCTTTTTTGCGTTTTCTAGAAAAAAAAAACTTATTTTGATCAGAGTGTTCAGCATCATCGGTATTTTTCCACCCCCTATTGAATTCGGCCTTCTTGTTCATAGGTGTTGAATCTAATTATAGGAGAAGTACGCTGGAGCAGAATCTCCTATTAAATTTAGGAAATAGTATTTTTTTTATGTTTTTTTAAAAATGCTTTTAGTTAAAAATCAAGAAAACTCATTTACCTTTATGTGTGAAATGTAATCATTTGATGGCTATACGCAAGTTTGACTCTCGACTGTATAATAAACTTCTGCCACTTGCTTTGGAAGTCGAGGAGAAGCTGAACACATTTCAACAGCTACTGATGTCGCGTAAACTATTGAAGAAAGAACAAAAAAACTGCTTCGTTAAATTATTTATCAAACTCCTTTGAATACTTTAAAGAACATGTAATATCATATATTAAGCATTGTCCATTACATCTTATAATTAGAAATGACATCGATATAAAAAGAAAAATGAAATTAATCTAAAAATTTGTTGTTTGGCAATAATTTATACATTTGCGAATAAACGAAGATAATTAGTGTTATTTGTATTAAAATTGAGCTAATGTTTTTTGTTTGTTGATGCAGAAAAATATTTTTATTTATTCATTTATTTTAGTATAAATTTATTTAATTATATGTTACATTAAATTAAAGATAATGATAAGTTTTTAATAAAATAAAGTTTGTTCTTCATTCCATGATTACGAATCTTCAATGATGACTAGAACAGAATAGAGCATTAACTGAACAGGACAAATTAGAAATATTTTCTTACTTCTACCACCATCTTCCTCTCCCCCGTTTTCATGTTTTGTTACCCCATTAGTTCCATTTATGTTTGTTTTGTTTCTAACTGTGCGTTTTTATTTTTTATAATTTGTTCTGTTTTAACATTCGAGTGTCTAGTAAATAAGTGTCGAATACGAGTGCACAATGCAAGTCGAAAACTTATTTTCTTAATAATAAGTAATTAATAAAAAATAGGTTTGTCTAGTAATAAGTTGAGAAGTCTGAAAACTTGTTTAATAAGACAATTTAGTAGACAGAAATCTTTATTTTTCAGTTTCTTTGAAATATTTAATTTAGTTAGATATTATTTTATAAAAAGTTAATAAAATTCTTACCTTCAATATCACTAGGTAGAGGAATGATATCTGGACTTTTTTCGTTGCCATCGACTAAGCTATCATTTGGATCTTTTTTTAAGGGTGACGGATATCTGCGAGAGAAACAGTTTAAAAAGAGTTTACATTCAAAATTTGAAATCCTAGTCTATGAAATCTCGTAACAAAATTATTGAAAAAATAAATATATTAAAAGCAAAATTTATGATTACCAAATGCCATTGTAAATTCGCAATAAAAATTTCAGCTGAATTAAACAAATTAAAAAAATTGAAGAAATTTTATTTTTTTATTGTTTGCTTCCTAGTTAATTTAATATAGTTAAAATTTAAAATGAAGGAATTTGAAAATAACGACAATATTTCAGTAAAATATTAAGCATATTATTTAACAAAACTATTAACGTTAATAAAAAAAACGTTATATTAATAAATATATATACAACAAAATATGGTTTTATAATATGTGATAAAATTTGGCAAATGTGGTAAGAATAGGAAATTCTATAAAAACTATTTATTCGGTTAGATTTATTATCTGCTTACTATTTTTTACTAAATGCACGGTAATAAGAATTATAGTTTTGGAAAGCAGAATTTCAATAAACTGTTACCATATGAATGAAAAAATTACCAAAATGAAAGCTTTAAATAACGTAGATTTTGATTTTAAAACCAAAATGATTTTTTTCAACCAGAAATGCCATTACCATACAATACGGTAATTTCACTAGAATTCTTTTGTCCGTAGACAAGTCTGTTATAGTTACCAGTTAATCTCCCCAGTCAATAAACATTTAAATAAGTTAAATCGTAATTGAAGTTATATAGTTTCTTCAATAAAAAAAACCAATGTATTGCTAAAAATAAGCAAATTAGTAAAATAAAAAAATATAAAATCATTCGCATAAAACAAGTTATTTGATCAATTTTGTTAACTATTAAAGCAATTGTAAAGCAACTCTTTTGAGGATAAAATTGAATTCAACTCATTTTACAGTTCAGAAAATTTAATTAAGAATTCCAAATCTACTTAAATTTTGATTAGTTTAGTTTATATTAATTCTAATACATTAGTGATTAAATTGTATTATATAAATTCTGCTGAATAGGTGCACGCATAGCGCTTTCTGAAAATAAAGCAACATTTGTATAAAAAGTTTATTTAAATTGTAAAGTTAAAAGTAGAAATATCTCTTGCGAATACTATTTCAAAGATATTCTGAACAGAAACTTTTTTTTCTAAGCAAACTTTTTTCTTTTTATTAACTCTTTCATGCAAAAACTATCCCCCTTTGACAACAGTTCTGTTATTAGTTTCTCTCTCTTTCTATTTTTATCTTGCATTCTTTCTTTTAACTGAGATTCACAATAAAAACAATTTTCTTTCAGCAAAACTATGCCAAATATTTATGATAAGCACAAAAAAAAAAAAAAAAACTCGCCGCTCTGAAGTCAACGAAATTGCAAAATGATGACCAAAAAAAAAAACGAAATCACAGTTCCCATTATGTCGTTTTAGATCATTTGATGCCACCCCGATAGTTCTTTCACCAGATACTCCCTGAGATAGATTGAGTTGATGCGTTAAAAAAATATATCTGTGTTTCAGAAAAGGGGTATTAAAGGTTATAAAGCATAATATCCTTTCCACAAAACTCAACTTCCGCGCCATAATTGAAGTTGACACACAAAGGTAGAGACCATCAAATGATCTCATTTCCTTCGTACCCAGGAGTGATGCCCGGAATCGGAAGCAATCCCACACCCTCTAAATTGAGAAGCAACACAATGGAAACGGCTACTAAGATAGGAAATATACTATCTTTTTCGCTTTTCATTTCCTTTGCACGCTTATAAATTTCTCTCAATAATCAAACTAATGAAGATAATAAGAAGTGACTTCAGCAACAATGCACACTGAGAAGAAAAGGCACAATCAAAACTTACAGAATATAGTAACATTTACCGAGCTTTTGGCTCTGGTCGTAGCACTGTAATTATTTTGGTAAAATTAAAATTAAAATATGGTATTGAAATAAGTTATAAAGTTTGATAAATGAGGCGAAATTTGGTAATTTTATCATAAATGCCTCCAAACGTATCATAAGAACAATTTATTCGATTAAATTTAATTTTCAGTTTCTTACCTTCATTCTTAAATTTTTAGTTGGCAACTTTTTTACCTCATATAACTCATGTTTCTTTTCAATCACTTCTGATAAGATTTGAAAATGAGTGCCTGTTTTTGAGCGTTTGAGACATGTCGACTGATAATGGGTATATTTTTGAAGGGAATAAAATTTTTAAAAAATTTTAAACTTTGCATGCTTATAAATTTCTTTAGTATGCTTACAATATTTTTTCAATAATCAAACGATGGAAAATAATAAGAACAGTAACAAGGCACAGTGAGGAAAGAAAATATGGTCAAAACTATCAGAGTATAGTAACATTTACTGTGTTTTTGGCTCAATGGGAATTTTGGTTGTATAGCTTTGGTGTCTATTTTGGTTTAAATAACAGAAATATATGGTTAATATGCGATTATTAATGTGTGATAAAATTTGGTAATTTTATCATGACACTTTAGAGCATTAGCTTAGACCACAAAATTATTTATTCATTTAAACTATTACTTTACTACTTTCTTTTCAGTTTTGTATTTTTCCTTAAATATGAAAAGAAAACTATAATTTTGAAAACCAGAATTTCCAGTCAACGGAAACTTGTAATAGAAAATATTTTAAATATTTTTTTTTAAATAAATAAACGAAGATTGTGAATTTGAAATTAATATTTAGTAATTACTTCTAACACTGAAAAAAAAGTATGGTCAAATCTGTCGGAATACGGTAAAATTTACCGTGTCTCTGATTCAATGGGAACACCAAAAACCTTGGTAATATTTACCGTAAAGCTTTGATAGTTATCTTATTAAATTTAACTATAAAATATGATTTTATAATATGTGATATAATTTGATAATATATATATATATATATATATATATATATATATATATATATAATATATATATACTAGCTACATATCCATCTAGAATAAATTTGATATTTTCCTAGCTTAACTTTTGCGCCATGTTAATTTTCTAGAGTTCTTTATATGTTTTTCTAAAAGCTATGAAGTGAAACTTAAGAAGGATTAGCTGCTTTTTTGCTTTCTTTTATTTTAAATATAGATTAAATCTTTAAAAGAAACCAATTATATTAAAGTACAAAATTTATGACGGTCGTAACTTAATCTGTAAAATCTTTCCTATTCACTTTTTATTTTACTGCCGTTTTTCTCCCCTTTAAACAGTCATCCACGATTTTTTATGATTTATTTTTATGATTCACCAAACAGTTTATTTGTTTACAACGTAAAATTTGAAAATCGAAGGTGATGAGGTAGATTGTAGATTAATCAAGCTGTTATGCTGTATAGATATGAGACTAAGCAAGAACGCATATATTGCCAAGACCACTTTATTAATTTTCTTTTTCTTTTCATACTAAGAGATTTTCATGAAACTTAGTAAATATATTTTATATATATATTTTTAAGAACAAAAAATAGATAAGTTGTGTTAGGTTAGATTTGATGTGTGAATCCCCTTTGTGACAATTTATGTAAATTGTTCCTAGCAGTGTGGTAATCACATATAAATAATTGTTTGTATCAAAAATTTACTATTCTTTATGCCTATTTGAAGAAATAGTTTATTTTCCTTTCACAAATTACATGAAATGAAGTTTTTCACAAAATATTAATATAGTTAACAATTTTTTTGTCAGCTACGAAATTATCCAACGCAGTATGCTCATATATATGTTCATAAATGCTAAATATTCTTTAATAACTTTTTAACGATACAGATCGAACAATTTTTGTTATTTTTGTTTGTATTTTTAAAAGAAGTAAAAATAAATTTTTATTAGTATATTTTTATTTAAAGGATGAAAGAAGTAAAAATAAATTTACTGGTTTTTTTTTTTTACTTAAAGGATAATTGAGACAATAAGGGGAGTAAGACTTGGATGAAAAGGTTTAAAAAAGCTGTATATTAGTAATTTGAGTTTATTAAATCTAGGCATTTATCTGAACAAATTAAAACCTAGATTTTTCTTCTGAAATACTCGGGTTTATCTGTTTTTTACTATTATTTGTTACATAATTCTACATAATTCAGTTTCTTATGTGAGTCTTTTATGTAATATTTCACAAAAGTTTTTGAAAAACTGTTGCCTTTAATGCTCTTTTATTAAGGATATTCTCTCTGGATAGATAATAAGTTAAGGATTTAACTAAGCTTCCTTCTTATTTTAGTAATTTCTGAAAAGATATCTGAAGATAAAAGTTGTATTTGATATAGAAAAAACTATAATAGATACATGTAAATTCAAAATACATTGACTTACATAAAAAATAATACCTAAGTTCAACAAATAAAAAAAGTTTTACTGCGTCAGTTAACAGAAATAACATTATAAGAAACTAAAAAATACAGGCTCGATAGGAAAGACCTAGATAATTTACCGAAACCAGGTGTTTTAGATGACTTGAGAACATCTAATTTACGTGAAAGAATAGTAATGATTTTTACACGGTGTTAACGTTGGAGATAATGCACTTTACCGATATTCTTTAATATCATGCTTTCAAATTAAAAATGTAACTTTTTATGCATAATTAAATGCATCTTTATGAATTATACACAGGAAAGAATAAATTAAGTTAAGATTTTTTTTTCTTCGGTAAGCTACTTGAATACTAGAACTTGGTCAGTGATGCGCAATAGAAATTCAGATTTAATGCTTTACATTTGGAGAAATTTTTACAGCTGAATAATTTTTTCTATTGCCATAAATACATTTGAAATGATTTTTCTTAATGACTAAATTATATATATTTTTTTTTAAAATAGCTTCATTGTAAATACCTAACATAATAAAGTTTGTTTGAGTGTTAGTAATTAATAAAAATTTAAAGAAAAATCACTATTTTGAATGAGAAAGTAAGAGGATGCAGAGAGACAATATATTTTTTTTTAAATTTCAAATGAAGGAGGCATATAATTTGTGCTACAGATTTTCCACTTCCTTTAGCTTCATTCGTATTGTTTTTTAGTTAAAAACCTGAGAAAAATGCGTGTACTTGATTTTGTTTGCAGATATATGATTAAATTATTAAGTTTGAGGGATTCCTAAAAAAATTATTGATGATTTAAAACTGAAAAAATTAATTAAGAAAAAGAGGAACAAAATATAAATGTTTGGTTTTTCTGAGTCTTGCATTGGAAAGTAGTTAATTAATTTTCACCATGCGAAAGTTACATACTAAGCTTTTCAAGAGATGGAGCAGGTTACTGGAAAGACCGAAGAATAGTGTTTTCTGCAGCATAATGGACCATTCAAAGTGAAATATTTTCAGGGTGTCTATAAATTTTAGCCTCTAATAGTGCTACGTGACAACATTGGTTATTTTGAAGATATAATTTAACACTTGTTTTGATATTGCCGCGCGATATGACGATAGCATCTTTTAATTTTAAAATTTGTTTCTTAAAATATAAAAAAAAATTTAAAAAATTAGAAGTTGGAATTATTGGAAAAAATTTTTAATTTTGTTTCTCAAGCAGAATGCATCAAACCGTATTTTACTATATCTTTCCTTTTCTGGCTTTTTTTAATGTTTTTTTTTTTTTTTCAAATTCGTCGGTCATATTTCATGATACCTGGTACATCAAGGTTGTCGTAAGATCGAATATTTCTGATGGCACCCTGTAAAAGATGCCCTTTGCTGTAAAACTAATATTTGGAAGAGTTTTCGCTCAAAAAAATAATATTTAGGCCCCACCTCCGAGTATCGAAGTTTTAAAAAAATTTTTTTTTAAAAAATATGACGTTCTTCAATACAAAATCCGAAGCGGTGATTGAAAAAAACACAATTCTGAACTTATTTTGTAGAAAATGCTTTCAGTTTAAAATTGTATCATTAAAATGGCATTGCCGAAAGAACAAATCAAAATATAAAATATGTTTTCTCAAATTGAGATAGCCCAATAGCAAAAATGAATTTTTCGAGGAAAGAGTAATTTTCAATACAGTTGGAAACTATTGTAAAAGGGTTAAAATAAGATACTAAATAAAGGTTTTTTTATGACAAGATAGGCATAATATGTTAAATAAACAAAAAAACACTTACATTTTATGTACGGTAATAACTTTAATTTCAGGTAATTCATTCATGTTAAACAAAAAACCACAAACTACGATATGAATAGAAAATATAGTATTCAGAGTAATAATACATATAAAAATTTAAAAAAAAATACTACCTGTTGCTTACGTCTTTGCCCGCATGAAAATACTTTGATTTCCATTTTAACTATTTTCAAGATATGTTCGAGATTTTTGCAAAGTTCATTGTGTATTAAATTTTAGTAATAATTGAAAATATGTCCATTTAAATCAAAATTATGAATTCGGGTCATATAAGCAGGAGTAATAAAATGAATTTCTTTTAAGTTGTGAAATATGATAGAATACTCATCGCAATGCTCAAATGCGTGATGTACTACTCTTCTGCTGTACTTCTTCATGCACTACTCCAACCATAACTTGAGTATCGTATAATATATATATATATATATATATATATATATATATATATATATATATATATATATATATATATATATATATATATATATATATATATATATATATATATAATACGATACTCAAGTTATAGCTCCGTCACCAATAATAGCATGACTGCAGAATAGACTGTATAAGTTTTAAATTTTGATAACCGTTTTATAAAGGATCAAAAATAAATTTATATAATAACTTCGTAACTAAGTTTTTACTTCAATAAAAACACAAAATTATACTAAATAAATTCTTTACGTATATCAAACCATTAAATACTACCTAAACTTCACTAACTAACAAAATGAATCTAAATAAATAATAAACGTACAACAAATTGTTCAATACTACTAAAATTATCACTTAAGAAAACCTATCAAAATGAATAGAAATACTGAATGTCCAACTAACTGAATGCCTGTATGCGACGACACACGTGGGTAAATCATAACGTTTGCTTATGCCATGATTCAGCACCAATCAGATTTGATAGACACATGTGACGTCGCTTACGGGTATTCAATTAAATCTAATCTGAAAATTGATTCCATATGATAATTAACCATGTCTTAATAAATGTAATGTTATCACGCCAAAAACAACGACTTGATTAGGTCTATCTTTGTGATTTCAATAGTTTTCTTTTTCTCGAGTCACAAACCTCAATTATTTAAATTAATGCTTAAGGCAACATCTGAAAATGACAAAATCGGTGGTTTTTAAAATAACCTTCAACCCCTATTTGACGCCTTTAGGGGCAGAATATCAAATAACATTTCCTTAGTGGGTGCCTACGTCAAAAAAGAAATCCACTGTCTAAATTTCATGTTTCTAGCTTCAGCAGATTAGACTCGGTGATGAGGAATCAGTCAGTCAGGACATGTCTTTTTATATGTACCTATTACAAAATCGTAGAGTTAAATGTTATGAAAGTTTTTTTACATCGAGGTACAGTTCTATAATTAATCTCAAACTTTTTTTACTGACATTTGTGGATTTTAGTCGTTTTTACTTTGAAACAAGTTGAAGGCATACAGTTTATTTTTATGTTTTCAATAGCTCTCAAAACAAAAATGTGATTACAACATGCAAGGTATAAGTTTTTTTTTTCATGCAATTGCTCTATCAAAACGCATGGTCTTTTCCAACTCTTAGCACGATGAAGAGATGTTGAAGTGTATATTGTTTGCATTGCTCATGTTTTAACCTTTGCCCCTATTTTTCTACTCCCAAAATTTTAGTTTTGTACTTCCTTCAACAAGAATCAAGGCTGGATTGAAAATTGTTTAGTTACCTCCCACTAATGAATCTTCGGTAGATGATTTGAAATAATTACTTGACGGTCTCTCCACACCTAGTTACGATTTTTAAAATAGTTGATGCACTAGAATTATTAATGCATTTATCACATTATTACATTTAACAACAGCACTTATCCAACTAATACACAAATCAGACATTCTATAAAAAGTAAAATGCATTTTATAGTATTTTTATTCAATAATACTGTCAACAAAAAGTATTTTATTTCAAACAAAAAGTCTTTTATTTCAATAATACTGTCGTAAATATAAAATATGAAGTCACCGGAATTGAAAATAATAAGTAAAATACATTTTGTAACGACCCAGACTATTCACGTCTTAAAACAAAGTAGAGAAAGGGAGTAAAAGATAAAGGGATTAACATTTTCCTCGCGTAATAATAATGCAATGTCATTTTACCTCTTTCTTACAACCATTAACATAGTGATCAGATAACGTTTATCGAACCGTAAATAGTAAAAAAAGATTAAATTTCGAACACAGATCTTCAAAAAAGTATAAAACATTCATTTATAGAAGGAAAAAAAACTGTATTTATATTAAATATTCCTTTTACTTTGCTTAAGAATTGTTGAAATTTTAGAATTGTGAAATAATTTTAACATTATAATTGAATTTGTTTTTTACGTTTCTAGAAAAGAATTTGAAGAAAAAAGAATATGAGCTTATAATTTAAAATTTGCTTTAAGTTTCATTGACCAGAACTGTAACGTAGATTTTTACCGTGTTCACATCGTTATGTACAATAGTTATCTATAATGAATTAATACCTTTATTTTTAGCATTGGTAAACTAAAAAATTTCACTTAATTTCCAATGGTTAATCTATACATAGCATTGTTGATTGACAGGGTTAATATTATTTGATATATTTGTTCTCTGTACAGAATATTTCCTTAAAGGATATTTTAAGGAAAATGATATTCTGCATGAGAAAGGATATTTAAGGATATTTTGTATGAGAAAACATATACCTGAAACTTAAATTTTAAAATATACTCAAAATGCTACTCACTTGAATTTTTCTTCCTCAAAATAAGTTCCTAAAATAGTATTAAAATGATTTAGTATTTTTCTAAGACAACATGTTTTATGGACAAAATGTATTTATATAAATGTATATTTTAAAAATAATTCTTTTAATAAAATGATGAAATATTTATAAAAAAAGAGTTCCGGGATGTAAAAGACTTGGAATAATTTGAGTTTTTTATCAGTTAGAAAGATAATATTAATAATTTAAAACGGACAGTAATTATGATCACTAAAAATGACAGATATGACTGTTTGTTTGTAATTACATTTTTATTGTATTAAGTTCGAACACGGTACATTACCGGCATGCACTTATTATATGACCATTTTTTCACAATTTATCATTTTTAATTTATTTGCTAAAGTTCCAAAGAGCCTTAAATACACCTACTTATTTAAAATATTTTATTTTAATTTGGCTAACAGATTTAAATTTTGGTACTTATATGACAATAAAAAAGATAAAGTGTTTAACAAAAACATAACATTTAAAGTGTTAACATTAATTTTTCAAATCATAGGTTTTTTAAACATATTAAAAAAATAAAAAACACTGAAAGCAATTTTGATCATGGATATTTTAAATGCACATGTTTTATAATATAGTTTTTTTAAAAAAAATTCTAAATTTTCTAATTTTGAATTACAAATTTTTATAATATATAAAAATTAGAGTTCTCCATATATCACATACTCCATTTTTAGAACATAAAAATTTTAATCCTAATTTATATATTTTAAATAACAAATATTTAATGACAACCTGCAAAGCTTTTAATTGGGAAATAGCATGATAAATCAAAAGAATATACACATTTTTTTAAAAAAAAAAGTTTTAAAAAAACATATCTCGGAAACCCTTAAAATCTTTTCTCCTAATAAAATGAAAATAACAATTACATAAGCCAACAAAAAAATTTCTCTTGGGTTATTGTAATCTTTATTTTAGTATAATGAGATTATAGGATTTAAAAAAGAAGCAGTTCTTTGTTTTCATTTTGTTTGGTCATATCTGTGCTGTGTAGATTTTGTACTGCTTAAAAAAACATGTGGTTGTAACATGTTTTTAATAAAAAAAATTTTGAGAATTTTCTCGTTATAGGGAACCTAGATGCAAATTTTGAAAACATGTTACCTGAACATATTGATTTGAATGTTCAATATATTTAAGTCTGATATATTTTATTATAGTGGTTATGAAATTCCCTTTTTGTTTTTAGTCGGATGGATTTGGATTTATTTTCTTTGCTATCAATTTATATCGTACGGAAAAAAATTCTGGTAAAATTATCTTACTCAATTACAATTCTGGCAGCAAAAAAAAAACTTATAAATCTGGTAATACAATCAGAATACATGGATTTTATAAGCATCAGAATATATGGTTTTTAAAAGCATCAGAGTATATGGTTTTTATAAGCATCAAAATATATGGTTTGATTCATTTGGTAATTTTTCTTTTCATTTGGTAACGGTTTACCGGAAATTCTAGCATTTTAAACTAGAGTTCGTATTACCAAACATTTAAAAATATAAAACTGAAAAGTAAACTTAACCGAATATGACTTTTAGCTCTAAGGTATCATGAAAAAATTTTCAAATTTTACTAAATTTACCAAATTTTTTTAGACATTATAAAGCCATAATGTATTGTTAATTTTACCAAAGCATTATCAAAACTCTTCGGTTATAAGTATCGAGATTTTTGGTGTTCATATAGAGTCAAAACATGGTAAATTTAACCATATTCTGGTAGTGTCATCCAAAGTTTTTTTTTCTCAGTGCAGTTAAAATGGATTGAACTCACATGGTTTATACAATCTAAAATTTAAATTTTTCTGGTATGCACTAAGTTTTATTTTCCGTGAAGAGTAGCGTAGAAAATAATCATCACGAAATAAGACTTAATAAATTAGAAAATTGGGGTTCCTCAAAAAATAATTGGTAAATATAAAGCATTTAAACTTAATCATGCCCATCACTATAATACATTTAAGTATAGAATCACTATACTACAGTTAAGTAAAGCAGTTTCATATAAGCAAGTTGTTAGTCAATGGGTTATGGAAGTTTAGGCTCTGCAATTTTATGATCAATGGTCTGATGTAGGTAATGTAGTGAGCATTGTGCACTGACTACGTTCGCTTTTAAGGTAACTTGGTAGTGATGGATCTTTAGCTGTATAGATTTTAAGCAGCCACAGTAGATAAACCTACTGTAATAAAAAGAAATATATATCGCTACTTAAGTATTAGTTTCAAAAACCTATGCGATTATTTATCTCACAGTAAAAAAAAAAAAAAAAAACAAACAACCAGTGGTCTTGCTCCTAATTTCAACAATTACGGATCATTTCATTTCACTAAAGTAATTAACATTTGTTTAGTAGTAACAAATCATTTAATTTTAAGAAGAAAAAAATTCTTATCCGTTGCAAAATACTTACGTCTTTTAGGCGGAGGATCTTGCAATTTCATGACAATGACAATGATAAGAATCATTACAATGATTGCCACAACCACGCCCACTAAAACACCGACAGCGGGTGACAGAATGAATCCTGAAGTGTCATTCCTTCCGTTACTCTCGTCATCCTCTTCATCCGTTGATGGTGCAAGAACGCCCAGATCAGTGGTTACTTCTCCTGAAACAAGAGAGATAATTAACGATACGGTCCCAAAGAATTCCTTCAGAAAGACATTATTACGACGCTTGCATCGCAAGAATAAGCATTCGTGTTAGAATCCAGATGTGATTCTCGAAAGTGGTTTGGTACCATGTTTAGTTTTAGAAGACGAAACATTTGGAGAAATTTTTTTTTAATTATATGATGAAATTCTGTAAAATTTCAAACGAAAACTGATTTGAAAATTAAATGTTATATCATCAAAGAAGTATTATATTCAAGTAATATTTTTAAGCCCACGCATTCTATAAGATCTGGTTCCTAAAAAAACCAGACACCTGTTTACTTCCTTTTTTATTAGCGGTTGAGTTTTGAATCTTTATCTGTCTTTTGTAAATAATGAGAAGAAATTTCTGACATTTCTCTTCCCCCAATAGACGTTTAAGTCTTGTTAATATACAATAGACCCTGCTGACATCGCACTTACTTGGACACCCGATGGAAAACGTAAAAGAGGTAGGCCGAGACCTATTTGTCAAATATACATGCATCCGGATCAATGCAAACCACAACTAAATGGATTGGAGGATGTATGAGGACAGACTCAGGAGAGGGGTGTCTTGAAAATGAGATTTGAGACCTTATGTGCCAGCTGGTGCGAAGAGGATTGGTAGGTACAGACGTTTTATCAGTACTGGGGTTATAGAATGACTCCACGCGACTTTCAGTTTATTCTACAATTGATTTAATTTCTCTTGACTGCCAAGTTCAGTGCGTCATTTTTACATCTAAGTTGTAACTTGTTTACAATGTACATGAACGTTTCGCCGCATTAAGTACAAGACCTGCTTTGCTATCTTACAAAATTTCACTAACTGTGTATGGAAAACCGACGACGTCACTTTATTTTTTTTTTTTTAAATCAAAGCCCTTGCTATGTAACTATTAGTGATGAACGCCAGCAAACTTCCAGTTAATCTACCTTTGAATCTACAGGTTTAAACATTAAACGTTTTTGCCTGAAATCTCCAAAATAGAAATTAAAAACTTCCTCTAACAGAAGCTTTGCTCGAGAACAACTGGAATTTACAATTTGTGCTATTTTTTTTCTTCCAAGGAACATATAATTTATGGGTGTGACTTGTGTCACTGAGAAATCAAAATATAAATACAAATTACTATCTATATACATTCAGGTATGTATTAAAACATTAATATCCAGAATAATATAGTAATTTACATAGAAATTGTCAGAGTTGTAAATATTATCATTTATTAATAAATAGTTGTAAAGATTATCATAATTAAATTTTATGGCAAAAAGCTTGGTAAAAAGCTTCAAACATTTAAGAAACGTCTCATTCAACGTTTGACATACAAAAGTATTATACTTCCAATAACGTTTTATAACAGTGTATTAATGAATTTTATTTGGAGCGTTCCATGACCTTTGCGCGTCTTAACGTTCGTTCAGGAGACGAGTGTCCTCCCGGATAGGACTTTTCAGTAGGACTTTTGCAGTAAAAATAAATAGAAACGAAGAGTTATTTAGTAAGAAGTGCTTTAAGCTGGTAAATTTTCCTAGTATTATGGATTATATCAGCATGCACGATTTACAATTTTTTTTGTTCAAGAATATAATTATGACTTCTTAATAATATGTTTTAAATACTTTTTTTTTCAAATTTTAACGAAATGGCCTATTTATAGAAACAACAAATATATGTGCTTATTTTATAAAACAAAAGGGTTTAATTTGAGTTTTTACTTACTGATTAATGCAAATTTCTTGTAAGTTGTGTTTCAAGAAATATACATTATTTGTTTATTTGTTCTATTTGCTAAAACTTAAAGCACATTTCAATTACATTATGCAGCATAATACAACAAGTCAAAATACGATTTATTTTTACAGATGTAAGAAAAAGTAATTCCAAGAAATTGTCAAAGAATATATTATACTTCAAATTTTATCAGCTAATTTTATAGTTTCAAGAAAAGGAAAAACATAACCATAAAACATATTGATTCTCACTCAGTGTAAGAAAGAATTGTCTCGATAACCTTTTTCCTTTTCGAAATCTAAAATTCACAATGCGACTTTTGCAGTAAAAATAACGAGAAACAAAGAGTTATTTCTCAAAATGAACACATTCACTATTCATTTCTCAGTCATAAAGATATCTGGTTATTGCAGTTTAGAGACACTCGTAAATTTTCCAAATATCATTTCACCCTCAGTAATATAATGATGATTGCATGTTATTCCTGCATAACATAGAGTAAAGACATTTTATTTTAAGTCATAAAGACTTGAATAAGCTCTTTGATGCGAACAAAAACTAAAAACCATTTCTTTATTTTCATGCACTTTATATTATCGCAAAGATTTAGGACACCTATCGAAAAACATAAAGCTATGTATTCACGGTATGTGTAAGACGAGTATTTTAGTTATTATAATGTTGTGTTTATTTCCTTCTTTAGAAATCTTTCTTTAAAAAAGAACTGTAAGCAAATGATTAAATTTAAGAGTGTTACAAAAGAGTTTAAATCATTCTCTAAAATAATATTGTACTGTATTTAATATGTATTGTTTGCTATTTTAAGTTTATTTTATGCAGATAATTAAATTGCTTAGCTTAAAAAAGTAGCACAGCTTTCATTTAACAAATTTTAATATTATTGCTTGAATCAATTTTTATACACTTCTTCTTCTTAAGCACTGCAGCAGATTCTCGGACAAGGCTGTCTCAGTCAGTTTAAAACTTCTAGATCCATTCGATGCTATATTTCTCCATCTGTTAACTCCCAAGTCCTTTAACCGCTTCTCTAATCTGTTTGACCATATTGTTCTAGATTTTCCTCTTTTCTTTTTTCCCTCTGGCGTTTGGAAGTTTTCCATGATAGGATTTTCATCACTATATCGAAATACATGCCCTAGCCACGTTTTTCGAGAGCCCTTTATCACTTTTACTATGTTTGTATTTTCAGTGTAAATCATATTTGTAACAAATTCTCAAGATTCCGCTTCCTCCGATCACACCAAAAAGTTTTATATATATATATATATATATATATATATATATATATATATATATATATATATATATATATATATATATATATATATATATATATATATATATATATATATATATATATACAGGGTGATTCTAAAACGATGGGCAAAATTTTAGGAAGTGCTAGTACACACCCAAGCAAACAATTTTTTAAAGAATGCATGGTCGAAAACAAAACGCAAAACCGCTAGAGGGCGTCAAAGTTTAAGTTCTTATATGAAGCAAAAACACACAAAGAACGATGAAGTTAAGTTATAAAAGCAAATTTAATGGCATGTGAATACATTAAGTGTTCGAAACAGTGGCCGGCAGCGGTTATGCACGCAGTACAACGGCGAAGAAAAGATAGGCGAACATTCTGAAACACACCAGGACTTTTGATCACGAACTTTCCCTGCAGCGGCCGAAAGCTTGGCGACAAGTAACGCAGCGCAGTAACTCGCAATAGGAATGGGGTTTTCACGTTTGCATCAAACAACTCTCCAAATGCGCCAGCACCTTTGCGTTTTGTTTTCGACCATGCATTCTTTGATAAAAATTGTCTGCTTGGGTGTGTACTATCACTTCCTAAAATTTTACCCATCTTTTTAGAATCACCCTGTGTATATATAGGTTAACAAAAAATTATTTTCCTGATCTTCATTTAACTATTCCGTATAAACATGGCATTTTTGCTACTTTTATAAATTTTTGAAAAACAGATGAAACAGAGATCCAAGTGGAGAAAAAGATTATGGTAAAATTTCCATACTATATTGTAATGACATTTCTGGTAATAAAAAAAAAATAATTATTATTGTTATTATTGAAACCAAAATAAATTCTATTACCATTTATTTAGTAATTTTTGCGCTCATATGAGAACGGCTTATAAGAAACTCTGCTTTCTAAAATTATCTGTCTTAGTAAAAATTTCAAAACTGAAAAATAAATCCCTCCGAATAAATAGTTTCTATGTTATACTCCTTAGTTAGCATGATAAAAGTGCCAAATTTTACCACATTTACCAAATTTCATCACATATAAAGCAATATTTTATCTTTAATTTTACCAAAATCCTTACCAAAGCAAAAATAATAAATTTACTTAAATAAACATTCGGAAATTAAAAAATAATAATTATTCACGAATAAATACCGAGCTTGGTATTCCCATAGAACCAGAAATACGGCAATTTTTACCATATTCTAATAGTTTTGACCATATTTTTTTCTCTTAGTGCAGAATTGCAAAAGGAATTAAGCTAGAAAATGTAATTTTGAATTTAAAACCATGTTTTTTGAAGCCAAATAAAATTATCAGCATTGTATTTAGAATATTTCCAAATGCATTATAGCCATATGTATACAAAGATTTACTAATGAAAAATAGAAAAACCTTAAGAAATTTTTGAACTCATGATTAGCTCTTCACTTACTAAACTGAGTCAAGAGTTACAAAAATGATAATTCTACACTCATAATTATACATTTAATGATCACAAACATCATTTTTCCACCATTTCAAATAACGTAATATTGTTACAAATTTTAAAGAGAATGATTTATGAACAAATTAATACATTTCGGTTATTTTTAATTTAAAGAATAACATTATTTATATAAATAATATTCATAAACTTTATTTCTCTAACGAACGTTTATAATTACTAATCCAATGTATTTCTTTTGCACGATTATTTCAGAACATATGAAGAAAAACGCGGGAAAATGCGAACAATAACTTTAACTTTTAGGAACGGCTGAGGGGATGTGTGTGAATTAAATTCCTTTATCTGCTAGCTACTTTAAAACTAAAATTAATTTTAAAAAATTTTTAATAAGTATCATGAATTGTTTTTAAAGAATTAATTGCATTACAAAACAATATAATAGTTTAATTGTAGTTAAAAAACAAATCCATTATCCCTTATGGAAAATTATTTAAGATTATCTTGTAATTAACAAAACAGACGAAGAAATATTGCTACAAAAACTAATGACTTAGTCCTATTTAAAAAAAAATTGGAGCTGATAACCGTTAACCGTTTAATCTTTTCAATTAAACATGTCAAAATTGGACTTCAATAAATTATCTTGATTCAATTAATTTTCTTAGCATGAATAATTTCTTTAAAAGTATTACTTAAGATGATCATTTATAAATATTGTAATATTTATGAAGGTAATTAACCATTATATGTTTATTCTAAACTTGTTTCTATCATTCTATTTTTAAAAATATATTAGTCGAATATTCTTGAATTTTAAAGCGCAATGAAACATGCGATGTCACCAAAATAAATTCGTGCTATTCATTAATTAATAATTTATAATACCACTAAAATTTTGTGAAATTCAGTTCAGACATTTATGCATTTTACAAAATAAATGTTTTATCTTGTCGATTAAAAATGTCAAAAAAGAACTTCAGTAAATTATCTTGATTAAAAACATAAGCAATTTATGTACTTAAGATTATACTTTATAAATATTGTAAGATTAATCATGTTTATTAACTACGATACGTTCATTTTAAACGTGTTTCTATCAATTTATTTTTAAAAACATAATAGTCAATTATTTTTGAATTCTAAATTGCATTCGCAAATGTGATATTAAATTTTACAGGCTTCATCCATTGATCCAAAAAAGTGAACAGATTTATTTCATATTTAAATGTAATCATTTCATATAACAAAGTGAAATGTGAATGAATAGACTTCCTGCATCAAACTCATATAACTTCAAATTTCTCTGCCTCCCACTAGGTCAACGCAGTATGTGAATGCTCATTTCTGCAATAAATGTCTCTACGTTGCTGGTAGCACACCATCATCTATTCTTGTCATTTGTCTTCCGACAAATTCCTCTCTCAGACAGAAGACCTTGTTGTTTAAGCACCAGCAGGATAAATTATTACCACCATGGACTTTATCATGAGAGGGCCATTTTCCCCGTGCGCATGCATTGCTTATCCTTCTCCACCATTAAATCCAGTTTGGGGCAAATTCTCTTACAACACTATCACTCTTATTGGGAACAGATATGATAGGCTGCTGAGTTCACAGCAAGAAACGAGTTAGTTTGGTTTTGAATGAAAGGCTAAACTTAATTCAGCTGGGTTGAAATTATATGATGCGATATAAATTTCAATCGATAAGACTGTGTAATTGATTTTGTGCATTAAACTGAGTTGCGATCTGTGGCCAATGCGTTTATGTTACAACACGTTTGAAATTGCTCCATTCGCTAAGCAGTAATAAACTTTTAAGTTCGTAACGAAATAATTTGAATTCGAGATATTCGCCCTAATTCCATTAAATTGTTGCATGTTCCATTAAATTGTTAAATTGTTGCAATGTATAATTTCATATCCGTATATCTATAAAGAAATAAACGCATCTACCTATATTTAAAATTAGAGGAATAAACTTAATAAGTATTGTTGTAAGTTAATGACGTGTTCACACTATTACTACAATTACTTTTACATTATTTTTTACACTATTACTATTTTTACACTATTACTATTTTTACACTATTACTATTTTTACACTATTACTATTTTTACCGAAGTGATTTGGTAATGACTTAGCTCAAATTAGCAATAAAATATAGTTTTATAATGTGTGATAAAATTTGGAAAACATTGTTAATTTTATTATGATACCTTAGAGCAGTGGGTACCAACCGGCCGTGAACCGGTACCAATCACTGGATCAAAGAGTACCGGTCCATCCAAGGAACATTAAATTAATTCCATTTTATTAACTGCAGAGTATTTTTCTCAGGTTTGTACGACTTTCTTTGGCCAAAAGGCCTTGGGCTTGGATGTCACCTAAAACCACATTAACACCAAACACGTAACTGTATTTTATTTTGAAAGCATGCTTAAATGCAATTAAATCAAAATTATTAAATTAAAATTACTAAATCAAAATAATCTAAAATACAAACAATCAATGTCAATTCGTATAAAATTTAAAAAAAATTTACATAAAACGTGCATAGATTGTTTATTTGAATACTGACATAAAAAAAATATGGTTAAAACTACTAGAATACTGTAGAATTAATCATGTTTCTGTCTCTTCGAAAGCACAAAAAAGATCAGTAATTTTAACCTAACTACTCTGTTAACAGTTTTGATAAAACTTAGAACAAAATATTTATTTATAATGTGTGATTTGGTATATGTGACAAAACTTGGTTGTTTCCTCATGATACCTTAAAACAAGGCATAAAAAGCATTTATTTGGTTAAATATACTTTCCAATTTTGTATTTTTTTACTAAATGCTTGATAATTAGAACTATAATTTTTAATTTAGAATTTCCGGTAAACTGTTACCATATAAACGAAAAAAATTACCAAATGAATGGTTTAAATATTGTATATTTAGGTTTTATTAACCCGAAATACTTATCATTACCATTCAGTACCGCAATTTTACCAGAATTGTTTTCTCCGTAAAGGAACAGCGATGCATAGTAAAAAAGCTTAATAAATACTTAAACGTGTATTTAATTAAATATTAACACATGTTCAGATTATTTCTCATAAAACACGTTCAAACGTTTTTACGTAGACTGTGCAATGTTGTCACATTGTTGGTGCAGACAACATTTCGAACGATTCTTCTTATAATTAATCAAATAAATCTTTTCATATATAGAAAGTTTTTAGTATGATTTGTAGTTGTTTTCTAGAGTTACGCTGAAATCTGCATCTATCTTTTGAGATTCTCACACTGTCAGCGTGCTTTGCTTCCGTATGATCTGTCGCAAGTTTTCTTACATACGAAGCCTGTTATTACAATTCTGGATTTGTCAGTAAAAAGTAGATTCAATTTTGAATTCTGTTTCTGAATTTTTTGGTCAAAGCTTAATTCAAGTATGAAGCCTGTTATCTTCTTTTGGATATTTTGGTCTAATTTTTATTCATATTTTAAGCCTATTATTATCTTTCTGAATTGATCAGGCAGATATTGAAACACCCTCTGTATTAACATCAACAGGTGTTTTTCATAAGGAAGTTATTTATTCAGTAAAATACAGAAAAACAAATGACGTTTTTCAACGCTAAAATGTATTGGATTCTTCACAAATATATTTCTTTAGATATTAAATTTTATTAACTGAAAATAAGGAACTAAACTTCAATATATAAAATGTGGTAAAAGTAATATTTCATTCCCAAGTAATAATTCAAGTTATGAAACGTATGTTAAAGAAGTCAACTGCGCAAGACAAATTATATGAATACTTTAAACAAAATTTTGTTACAAATACTGCTGTATTGGAATATGTTCGTATATTTCACACAATCCTCACCCATTGGCTAATGCTCTCCCTGCTTCATGTTTTATTCATGAATGGATGTCGGGACACGAATAAAGATCACGAGGTAGGCTTTGCACAGGAAGCCACAACCCTCATATTTGTCACATTTTTGGCATTTTAAGCTATTATAAAATCAAGTTTGATGCGATCGATATTTTAAAAGATTTAAGCTGTTTGTTTATAATTCTTTATCGCTATAATTTATCTCTCTTACTATTAAGTACTCATAATAAATAACTGTGAAATGAGAGGGTAAATGCAAATTGCTTTATTTGATGCGTATTTCAATTGCTGAATACGAGATAGTCAAGAACGCAATTTATTTTAGCATTATTAATTGCAAGTACTTTAGTAAGCATGAATAAAGCATGTTTACATAAAAACATTTTTTTAAACGTTCTGTTTCTCAGATTTGTATGTTTTGATAATCTTGGTCCTAAGTCATTCAATTAATATTTTCTTTCAAATGATAAATGAATATGCATGCAATGAATTGAAACTTTCAAACAACGTCTAATTGCTTCAGATTAAAAATGTATGTTAAATACGTGATTTGAAAAATTTAAGAATAAAATTCCAGTGATTTCTGTATAAGTAGATCAGTTATGGTGTAACACTTTAGTGGCCAACTTACAACAAGGGTACTTTTTGTTTTAAATTGTTTATACTCTTCATTATTCTTATTGGCATTAAAAATATTTAAAAAAAATTCTTTTCTTAATTTTCCATTTCGCTTTTATAGTTATATTTCCTTATTCACACATCAGTTTATCATTATACTCAAAAATGCTTTTCAATTTTGTTTAGCAATTATGTTTAAAATTAAGCTGACTAGCATCCTTCGAAAACTAAAAATTTGCTTGCAAAATTTCTAAAGAAACATTCGAAAACTCACCTTTTTATTATTACTACTTAAATATTAAAAGAAATTATTATCATTTGTTATGGCATCCGTTAGAGAATCCCTGAAAAGGATTTCTGTTCTTAGAATATTAAATTAAAAAGGTAAAGTGATGAATTTTCAAAGCTCTGTATAGAATTTTCACTAACAGTTCTTCAGCTGTTTGAGAACGCTAGTCAGCTTATTATAAGTAACAACATAAATTTAGTTTATGTTAATGAATATTTTCTTAAATTCATTTTATGTTTAAATGAGACTGAATTTTATATTTATATGAACTTCCCAAAGGTACAAGATCTAAAATAATGTATTTATTTTATTTTATTTATTTATTTTTTCGAAAAAAAAATTACAATCTAAGTCTTGTGTTAGCGATTGCTTGTGCTGGCTATGATTTTTAAACTTTTCTTGTTAATAGAATAAGTTTTTGCTTTTTTCATCAACTTATTTCTAAAAAAAAATAACTATTTTATCCACACTTTTCATAATATGATAATAGATCAATACAAAATGGTTGTTTTTATAGCGCCAGAAATGACAGTTAGGAAGGTCACTACTGCTATAGGAAACATATCTTATATTTTCTTTGCCGACGAAATAAAAGAAATTGGCAAAATATAGCCGCAAGTTGTAATTAGTTTTACTCCGTGAGACTCAAGATAAATGGATGAATCAATCATGCCAAGAAACGATGACAGATTGTCTAGAGTTGTTTCGTTCTTTCCGCAATGCTCAACACTATGTTCGTCAATGACATATCCCAACACTCCTTCTTTCTTCATTTTATTACTACTCTTCATCAATAAAATGAACAAAACTCATTAAATCTATGTTGAAAAAATTAGCCACTTCGATACAGGACCAGTGCTTTTGGTTATCAGGCATTAAAGTTCGCCATTTTCGGAATTCTTACTGATAAAAAAAAACTTTTGTTAAATATATGTTTAAGTGATCACTGAATTTTCGTATAAACACTTTACCATTTCTTTGAAATAGAGACAAAGTCGTATGAACACTCAGCACTCAATAAGAATTAATATAAGGATAGAAAATAAATTTTTTTTTTATAAAATATAATGTTGCTACAATAAACTAAAATACCAATATTGATTTAATTGTGGAAAAAATTATAAATGAAGATTTTCGCAAAAATAAATTAAAAATATATTGATGGTCATTGTTGGGTGTTTTATGCCTGGTAAATATATTGACCGTGAATTTTGAAATCTAAGAAGTTATAAAGAATCTGCGTTTTGTATTATATTGTCAAGAAAAAAAAAATGCTACATATTCAGCAAGCGGAGCCGAGTTGGCTAGGTGAACCGGGTTCAAATCCCAGCAATTCCGCATCCTGCTCGCACTAACCGCAGTGCTGATTTTAAATATCTTCAATGGTAGACGTATTATGGGCTGGAGTCCCATTGGCCGTCAGGCTAACCATGGGAGGTTTTCGTGTTTTGCCTCTCCATGCAACGCAAATGCGTTTTAGTTTGACCAAAAAGTTTTCCAAGAAAACAAAATTTCTCCCAATACTTGATCCAGAAGTTCCCTTGTCTTCTGAATTGGATTAAAAATTACAAGGCTACAGAGTTAACCCCGAAAAATTCAGTCGGCTGTTCAATGACGATTATAATGTATAAAATAAAATATTCATCATGCGATGGCTCTGTGATTAGAGCGTTCGCCTTCCAATGAGATGAACCTGATTCGAATTCCAGCGATGGCTGGTAGATACGAATTCCGCATCTGGCTTGCACCGATCAAAGTGCAGACGTTAAATATCATCAGTGGTAGATGATTCATGGGTTAGAGTCCCCTTGCCGTCAGGTTAGACGTGGGAGAGTTTCGTAGTTTTTCTCCCCATATAACGCAAATGCGGGAGAGTTTCATCAAAAAGTCCTCCACGAAGACCATTTTCTCACAATACTTGGTCCAGAAGTTCCCTTGTCTTATGGATTGAGTTCAATATTACGAGGCTGCGAAGTTTTACATTAGTAGTTGTAAACCCGAAAATTGGGTCGGCTGTTCTATGACGGTTATAAAATAAAATAAAATCAAAAATATGAAGTACGTTTTTACCACATACAGGACGAAACGCAAATAGTCACAGACTTTTAATGTAAAAAAATAGTTGTCGAGAGAAGAGTTATCTGTCAAAAAATTCGCATGCTAAACTTAAAATTATATCATACGAGTCATATTTTTTTAAAGAAAGCAGACTCTAAAGAATCATTTAAGTTAATATATTTGCAGTGAAATACACGTTATACGGCCGTACCCTGTATTTCATTAGCGAATAGTTGGCAACATCACGGTGTACACCATTCAATCGCTTTTTCTAAGAATGTCCATTTCTATGAAAAAAATTTGACGAAGTTTACGGTTGAACTGATTACTGATTTAGTTTAGCATATCATTAATCGCCATTACTTTAAGCCTTCGTGAATTCTCATCCTCCTTTTCAGACTTTTTTTCTCCATTGATATCATATAAAAGAACATAAGATGCAGATCATCATTGCGGAAAGTTTTCAACAGTGCTGTGTCCACATCTAGTTATGAAACTTGAATTACTATAGTGCAGCATCGACAACCAACTTATAGGAAATTACTGACACTTTTAACAGTACACTGTTAAAAATTGCGGATCAAATTTCGGTATCATGTACTCACACATCTGGTGCATCATCCGTAAAATTTGTTAATACCGTTAATTTACAGTTATTTTTATTTAATTAGAGTAGTTCAGTGATTTTACGGTAATTATTACTGTAAAAATTACGATATATCAGATTTTTTGCTCCGTAATATGCTCTTGTAAGAATGGATATTGCTGTAAAAGTACCGGCACCCTGATTGCCGATACGGACTTTTTATCGCAATTTCAACAAAAATTTGTTTCGTATCTGATCTTTTACCAAAAATATTGTACAAGAAATTGTTGAAGAGATGTGCAAGCAAAATAAAAGTAAAAATACATTCTCATGCATGCCAATTTCGATGCTCTACTTGTGTGACAACCCTTGTCATTGGCATGATTTGTTCAGATATAATTTTTAAATTAATCTTTCTTCGCCCTATAAAAGACAATGTCAGAAGATGTGTTTCAAACAAACAAGACATGGCAACATTCAAATCAAGGAATGCGAGTTAATTTAATATATATATATATATATATATATATATATATATATATATATATATATATATATATATATATATATATATATATATATATATATATCCTCGAAAGAGAATTGAAATGATTCAAAACAGCAGACAGGTAACTGACAATAGATATGTACCTGATTCAGTCGAATAATGCTATCCGAGGCGAAGTAATGCGTAGCTTTAAGCTGTAGAAGAGCCACCCAAGCATTTAAGGTTGGGTTGGATTATTTTGAAACATTAATTTATTTAATTTAATATTCATAGAGTTTTTTTTCTTCATTTCTTTATACATACTCGAACCCACATGCTTATTTTATACTCGAACCTGCAACAACCTAAATTTATTCGAAAAATTCCGTTTACAGTCTGATGATTCTTTGCACTTCCACTTTTGTTTTCCAGATTACGGTATGTGGTCTTCGTCTGACTTGCTGTTAGTTCCTTTTGTTTCTCTTGGAGCAGTCGAAGGTATATTTGTTTGCGGTAATTTATCGCCAACCGCTGAAACTGCTCCCGCACTGGCTGCATGGTATTGTCCCCTGAAGAAGCTGCCATATATGTCAGGGCATCTATTTTAATTTATTTTTAAACTTTTTCCTTTTTTGATAGTTACGTTAGTTCCTGTAGTGCTTTTCAAAATTTCGGAGTAATGTTTTTAGGTTTCTTTTGCTATTTTGAACCTTTGATTTCTCATCCTCGGTAATAACTTATTTCATTCCAACTTAAAATATGTTCTTCTAGTATTCTTCCAGTTGTGACATTAGCAGCTTTATGTTATAATCACTTGGAATTTTATATTGTATACTTTTTCAATTATTTTTTTTTGTTATTGTATTTGTATCTCATATTGTTGAATCTAATTTCAAGTTATGATATTTTACTTTAAGTATCACTGTTTAGCATTTGCTTCATATTTGTAAAAGACAGACAGAAAAAGGGAACCTTTCAGATATTGTGCTGGGCCTACTTGAATTAATTGCCAAAAAACTAGTTTTTTAAAAACTTACAATCCGAAGTAAATCAACGTAAAATTTTCTTTCACTTCTTAAAAAAATAAATTTCTTTAATAAAATTATCTATATAAATTTCTTTAAAATTTTTTTTATTCATATTTCAATTAAACTATTGATCAAAAGTCTTTCAAATTTGTCCGTGTAATTGTCGAACTTCATAAAATATTCTTAAAATTTCTTAAACATAAAAGGTAAAAATGAAACTAAACTAACCACGAAAGAAAAATTCAAAAAAAGTGATTATTTAAGTGAAAGATTTTTCACACTTTGGATAACTAACACCTGCGAATGACAATCAAACTGATAAATAGTTTAAATGTCAAGTTTGTAAATTAATTAAACTCAAGGTAATTTGTAAGACACCCTCTACTGCCTTACAATGAAAAAGAAAATTAATTTAGTAAAGCGAAACTTTGTGGGGAAAAAAGCGAATTGAATCAGCTCTTCTTTGCCAATCGAAGCAAACTAAATCGTGTGTAAAAATATTTGAAAAATAAAAATAAGTATGGAGTTTGACGTGACTGGGAAAGTTTTTTTTTTATCCATTTTTCATAATTTTTTTCCGTTTCCTTCTAAACATCCATTATAATGTTTGACGCCATTGATGAAAATGAATACAAAAAGAATGCGTTTTCTATTAATTAGTTTATGCATGATGAAAATTCTTTAATGCTATAAAAAAACGCTATAACTGGGAAACGCTATCACTTTGTCAAAGTTGTGGACACTTGCCATTTGACAAATTGACATTTACTTCATTAAAGCTAATGTGGCATTTCTGGTTTTTTGTTTCTCATGCATAACCATATAATTACCTTATTTTTTCAGCCTTTTGACAATCTGGTATTTTTGCGATAAAAGCTCTTATATTTCTTTGTATGACTTTAGACTTAGGTAAAAATTCAACAAATCTATTTTAAATGTTTATTTTTTAAGCATGATAAATGAAGTATTCGAAGCAAAAAGATAATCAAAGAGATTCCTGAAGGATATTTAGTATAATTATCAACGCTTTTAAATAAATATATGTTGTTCGAATTTTTTCAAGCATACAAAAATCGGTTTTCATTAGAAAATGTTTTTTTGTTTCCGTTTTTTTTTTTTAAATTTTAAAAGAATCCTTTTCATGACTATATAGTTTTATTACACGCAATATGAACGCAGTTATTTAATGAAATGCAGGATCTTCAGTAAACCAACACGCATGAAAATTTTTTGATTAACGTCTCAAATATTTTATGATTAAAAAAATATAAGCATGTTAAAAATTATATGATAAATGCTTCAGTACATTCAAACAATGTGATCTTTTCCCCCGTAATATTTGCAGTTTTTAAATTATGAGCTTATCGCTATTAATGGATAATAAAAAAGCATAAAAAGGGGAACGTTTTTAAAGTAAGATTTAATTTTTAAGCTTTCCAAAGCAGTATTTTTCCTGAATTGAACGCAGTTTTTTTCAGTACCTTATTGTTTTTTATCGCTTTCGAAATCATGCTTGATGTTACATTCGAATAACTTATATTAAATAAGAATAAAAAACAATCTAATGTTTCAATATTTTGAATTCTGCTGTCACTATAGAACCACATAATTTAAGTGTTATTTTGTAATATAGTAGTTGTCAAATTTACTAAACCGAGAATCCTACATTAAAAATAAGCAAAGCTATCAATAGAAATATTTTCTCACAAAGTAAAATACATTATCATTTTTGTAGGATTCAACAATATAAATAATACTATAATTGCAGTGACCTGAACATCTGCAGTGACCTGAACATAAAAAAATACTAAAAAAAAATTAAACAAACTTAACATTTTTATGCTGAACATTACAAAATCTATTTCCTAGAAGAGCTTTAAATAAGAAAAAGTATCATTATAATCTAATCACACGTGCTAAGGGTGAAATTACTTCTTGTAAAATCACCGAACTGTACAAACGATTCTGGTAATAAAAAAAAAACATAATTTTAATAATAAAACCAAAATATACGGTGTTTAAACCATTCTTTTGTAATTCTTCCGTTCATATGATAACGGTTTACCAGAAATTCTGATTTTCAAAATTAAGATTATAGTGTATATTACCACACATTTTGTAAAAAATACAAAATTGAAAAGCAAGTTTTACTAACTAAATGGTTTTTAAGCCACATTTTAATGTACCATGATAAATTTACCAAATTTTAACACATTTACTACATTTTACCAAATTCATCACCAAATCGGTTCGGTAGAAATTACCGACCTCTTAGTGCTCCCAAAGAGCCAAAAACACAGTAGATTTTACCATATTCTGGTAGTTTTGATCAGTACTGTTATCGATGAAACTTAAATAAAAAGCAAACTTAACGATAATTTATGTCCAAAAAATAATTCCTACGAACTTATGATGCATTTTTAGAACCGTCTATTGAAAACTCAACTATGAACACAATGGGCTAAATTATATTTCTAAATAAATATCAGACATTAGTCCATATATTTACCTTCAGGTATTAGATGAAATATGCAAGGTATTCTTTGCACTCCGACGTCGTTCTTACCCCAGCACATAATAGTTCCAAAATCTCCAAGATATCGCGGAACGTAGTGAAAAACTCCAAATATTTTAGGGTGACGTCTTTTTAGGTCTACGGTGCCTCTTAAAGTGTTGTTGAGAGTCCACTGAAATGCCGATGGTCTTGGCAGAGATTCTACATCACACGTAATATTTATAGCTTCCCCTTGAAATATATTGTACGTTTGTTGTTCTGTGAATTTACAAACTGGTGAATCTGTAAAAGGAAAATAAGTATGTATCAGAATTTTTGAATTAATTACTTTTTTAAACAAAACTTTAGATTTTTGTTAAAGTTTAAATTAGATTATTTGTTTTACTTGAATTCTAAAATGCATAGCGATGCAGATCTGTAGCTTATAGGTATATTAAAACTGTTATCAATTTAAAAGGAAGAAAGATCTCTAGATCCTATGACATTAAATGCTTTAATATCATTTTTTAAATACCTTAAATGTCTCAAGGTTGGAAAAAGGATTAAAATTATTGTTTGTAAACTTTAATAAAATAATTTATTAAATCTTTACAATTTCTTAAAATTTCATTAAAAAATTTTACAATTAATCTTAATATAAATAAAATGTGTGATTTCAGATATTGGTTTAGCAATTGCTGTTTACTTGAATTGGATTTAATTGGTGCAAAGAATTAATGCATCTCCTTATTTTTTGTAACTTGTTCGTAAACCTATTAAAGTAATATTGTATTTTTATAAAAGTTTTTGCATTTATCTTATTTTTGATATACATAAACAAGAAACTTTTTAAGGAAGTAAGTTTTAGTTAATACTCGGTAGTTCATAGTTAGATATATTAAGTTAATAATTTTATGAATAATATGTCTGAAGAGTTTAAAAAATGTAGATTTACTCATACGATTACAGTTATAAAATCAAAACTAAGCATTTTCCTTGAATGATTAAAATTGCACAATGTTCAGCAAATATAAGCTAATTTAAAATTAAATATTTTAAATTGTTTAAACAATTTGATGCGCTTTAGAAAATTTAGCTATTAAGTTAAGAGAGTTGAATAATGTAATTATTCAATCTAATGATAGATACGTATACCATTGAAGCTTTGATATGAAATTACAATACTTGAAGTACGTTAAAACCATCATCAATTTAATTGAATGAAAGAGTTTTACATTCCAACGCATAAAATGCAAAAATATCATATTTAAGAATACTTTTCATTTCTCATGAATGTCAAAAATATGAGTGGGTCATAAATTTCACTGGAACCATAGTGTGCATAATTTAATTGCTTTCCAATTTCATAATATTCCATTCAAAAATGTTACAAGTAATCCAATGTATTTAATTCAAATGAAATCTGTGATTTGAAATATCGGTTTAGCAATTACTGTTTACTGGAATCGTATCTACTCGGTTCTGAACCTTTCTTCAAAGAATCAATGCATCTCCTTTTCTACCTTGCTCGCAAAGCTTTCAAAGTAATACTATAATGACTTGATGTATGGGCTTTTAAAATCTTTCATATCTATCTCATTTTTGACATACATAAAGAAGGAAATCTTTTTCTCTCCTTTCCTTCCCAATTTCCGAGGCAATTTATTTCGATTTTATGATTACGGATGTGCTTCATCACTGACGAGCTGTCAATTCTTTACCTTCATTTTTTCTCTTCGTTCTTATCAAAGGAAGGAAATGACGATTCTAATGTCATTTATAAGAAATGATCATTTCAGAAGATGACGAACATTTTTTACAGATCTTTTTTTTCTGTATAGCATCCTTCCTTATTTTTACTGACAGGTCAATTACTCTAATATTTTTTTTACTAAGCTAAATGCTTTATTTTGATTTCCCTAGCGCTAAAGGCCGATTTCGTAGAGGCGTTAAAAATTCATTTGAAGCTCGATTTAAAAGCACTGCTTCTTAAAAAAAAAAAGAATTTTCTGGCTAGTGTTCAGTTTTTGAAGAACTTTTCTTATCTTTTTAGACAAAGAGAGAAGAAAAGAAATAATCTAAAAAAAACTGAAAGAATATTTAATATTTCAAATAAGTATTTTTCTAAGTTTGGATTTAATACAGTTACATGTGAAAATATATACCAATTTTAGCAAATATTGTTTGTTGTTATGAATTATTTGGTAGCTATATTGTTTTCACGGAATTTTTCACTTTTGATTAGTCAGAAATTCATGATCTGTATATCATTTTTTTCCAATCCTTTCGTCATAAAATCACCGGAGATTAGGTGAGAGACATATTTTTAAATATTTGATGCTTAAGTTTCAAGTGTTTTCTTTCCTTGTCTGCTGACTACCGTTTAGCGCATTTGTTAGTTTCATCACGATTAATGTTTGTTGTTGTTGTTGTTTCTCATCCCCACTGGTCTAGCGGAGCTAGACCAGGTCCATGAGTCCATTCACCCCCAGGAAATCAAAAAACAAGACCGAGTCACGCAGAAAATCCTCCTTTTCAAAATCCTCACAGCTAAGGAGGTGGGCCTGGCTGGCTGCACTGGAGAAACATTTGTTGCAGGTGGGATAGACCTTTCGCTGCTGTTCATACCTCGTGCACTTTATGTGACCACCGATGAATCTAGTGAACGCGGACTGATCACCTCTATTACCTCTAAAGGTCAAAGCACGACCCGGCTTATCCCCAGAGTACCAGATATATACTGGGGGAGTATTCCAGACTAGCTGGATACCTTTCTTTCTAATGGAGTGAATTTCCGAGGATGTGAGTGGCAAACTTTCTGGCAGAGGTTTATTTGTGCCAAGTTTTGCCAGCGAGTCAGCGATCTCATTCCCGTATAGACCTACGTGAGACAGAATCCACTTCAAATAAATATCCCGCTTCACGGAAAATTTACTGAGAAGTTGTAAGATTGCCGTTCCAGCCCTATCACCCACTCTGGGCCATGCGTTCAAATATTGGATAGAGCTTCTACTATCCGTTAGGATCCAGATAGGGTCTAGCAGCGAATCCTCTTCAATTGCGCGCTGTCCTGCCTCGAATCCTGGCGTTGACTTCTCATGCAGATTCTGTTCTCAGTTTGCATTGATCACAACGCTGATGTAGTCATATATAGTTTTTTTTTTGTTGTTGTTAGAATAAAATGATATTTTTTTTAAAATGACAGAATTTGTTTCATCAAATAAAAGTGCTTATCTGTACAAATAGCTGGCATATCCGTTTTTAAATCACAGTATTTTTTGTGTGAAATAAACAGTTTTCTACTGATTCTCCCCAGTTTTCTTTCTTTAAATTCAATAGAATTTTTCTACAATGTAACATATAATTCAAAATCATATATTTTATTTAAATTAATTTTAATAAAATAATCATTAATCAAAAATAACCATACCTTATCACAGCGGCTATGTTTACAACACTCTAAGGAAGCGCCTCAATTTGCGTAAAGTAGAAATAATAAAACGATTAGTGAGACGCATTGCCACAACTTCAGACTTATTCTATGAAGATTATTCCCGCGAACTAAGTATATGGATAGAAAACAATTTCTTCCAGGAACTTTCTAACATAAAATCTTGGTGAAAAAGGACAAAAAAAAACTTTTTTTTTCTCTACTTATGGATGAGAGGATATAAAGGGTACAAAAAAGCGAAAGTAATATAGGGTCTTCGACAGATAAGGAGTCATCGTGATTGATGACGTTTTCTCCCGAACCGTAGAGAAATTGTCTCTAGGTGAGGCGAATGTGGTGAAATTGAATATTTAGGTTAGAGTCATTCACCTACTTCGCGGGAGAGTATTATTTGAAATAAGTCTATTGAGAGCGAAGAACTTTTGAGTTTCTTTATAAGAATATGTTCTGCAAAAGATATTTTTGTCCTTCATAATGGCTTAAAATCGTCTTCAATTCAGTGCAAAATGGTTGAGTTAGTAAATTATAAGCAAAATTAGTATAGAGGTATTGAGTAAACTCGAGCAATTTTTTGAAACTTTTTAAACTTTTGAGATTCTTCATAAAAATATATATGCTGTGGAAGATATTTTTATCCTTCATAATGGCTTGAAATCGTCTTCAGTTCAGTGGAAAATGGTTGAGTTAGTAAATTATAAGCAACATTAGTATAGAGGTATTGAGTAAACTCGAGCAATTTTTTGAAACTTTTTAAACTTTTGAGTTTCTTCATAAAAATATATTCTGTGGAAGATATTTTTATCCTTCATAATGGCTTAAAATCGTCTTCAATTCAGTGCAAAATGTTTGAGTACATTTTGAGCAGATTTGGTACAGAGGTACTGTAATCACGACTAATCTAGAAAACAGTTATGACAGTATTTTGAAATTAATTTAGAGTTATTCAGATGCTTCGCGGGAGATATTTGTTTGAAATAAGTCTATTCAGATCGAAAAGATATAGAGTTTTTTCATAAAAATGTGTTCTGTAAAAGATATTTTGTATTTCAATAATTTGAAATTGACTGAATGTTTAAACTACGAGAGTTTGAGCAGAATTGGTATCGATGTAATGAGTAATCACGAGTAATTTAGAAGTCAGTCCAGAGTTATCCACCTACTTAGGGAGAGTATTATTTTGAATAAGTCTATGGGGTTTTAAGATCTTTTGAGTTTCTTCATAAAAATATGTTCTGTGGAAAATAATTCTGTCCTCCATAATGATTTAAAATCGTTTTCAATTCAGTGCAAAAATTTTGAGTTAGTAAATTTTGAGCAAATTTAGTATAGAGATAATGAGTAATCGTGAAGAAGTCAGAAATCAGTTATTACGGTAATTTCGAACTTTGGTTAGAGTTATTCTCCAACTGGTGATAGCATTTTATTATTATCAAGGTAACTTCGATTTTTTTTTCATAAAAGTATGTTCTATATAAGGTATTTCTTTCCTTTATAATGTCTTAAAAATTAATTTTTATTCAGTACAAAATATTTTAATTTCGAGGATTATATATATATATATATATATATATATATGACCTTAATTCTGATTAATAAAACAGAAATATATGGTATTTAAACCATTCATTTGGTAATTTTTTCGTCCGTATGGTAACGATTCAAAGGAAATTTAGGTTTTAAAAATTACAGAAATTACTGCTTTTATTACTACACATTTAGTGAAAAATATAAAACTAAAAAGTAAATTTAACCGTATAAGTGGTTTTCATGCCAAGTTCTAAGATATCAATATGGAATTATTAAATTCCGACATATTTACCAATTTTTATCACATGCTATAAAGCTATATTTTATTGTTAATTGTACCAAAATCATTACCAAAACGTTGCGGTAAAAATCACCAAACTTTTTTGAGTGCTTTAAGCGTCCCCATAGAGCCAGAAACTAGGTAAATTTTATCATATTCTGGTAGCTTTGTACATACTTTTTTTTCTCAGTGTTGAAATACCGTATAAATAAAAAGATTTAAACGTAAAACAATATTTGTTTATTAACCGTGTATATTATCTATAACTTGCAACCTCCTTTTAGTATTTCCGGTGTAAACTTGCTTTATCCATGTTTTAATTATATATATATATATATATATATATATATATATATATATATATATATATATATATATATATATATATATATATATATATATATATATATATAATTTTTTTTTTTTTTTTTGAAGCAACTTGTATGCATACTGCCGCTACACCTACTTCATATATATTCTGGGAAATCCAAAATTTGACTGATATTTTGAGAGGGATGACAGAAAGCATCATGATAATAAAAATGTGCCAGAGAGTAATGCGTCACAAATTAAGTTGTTTATATATATATAGGAGAGAGTGGGGTCAATTGTAACAGGGTACGATTGTAACAGAGCAAAAATTTCGAGTGACGGGTTCTAGATTTGGTTCCTAGGTGGCGCACAAGGTGTATTTAATAAATCTACGTGTATACCCTTGGTGGCAACCATTTTTATGTACTTTTGAAAGAGTTACATCACAAAAGATATTTTCACGCTACGTAAGTACTTTTTTTGTTAATAGAATTTTATATCGTAACAAAGTAATTTTGTTTAAACAAATAAAAATTATTAACCGAACATGTAAGTGGACACCTTAATTAACATTTCAAAAAAAGATTAGTTTTGTTAATTAACTAGCATTGTTTTTAACAAATGAAGCTGAAATGGCGTCTTGGGGACGATTGTAACAATAAGCAAAGGGACGAATGTAACAGATGAAAATAAATAATCTTATGTTTACAAACCATTACTTAACTCTTTAAGAACCACCAATAGTTTCCTATATCATTTATATTATGTTGCATGTGCTTTACTTTATTTGTCACCTTTCACAACATAAATTAAAATTTTTAATCCCTTAAAGTTAAAAGTTTAACCCTTTAGGTCTCTGCTCATTATTATTTTTACTCCTAAAATATCACTACTATTTTGATCAATAAAAAAATATATCACAACTATAATAATATGTATAATTAACTATGTTTTAGTTGAATTTATGAACTGTTACAATTAACTGTAAGTGGGGACAATTGTAACAAGTGCACGACTGTAAAAATTTGTTAATAACTAATATAATAACATTTAAAATAAGAAATTTTTTTTTGTGGTAGAGGATAGTCTTCTTAACTCGTCTGTCAATTAATACTAATAATATATTGGATTTTTTGTTAGTTGAAAATAGTTAAGTAAAAAATTTTACAATTGACCCCACTCTCCCCTATATATATATATATATATATATATATATATATATATATATATATATATATATATATATATATATATATATATATATATATATATATATATACATATATATATATATATATATATATATATATATATATATATATATATATATATATATATATATATTTGTGTAACTACTACAACTATTAGTCATTTGAAAGAGCTTCCGCTGGCAACATTCTACATTTTACAACGTCGTATAAATGATTCCTTGTTACTCTCGAAGATTGCAAATGTGCTTTTCATGTCTGTTAAAGCAATAATGATCTGTGCTATGTAATCTGTAATCTGTTTGCATTTCCCACGATTTTGCCCCACTCAACGTGGCTTGCGACCTTAATTTTCCATTTCATGTTTATATCCTTTAGATGTCTTTTATCACTTCACTGAATTTGTAAGTGGAATATTGGTACACTCCATATTTGTATACAGGGTGATTCATAAAAGATGGGCAAAATTTTAGGAAGTGATAGTGCACACCCAAGCAAACAATTTTTATCAAAGAATACATGGTCGAAAACAGAACGCGAAGGTGCTAGCTCATTTGGAAACTTTGATGCAAACAATGCATTTAGTTCCAGCAGAACGTAGCACCAGCTCATTACGTACGAGAAGTGCGAAACTATCTGGACGTAACCTTTCCGAATCAATGGATTGGGAGAGGTGATCCTATAGCTTGGCTACCGTGCTCGCCAGATCATTCATGTCTCGATTTCTTTTTGTGGGGACAGCTGAAGGCTCTTATGTATGAGACTCCCATTGAATCTGCAGAAGAACTTGTCGCCAAGCTTTCAGTCGCTGCAGGGAAAGTTCGTGATATGCCTGGTGTGTTTCAGAATGTTCGCCTATCTTTTTTTCGCTGTTGTACTGCGTGCATAGCCGCGGCCGGCCACTGTTTTGAAGACTTATTGTAATCACATGCCATTAAATTTGCTTTTATAACTTCATCGCTCTTTGTGTGTGTTTGCCTCATATAAGAACATAAACTTTGACGCTCTCTAGCGGTTTTGCGTTTTGCTTTCGACCATGCATTCTTTGATAAAAATTGTTTGTTTGGGTGTGTACTATCACTTCCTAACATTTTGCCCATCTTTTATGAATCACCCTGTATATTTATCTAATTAGTTATTTTGTTTTTGACGATATGATTTACGAGCATTTTATGCAATTGACAGATAAAAAAAAAGTTCACCTTTTCATACAAATTGATTTCTCAAAGAAATTAATATTTCTCGGTTTTTGAGAAGTAGGTCAAAGAATAAAAAACATATATATACTTTCTTCCTCAACGCCCTTAATCATCTTTCTTTTCTATTCAAAAAGAAGTTCTTTCAACCCATACCAAGTAATTTATTCGATTTTCTCCAATCTCATTTGAAAAGTTTTTGCAATTGCATTTTAGACAGGCAGCGTAACTTCTAGAAATAGTATTCAGAATGATCTTATTCACAATAAAGCTTTGTGATTAGAAATGGTTGATAAAAGAAAGAATTCATGGAGGAAAAAGAGACGGAAAGTTTCAAAATGTCACGCAATAAGAAACTTTACCTAAATGTCTCAAAATATATTTTGTTTCAAGTTTTTTACATTGTTTTGAACTGTGTTAAATTTCTTAAAATTTCAATAGTGAAAGTGGTTAAGAGGTGCATTTGTTTTAGAAAAGTGCTGTATATTATTGCTTGTTATTTCTTTACTACCGTGTTTTAACAAGTTTTCATACTTTAACAATACTTATAGGACAAATTTTAAATTCATGTAAATGTTGGATTTAATGCATATCAAAAAATGCATACTTTTTTTCCGTATACTGTTTAATTTTAAATGAACTTGCAGCAACAAACAAAACTTATAAGAGTAATATTTATATAATGTAAACGCTAGATATAATACATATATCTAGAAACGCATACTATTTTCCGTATGCTATTTTATTTTAAACAAACTTGAGACAACGAGTTTTACAAAAGTTTTCAATTTTAGTCATTATAAGCCATAGAAACTTTTTAGAGCATGAATATTAGAATTAATAAAATTTTTGTATAAATAATTGATAATAGGGGAGAGTGGCTCACCTTGTACATATACAGTACACCTTGTGACATATTATTTTTTGGCCCTAAATTTTAAATTATTTCGTAGTTTTTTTAGATTTAGAGGAATAGCAGCAGCATCTAACCTAGGAACATAATTTGATTCTATTGATTAAGCAGGTAAGAATTAAGATTTTTATTTTTGAAGCGTGTTTACTTACTTTCATATAAAATTTCAATTAATTGTAGAAATTTTTTTTTTTAATGGTGGGCACTTGGGACGAAGACCCATTGGCCACAGAAAATGCCAGAACTGCTTACTCTCTTTTCGTTACCCAGTGGGCACCTGTGACGCGAAGCCACGGCGGTGGAGCTGCATCGCCCACGTCACACTACCACAAACCCGTTTATTCACACACAAAGGAGAAAGGACATAGAACACAAAGAGAGAGAAAGAAACATCCATGCTCTGAGCAGGATCCGAACCCGCTACCAGCATCTCCGCAGTCAGGCACGCTAACCACTCGGCCACCTGGTCGGCAGAAAAAAAAATTTGAGGAAATTTTTTTTAATGAGGGTAATATAATGAAGTATAAAGCTTTCCCTTTAAAGTTATCAAATTTAAAACCTAAAAGTATGATAATTTAAAATTTTATATTTAGTATATAGTTCAGATGGTTCAGATGGGACAGATGGAGGTGGCCCACCTTGGGACACTAGATATGCATAATTAATTATTATTAAAAATAGATTTAAAAAAATGATATTGTGCATGCAAAATATTTTTTAATTTATATAATTTGTGTTTATTAATAGTTATTATTTCTTATTTTAGAAACTAATTTGACTTGACTAATGACAAGAATTAAAAACAAAGAGTATAAAATTAACGCAGCAGTCCTTGCTAACAATGCTGAAAAAGCTGCTGCAAAAGTTTCATCAGGGTAAATGACTTATAGGAAAGCTTCTGAATTCTACAGTATTAGTAAGACCACTCTGAACAGCCATATTATTTCCTTTAAAAAAGAGAGCAGCCAAATTCTAAGTTAAAATATATTTCAAATATACAGAAAATTGGTGGATAATATGTTAGAAGCCTCCAAGTACCATTATGAATTGACACTATGTGATGCCAGGGCTAAAGAGAATAGAAGGGCTGGCTCACTCCTTTGAAGAAACTCTCGCCGCGCCAATCCTCGGATTTTCTCTTGTGATGTCACTTTGGCGCAAAGCTCGCACTTTTACTTCAAGAACAGAGCGTTCGGCCTTACTAGCTCTAACTAATATGGGAGCATTTCTTTTTGTGACATATTCTAAGACATTTGTTATTTTCTATAATGACTTTTCTCAGTTTTTGCAGTGAATTTACAAAAATTTAAAACTATTAACGAAATGCCAGTTTGCGCGATTGCAACTTGCAAAAATTCTGATAGAAAAACAAAAGGAAAAAATATAATTTTCCGTGTGTTCCCTTAAGTAAATGAACAACTATGTAAAGAATGGTTTCCGAAATGACACAGTTAATATAAAACAGCAATACGTTTTTCTATCGTTAAGAACTTTTATAAAAATTCTTTATCTAAATAAAAACCGCCTCATTACTTCATAAAGAAAGGCAGGTGAAAAAAATTAAAAAAATGGATAAATTAAGTCAAAGAAAATTAAAACGCAAATAAAAAGTATAAATAAAATCTATAGTGTATAGTTAATATTCTCCTAATTTCATAACATATTTTTTAATGTAGTTATTCTAAATATTTATAATTTTTAAAAAAAAAAATTTCTCTTAAATTTAAATATCTATAAATTATATCATCTTAAATTTAAATATCTATAAACAATTGTAAAATTTCTAATGTCATTATGAGCCTAAATTATTATTTTGTTTCAGTAATTAGCATTTAATGTTGATGTTGTCTAATGATTAAGTATGAACAAATTGCTATTAACGGCATATTTTAAAATCAGGGATTCTAAATTTAACTCAACTTATTGTTATAAAAGAATATGTAGAAAAAAAAGTGTCTATATATGCTTTCATTTTTCTTAATAATTAAAGTTAAAACAAAACTTTTTAAAATAAAGTATTTATAGTGTCATTTTCGCCAACTTGTAAAATATTTTTATAAGTTTAAAATGGTATTTTTTTAATATAATGGGCAAGAAAGTTTATTGAATTATGTTTATGAACGGAAATAATGTGTAAATTACATAAAGTTTGAAAGCTAATAACCAGAAAAAGTGTAACTTATTTTAACAAAGAGAAAGATGCAAAGTTATCATAATATCTTTGCTTGCGATCTCCGACATCTGTGGACACAGTGACGTCATGAGGAGGGAAATCGTAGCTTCGGCTCTAAGAGCGGAGTGAACTAGCCCTACTATTCTCTTTACCCCTGATGCACGTGCACTGCTTCAGCAAACGAAAAGAACATTCTTCCTAACTGGGAGATTGAAAAAAAAAAAACAATTGAGAAATACTGTTATATTGGATTCAAAAGAAGGTCCAGTGACAAGTTTTCAGATCGAAAACCAGAACCAACTAGTCTTTCCAGGGGTCTGTCCAGACATTTTGTGAAAGGTCCGTTTTTTTAAAATTGTGAAAAAATAACTCGTAATTTCTGAATATAAAATAAATGTTAAATCACATTCTTTCATCCAGGGTCCGCTTTTGTGAATTTGTGCAAATAGGGTCCGTTATTGCAAAAAAAAAAAAAATTCAAGGAGTTTTTAAATTGTATGCAAGATTATGCTTAACACTGTAAAATTATAATTAAAAATACTAAATTTTAACAAATAAACAGCAATTGCAGCTACTAAATTAGCGATGCAACATACAAATAGTTGGTATTTAGCCTATACTGCTGAACGCAGAATATTCATTTCGGACGAATAAAGGAAGAAGCGTCTGCCGAAGACAAAACTTAATTCGTTTACATTCATTTTTCTTTTTTTCTGCCCTGGGAAGGGTTTATTCAATTAACAAAACAATAATGAAGATAAATAAATTTGTGAAGGGTCCGTTAACGGACCCAAATTTCTTCTAAACAGACCCCTGCTTTCTCAAGCCAACATCCTTAAAAAGGACAATGTGAGTAAGTTTTAAGATAATTTAGAATTGATTCTCCAACGTACGAACTTTTCCTTTAGCGAAATTTTAATCTTGAAGAATCAGGACGCACTAACTGTTCATGTACCAACAAAGGTTATTGCTGGAAAAGGATTAAAGCAGGTAGGGAAAATGACATCAGGAGAGCGTAGTAAACTTATAACAATTATTTCTGCTATAAATGTTATTGGTAATTCAGTACCACCAATTTTGATATTTCCTAGAAAGTTTTTTGAGCATCATATGTTAAAAAGGGCACCCCCAGGTACCATTGGATCTGCAAAGCCTAGTGGTTGATCAACACCCAAATATTTTTGCTTTGTCTCAAACATTTTGAAAAACTTAAAACAACAAAAAAAAAGCAATATCATCTTAATAATTGACAACCATACACATATAACTATGGAAGCCGTTGATTTCTGCAAAGAAAATGGAATTATTATGCTCACTTTGCCACCTCAGACAAGTTATAAACTGCAGCCTTTGGATAGTACTGTATTCAGCTCTTTTAAAGAACATTTTAATAGTGATTGAAATCAATGAATGCCTACACATGCTATAACAATCTATGATATTGCTGAATGTGTAGGCAAAGCATATCCCATTTCCTTTACACTCAAAAATATTGTTTCTGGTTTTCAAGTAACTGGTATCAATCCCTTTAATAACTGGTATCAATCCCCTCCAGTTGAATAAGATACCTTAGATCGATATTTTTGCACCTACTTTTGCATGTATAACAGCTTGTATTTGTTAAGACATCAAATCTATAAGCTTCTAAAGCGCATTTATTTTCCGAGAATACCATGCACTGACTATGCCGACTAATAGATCCTCTAAATTAGATGGGAGAGGGGATTGCTCTTAGATGTGCCTTTTCAACATGTTGCAACATTTTCTATTGGGTTAAGATCCGGGCATTGTAATGGCCAGGAAGTCTAATTGGTGCTCAATGAACCAATTTTGAACACTTCTGGTGAGATGTATAGTTGCATATTGTCGATATAGTTTTCATCTTTAAAGTATACTTCACCTTCGAAGTAAAATTGTAGCATTGCAGTATGCATGTCATCTGCCAATACTCTCAGATGCTGCATTGCTTGTGTTTTACTCTCGAGAAACAAAGTCCTATTTCCATAAAAAGAAGACCTTTGCTCGATGTGAACAAGGCAAAATGGTTTTATTACTTTGTTTTTACAAAATCCGACGTCTTCCATCAGCACTAACCCAGATGTGGCATGTTTCCTCCATTCACATAATCCATTTTCAGTGTCGTTTTCTTCCGACACAACTTAAAACTTCTTCTGGCATTCCAGGCTGGGATGAGAGTATCCTCGCAGGCATCTAACTATGTATGGGCATCTTCTGTAATTCTTATTTGCTTGGTTCGTGCCAAATTTGCTTTAGAAGAACCTTTTTTGAAAATGTTTGTCAGCTGAAGTATAGTTAAGTCCCTTTTCTACCGTGCAATTTGCCGAAACCACACCTATCATGATATTTGATAACTGTGTTAAAAGCACAGTTAAGCAATTTAGAAAATTACCGTAGCTTCTGTTTCCAGTTTTTGAAAACCTTTGAGAATCCAGTAAGTTCACTTTTCTTATATATCGTGGCTCCCGTTAATTTGGCGCCGTAAAATAATTTTTCTCATTTTTCTGCATTTATCAAAATTATTTATCTAATACTTTTAATATTTTTATTAAAAATACTTTATTGTGTATTTTTTTAAAATATTTAGCAGCTTTTAATTACAAGTTGTTATATTATTTTATTTATTTTTATCTTAAAATAATTATTTAAATTGTAAATAAATTTCAAAAACCATAATAAACAAAGAGCATTGGAAGTCCAGCTTTACGGTAAGAACATTTTAATCTCTAAAATTAGAGTGGCAAATTTATACCTGTTCTTTTCATCATTTTAAAGAACTGAATATATTATTATTTCCTAAATAAATTTGAAAACCATGTTTAGAATCATTTTAGAAAAAGTTATCTAGCAAAATCATTTTTTTACCTTTAATGATTCATGCTGTATCTAATTTCTGATTTCTTTCCTTTAAAGTTGTGCGAGATTTTTTTTCTTCAGATATTGTTGAGAACCTCAAATAACTATGCCAAAAGTCTGATGAACAATGGCATGACTGACATGGCATTTCTATAAAATAGGAACTCTACGTGGAGAAATCTAGCATTTCAGTCCGGCTTTGAATTTGTTTTATATAGTCATATTTAACTAATATGTCTTTACTCAAACTTAACAAAATAACGTAATATGTCTCTCATCACTGAATTATAAAACTCTAAAACTCAAAATTCTCAAATTTAAAATCTAACAAATTAAAAGTATATCATTAAAAAAATAAAGTATTTTTCAAATAATCTGAAAAAGAATTTTTTTTCCTTTACCCTAAATTTAGAAGAAAATTTTTTAATTGTTCTTGTTTTTCATATGAAAACATATTGTACTAAAGATTGAAAAGAAGTTTTCAGATTTTTTTCAGGCTTGTTGCTATTAGGGTATGTTTTCAGGTTTAAAAGTAGGAAGAAATAAAATAAAAGAAAGTTTAAAAATAGGAATATTTCAAGAAATTGAGCTATAATACAAGCTTATCCAGAAAACTTAGCTAACAGTTAAAGAAATAACTATTAGGTAAGTTTTCAAGGTTTGAAAATAGGCACAATGTATGTAAACCTATTTTAAAATGAAAAAAATAAAAACTATTATGTACAAACCGTTTTATATTACATTATAAAATATAGAAGATTTCAATAAAAAAACTTGCAATGATTAAAGTTACCAAAAGCAAATCAGTGGTTTAACGACTAAAGTGGAAAACCGGTTTAAAAACTTTTCCACAAACACGCATAACAGAAAGAAAAGCTTCTAGTCATTAGAGTTTTATATTTTAATTCCTATTGATGAGTTCGTGAAAAATCTCCTTCCTTCCCAGATTTAATGAGATCTGCACGCACACTTCTATTCCATGTGAGCGTTAAGCAATTTCATTTCCTTTTTTCTGATGTCTCAGCCAATCAGTAAAACTTTCGGTTCTAAGCTGAGTTTGTTATAAATTCTGATTTCTTTAATTACGGAGAAAGGTTTGTTGAATTCTGTTGAAATTATTGTCATTATCGACAATGACTTTCAGCCAACACGCATTAATGCGCAAAACACTGGTGCATGAAGATGCGTGTAAAGAAGAAGCGTGTGTGGCTAATGGTTGCGAAGAACTTAATTAAAAGAGATAAAAAAGTATCGTGCGGATTTTTCATTTCGTAACTGCTCTGTTTTGAAAAAAAAAAGTTAAGGAGAGAGTTAATGTATTTTTTTTTTTTATATAAATGAAAAAGTACATTTTTTCTTAAAATAATTTATAATGAAAAGAAAACCGAGTAGATTTATTTTTAACCTTAGAAAACAAAATTTTTCATGATTTTTTTTTATATAATCATAAGCTACACTTTGGCTCAATAAGGAGCTTATGTCAGTAAAGAATATTTTTAGTCTTGGGTTGTGAAAGAGCAGTTTAATGGTGCGTGTGTATATATTTTAAAGCACTTAATGTTCATCAAAGACTTGCAAAAACTGCAATTATGTACTTAATGAAAATTCCTAACACATAATTTGAATGTTTATTCTCTAGCTGCACTGAGTGAATCCATACTAGTAATAAGGAAACCAATGAAGAAATTAAACAAATAGAGAATTTGGAATCTATCCAAATGCATCGTAGCTAAACTTTCGTTACTCATTTTTTTAATAAATGTAAAGTATTGTAGATATTTAAACTAGCATAAAGTATACTTTTGCTTAAAAGATCTATTAACGAGATCAGTCAGCAAGGATATATATATATATTATCTATATATATATTTCCTCAGGGTATAGAATTATCTACTCAACTCTCAACGAGGTAACTCTAGGTTCGAGTCCAGGCGGTGGCTCGGTGATGCGAATTCTGCTCCCGGCTCTCAACGACTACAATGTATTGGTAGATGGGACATGAGTAAGATTCCTGTAGCTGATGTTCTAACAAGGGGGGCGGGGCTCGTGCTTTAGCTTTCCATGTAACGCAAATGCGAGTTAGTTCCATCAAAAAAATCATCCACGAATGCTAGTCTGCCCTAATGCTTTATCTACGGAAGCATGTTGCCTACCTTTACATCTACAGTTTGTAAAGAGAGATTTTGAGAGCGTTGATTGGATTTTTCGGCAACGTCTTCTATGACGTATGTTTATTTCATACTACTATGCTTATTATTTTAAGCATAGTGCGATATCTAAACTGTAGTTTTTCTTTTTCAAACTTTAAATGTCAATTATTTTACCAGAGAAACTGCCTTCTTTATTTGAAAATGAAATAGAAACTATTTCCTCTTACATTATTACCCTTGAGAACAATGTTCTTTTTAGAAAATTGCAACAAGTGGATAAAGGAAATTGGAGAGCTGACAAAAAATGGAATTCCAGAACTTTGAAACCTCATGGACAAAGATTCTCTTATAGTGAATCTAAACTGCATGGTTTTTAATTAGAAATTTACATTTTGTAAACGAATTATGCAGAAATGATGTTGGGGAGTAGCTACAAAAAGGCATAGCTGAAGGCTTTTCAGAAAAATCCAATCAACACACCCAAAATCTCTCTTTGCAAACTGTAGATATAAAGGTACGTAGGTAAATCCTGAAAAAACCTCGAAATCGTATATCTGTCTAACATCACTAACTTTGATTTGCTAGATTTTTTTTTTTTTTGTTGGTATTATTTGCTTCATATGAAATTCTTTAGAAAAACTCACTAAGAGGATCAAATTTGCATTGGCGATTAGAGTTAAACTTCGGACTTTCATCACAATATATTTCTGAATTTTATTAATATATGTAAAAAATACTTTTAAAGTTGAAAATATATTTAAAAAATACTTTTGCAGAATACGACTGAGAATAAAAATACTTTTATAATATCTAGAACCATTTAGTACTTACATTGGACGTCTAACTTTACAACATCACTTTCACCTTGGCCTTCTATATTTATAGCTTGACATCTGTAGTGTCCTCTACTTTCTTTCGTAATTCCTCGAAGTATCAGTGATTGGTTGTTGACCTGGACGCCCCTGGATACATTTGTCGACAGAATATCTTCGTCAGCATACCATGTTACTTCCGTCACAGCGGGATTAGACTTTATATTACATTCAAAATACACATCACTGCCTTCCTTAATTCCAGAGTGTTGATTACTTGCACCCATGGCAACTTTAAGTTGTGGAGGATCTGAAAATAATAGTTAAGTGGAAAAACTTTAAAATTTTAAGTTAAAACAACATTTTGTATTAAAAAAAATTATTCAATGAATGTTTAAAATTTTGTTTCATTTAGTTTCAAAGCATTACGATTTTAAAACTTAAATTTTTGAGTTCGAAAATATTTGTTACTTTATTTGAAAAGAACGATTGTGTGAATTTCCATTTTAATCCAAAATTATTTATCTTTTTGAATGTTTTCTGCTTATTTTATGAATAAATAAATTATTAAAATCAAAATTAGAAGTAAAATGGAAGTTATTTATCTTTTGTGTACGTATTTTCTATTCATTTTTTGAAACGAAAATGTCAAGGAATATACTTAATATTAGAAGAGCAAGAATAACGCAAGAATAAAGCAAGAAAAAAGCAATAAAAGTTTGCATGCCAGCTAATTACTAACTAGGAATATCCCGGAACTCTCATTTGAAAGAATTCATTAAAATTGTGTTTCTTAGAAGGAACACTATGTAAGAAATGGTTAAGATAGTTTTCTTCTTAATTTATTTGCAGTAACAAGTAACTTAATTAGAATTTGTCAAGCATTATTGACTTATTTTTCAACATTATTTTTAATGAATGAAAAGTAATTACAGTTTAAAAATAAAGATTGTTTAAAAAAAACTACATTAGTGTCTCAAATTTTAAAGCCTGAAAAAATTGACCAGAAATATTTTATTTAAACAGTAGGATTAATGGCATTAATATTATCTAAAAATATCATGAATATCTAACAATCATGATTTTATAAGCAAAAAGATTCCTGATATTAAGATGCTATAATAATATCATAAATAACATTAATATCTAAAAATGCTGATCTTAACAATAAGATTAATGACATTATAATGTTATAATAATATCATGAATATCTAACAATCATGATCTTAACAATATGATCTATTTAAAGCTGTTTTTCTACAAGGGTATTAAATTTTAAATCAGTATTTTGAATAGTTTATTAATGATTTTGTTTATTTCCTATTTTTTATTGTATTATTATTATTTTGAAAGACAGTTAAGATGAGATAATTTTAACATATAATTTACACCAGACTCTTTCCCTTTTCCTTTTTTTTCTTCTGTTGATATATTCGGTAATGTACAGACCCATAAAAAATGCCCAGTTTGCACTAGTGAACTCTTTGAAGAAAATTAAAGTTCTAAATTGGTACTATTTAATGATATTTTTAAAAAAAATAATAATGAAGTTATCTTTCATATAGCTTCTTTCAGATAATGGTGCATGTTGTCATTCTAACTTAAAAAATTTATATACCTAATTTACTTAAACAGCAACTGAAGAAAAAGTTTGTAATGAGCTTTTTTCTTAAACTATAAATTTAAACTTAATTTGTTCTTCGTTGTTGACTTGCTCTTTATTAATTGATTTGAAATTCAAAAAGTAATGTAAATTAAACTAAATATACTAGCGTAATTTAACTGAAATTATAATTTTTGGTTCAAATAATAAGTGTTCTGTAAAGAAATTCGCACACTTTATATTTTCTAAGTAGCGTAATAATATGTTTCTAGACCTCCGGAAGACTTTATAATTCAGGAATATTAATTGGATATATGTCGCTTACGGACTCAAAATAAAGATTAAATAACTCAAGACATTAAAATTTAAAAATAAATATTTTTTATATTAAAAATAAAAAACCATTAATTTTCATAGAAATTTTAAAAAAATATGGCAATGCGAATTTTTATTTTATTTAAATTTGGTTTCTCTTCGTTCTCTTGTTATTATATTTTTAATTTACAGTAAAAAAACTAACAAAATTGTTACAATTTGGTAATGTTGATCAGTATATGAGTTAAGAGAATTTATACAAAGTGTGTCAAAATTCGAGCAACTAATTCACAGGAATGCTGAAGGGCACCAAGAGGAGGAACAATTATCATCAAACTTTATTTTATTTTAGTCACAAAAAAATGTTTAGAGGATCAAATTCACGTAAATGCATTCACTCTCTGAATCAAGAGGAGATAACAGTGGAGGTCAGTAAGGCATTTGGTTCATGCATGATTCCTCCACAGTCCTAAAATGTACGCAATCATCTTGATGTAACATAAATAAGGAAATACTAGTTTGAACACTCTTGACTCGTGGCATAGCCCCCGCTTTCGCCAGATTTCAATCCGTGCACCGTTTTTTCCCCTACAGGATTACCTTAAATCACTGCTACACGACATGCATGTACACACACATCGAATAATCTCTCAAATTGGATTGATGCTGCTTTGGCTGATATCAAAAGCCTACACATCATTTTCAAGCACATTCTGGAAGCGTTTGTACGTCGTTGTAGACTTTTCAGTGGCGTTAACTGATGCCACTTCGGACAACTACTACAATAATTAAGAATATGAGTCATTTTATTAGATATGAAGTTTGTAGTATCTTTTATGGGTTTTTTCTAACATGACGCTGAAACCTGCATAGTCTTTTCACGATTTTCAACCTTTCAACGTGGTTTACAACCACATGTTCTATTGTATGGTATTCCTTATACTACCTTTTAATATTTTTTAACAGCTTATAATTTTTCGTTTAAATTTGGAATTTCCTGTATATATTTGAAAAGGGAAAATATATTTCGCTGAAGAGCGAGAAAGTCTAAAGGAAGAATGTGTAGGCTTACCGTAGAGCGTTAAAGGGACATAATATGAAGTCAAAAACTTTATGACCTAATATCTGTAAGAGTCTATGCATAAAGGGAACAACTATTAGGAAAATAAGTATTCGAACAATTATTGAATTTATCAAGCAACTTATTAAACATGAAATGCTACTGTAATATTTTCTTATAACTTCTGGAAGGCAATTAACGTATTCAACAGATTTGATATACTAAATGATCTCAAAAAAGGGAAAAAAGAAGTTCAGAAAAGTTTTGGAAGGAAAAAGACATTATTCAAAATATAACCATCAGGCTAATAATAAGTAAAAACATCAGCAAAATAAAGCTAAAAACCCAACAGCAAAAAAAGTACACCAATAAATACAGTATCACCATCAGTTTTAAGATTGCCATAATTCGAAACATATACAGTAAGGTGATGTGAGAAGTCAGAATAAACATAAAGAATTTAACAACAAAATGAAGAAAAAACATGGTCAGAAGATACATAATTCGAAATTTTTCCTACAAGGTACTGTCAAAAATCTAAATCGACAAATCGAAAACTAAACTGAAACCAAACAGGGAAAAAGAAAAATTAAAACAATTTGGAAATAGATAAGATGAAAATAAATAAGAAAATGGAGTACGCTATGGAGAGGCAGTATTACCTTTATTGTCACGTTATTACCTCATCGTCAAATATTAACATGTCTCGAGAATCTGGCATTTGCTGGACTTACTATTACTTCGTAGTTCTTGAGACTCCTAATGACTAAGTAAATGAGCACAGACAAGAGGAAATTGTAAGGTGCGAGTAGAAATTTTTACAAAAGTTTAAAGATCTCAATTAAACAGTAGATTGGTTATAAGTAATAACTTTGCATTTAAACAATTTGAATATTTTATTCTGTTTTTATCAACTCTAGATAAAAAATACAATATCTGCATAATTTGAGCATTACTTTTTTATTGTAAAACTAATATTGCCATTGTAATTATTTCTCTAATAAAAATAACTGATATAATGAAATGAAGCTGAATACCATTGAATTGGAAACAAAGCTAATTCATTTTATAACTCCCAAAGATTTATTTAATATTATTGCGAGATATGAGAAATATAAAAGTTCTTTCAGAAGTTTAATAAAATATTTGATATAAAATTTTAAAACAAGTATTTTTGATGTAAATGCAAAGAATGCAAAGAACGCAAATCTGAATTCCACTATAAGTATTTCCAGAAATATTCATTCCCATTTTTGTAGGTAAACTCATAAAAATAAAATTGTGGCATCATATTTTATTTATTTCTCCTAAAACTTGAATCTTGCATTTTTGTTTTTCTGTAGGAATTCTTAGTGAATGTACGCATGTAAATTCAGTGGTTTTTATTCTGAAAGGTATATATATCACAATAGGAATACTTTTTTTTTTGCCCAGTCTCATTTGTTTGTTGCGTAGTATAAAATATTTATTTTTTTATTTGCTTCTAGTCAAAGTGGATACAGAAAAAACTCAAGACATTCAAGATTTTTTAGTCAAACAATTTTGAAAATAAAACCTTGAATATCTGAAATAGAAAAATTTTAAAAACAAATCGGCTAATAAATTGAAATTTTTCTATAAAAAGACCGATCTATAAAATAAAAAATGGATGATTTTCTGTATTCCATGTTTTTTTGTTTTAATATTTTATTAATGACAGCTAATTTTTTTCTTCCATTTATGTCAGAAGCATGAGCTTATTTAATATAGTTAGAAATTAAAAATAAATGTTTATATCAATTCATAATGTTTTTTATCAACCATAACAATTAATTACTTTAACGAAATTCTGCATCTTTATTTAAGATGCCGTTAAGTCACTAATTAAATATTACAATATTATATGACAGTAATAATTTTTCATTTTATATATTGTTGATATTGCAGTCGTAAAGTTTTTCAAGAAACTAGTTCTCTTTTTTGAACGCGTTTTTCTGGGGGGGGGGGGATGCTGAGCTGAGTAATCATTCGATGCAGCTGACATTTAGGGTAAAAAAAAATTAAGTTTAATATAGCTCTCATTCCACTTACTTTTAAAAAGGGAATGATTTCTGAGATTTCAGATTTTTAAAATTTTTATAATATAAGAAAGCTATATAATTTAGTTAAAATAGCATTGCTATCAATGTTTTTAAAAATATATGTTCGTAGTTGCAGCTTGAGTCACTTTCTTTTTCAAAATTCAAGAGTAATACATAGAAGGAAATTTTGAAATGGAGTTAATAGGGTTTGATTCAGTCAGAGCCAGTACAACTCTGATCTTTCTCGTAATAAAAAAAAATTGAAATTTCGACTTAACTATATAAAAATAAAGTTATGTAATTTCTTGACAAAAAAAGAAAGTTAAATAACAATGTAAGTGCATCATTAAAATATTTTAGTTAAAGGTAAAGCTTCAAAACAAATGAAAACTCATTAATTTGCATAGACCACAGACCAGTTGTTATCAAATTTTTGGAGTTAATTAAAACATGATAACCACTTACGCTCTTATGAGAGCACAAAAAACATTGTTAACACATTGTTGACGGGTGATGAGTTAACTTGTCTTTTCATGCCCAAACGTTGTTGATCGATGAAGAGTTAACTTGTCGTTGCACTTGCGTTATATTTTTCAATTTATGAAATCCAGGATGATATATAATATTGCAAAAGCTTTGCGCATCATTTATAATGTTTTAATTTACGTCCATGTTCAGTTACAAAAAATAGCCGGTGACATGACACATATTGTGTAAAAATACCGGTCAACATAGTGTTAACAAAAAGACGATTATTTTAGTGCAATAACACGTACCATCATTAGTGCCTCACAAAATCAACAGAAAAACAGTAGTGCCATCGATTAGTTTCAACAATTGAGGAAAAATAACCAAATAGGTCGAGGAAATAAGATCAACTACTGAAAGAGTGACTCTGATAATAGTATTTGTTATACTACTGGAACAATCATCAATCAAATAAAGAAATTCTGCATCCTTATGTTACAGCCGCACGCTCACGTACCACAAAACAGCATCGACTCTTTACAGAGATTGCGCAGAACTAACGAAAGCAAGAGTGCGAGGTATCTCTAAACTGACTCCATTATTCTATAGCACAAACATTGAGCATATAATTCAATTTTTTTTTTAAATTTTCGTATGACAATGCATATACTGCATTTCTGAATTATTGAATTACTGTGAACTTACAATGCACATTTAAGCTCACTGTGTCAGTAATAGGATCCATCGGTAAATTCGGATGAGTCGCTTTGCAAGTAACAGTTTTCCCATTATCTTCTGCTTTTGGGGTGAAGGCATAGGTACTCATGGTGAGATTACCATCCTCTAAAATCGTTTCAGATGTTCCTTCAACCTCCTTACCTTCTCTCCACCATGTAAGTACAGCTTGTGGTCGCCCACCTCTAGCTTCGCATGTTAGTTGTGCAGTCCATTCAACAGAAAACGGTCTTCTTCTGGGCATTACTTTTACTTCCAATGGTCTCACTGTTAAAATAAGAAAGAATAAGCAATAATTTAGTTTTCGAAGAAGGAAACAGGTATCAAAACAATAAAATTTGAAATAATAATTTATTCTTTAATGACTTTAAAATATTCGACATTAAGTGCAAACGGAATTTTGTTCATATGTAAACCTGTACTATAACATATGCATTAAAGATTTAATTTATCTATTCTATAATAATTACTTGTCGAAAAAAAGTTTACTCATTTTGTTTCTCTATTAGGAGATTGTTAGAGCTGCCGATACTATTTTTGGTATTTAACTTAACGTTACTTTCTTTTTGCTGCGTAAAACCAAAAAAACTTAATATTTGCAGAGAGCAAAGTTGTGTAAAAAAAATTAACATTTGATGATTAGTTTGAGAATTATTATCTGTCACATTGTTGGAAAAATTTCAACACGAGTCACTAAAGGTCACGGAAATGCAACTACAGAGAAACTCGGCATGCTGGAAGGACCATTTTGTTTATGAACTACATAGAGTTTTTCTTAAAATTAAATTCGTTTTAAAGATTTTTGCAGTTTTTAGGGGCTCTTTTGCGAATTTTTTCTCACTTTTTCTGCTTTACGTTACATTTTGCAGTTAGTACTGCAATACATAAATAAAAAGTTATTTAAAATCTAGCTAAAAATAATAGTAATTAGATTCGGTAATATATAAAGTCTTGTTTTTGTAACGAAAAACTTTTAGATTTGTATGAATTTGAATAAAATAAATTATTAATTTTACAATTTTGAAATTTATTCTGTGCTACGATCTCTCTGTGGTTAAAGCACTAACTCTCATTGTCAATATCTAGGATTAGATTCTTATAAGCGACTTGAAGCCCACTCATCTTTAAATCGATGCGCACCAGCTTGTCTGGGTAGTAAAGGTGGCAATACGAAATACAGACCACATTGTCCCTGCCATGTTGTTGTTTATAAAATTGAGGAGTCTCAACCTCTATGATCTCTACACCTAGCCAACAATGGGCTGTTGCATAAATATTTTTTTTATATTTTAATCTAGTGCCCTTCTATCACAACATAGACAATCTATCACAACTTAAGCTTCGTTAAGGAAAATAGAAAGAAAAATTTTCTTGGGATTAGCACAAAGAAGGGTAGTAGCTGCCTAATCAAGCGATCAACTCAAATAATTTTGAAGTCCTCATATCTACAGGTGTTAAACTTCGTTTGCAGAGAATTGAGCTGAATGTGTAATTATACGATCAACTCCTTTTCTTTTTCTGAAACTTGTTACATGTACGGACACTGGGCTTTCCTGGATATTTTACTGGGTATTTTATGGAAATTTCGTTTAGAAGAAGAAGAATAAATATAATTCTTTAAAGGCATTATTTAAATTAATTTAGTTAAAGTCACGCACATTACTGAACAACATACTTGATCGTTAGATATGTAAACATAGTATTTAAACTATACGTGTTGCAAAGCATAACGGCAAATAAATATCATTAAAATTTATTGAATTCAATTCATAAAAATTTTTTGTTACTTTTAAAAATACTGTTTTTGAATTTCTTGTATAAAACTCTCTTTAAGTGCAATGTAAATGTATTTGTTCATACTTATTCACACGATTGTTCATACTTATTATTTAAGGAAAGTGACAAATTTGGGTTTCATTTCATGAGATGCAAAATGTTAAATTCATCCAGTATCGAGTGCAAGAAATGAGATTCACGTTTATTTTCCGACTTTATTTTTATAAGGATGGGTGCCAAGAAATCATTACTAATCATTACACCAAAAGTTATTCAATTCGTCTAAAGATGAATGAAGCGAACAGTTTTGCTTGTATTCCCCCTTCTCTACAAAACACAAGTTTCTGTAAATAAAAATGAACGATATTCTTTTCCTTTATAATCTGTTAAAAAATTACTTACAAATTATTTTATATATTTTAAAATATTTAAATGTATTATTTATTATTTTAAAACACTTCATTTGCTATTTTAAGACTAATTATTTTCAATTTTTTATTATCTTTTATTAATTTCTCAAACAATCTTCATACAAATATTATTAATCTTTGAGTAACACTTGTGTCTTATAATATGATTTTTCAAAAAACTTTTTCACTGCCTTTGTATAATTATTTTCTTCTTTCAATGAAACGTGTTTAATGTCTTTAAAAATATCCGTTCTAGAGTTAGGAAATTTAATTACTTAAACAGCATTTAAATTTAAACATAAAATGAATCCAATTACACAGAATTGAATAATAAGTGATTATAATAAAAAGGAGTGTAATAAAAGGTGTTAATCCTCAAACATTTTTAAAATTTAAAATCCTCAAATATCCTTTACAAAAGAAAGATTTCCCATGCCCTTCTAGTAGCTCTAGTTTGCGAAACAATAGAATTCTAATAGTTTCTGTAAATATCAATTATTTCAGAGCTGTTTGTTGTTACGTCGTTCGTTTTACGAGCTTCAGTCGAAAAGATAAAGTATCATACCTATAAATTGGATCATTTGACTCCGAAAGCCCCGCTATAACTAAAAAGTCAACAAACACAGTAAAGAGAAAGATTTTTTTCTAATACCATCCAATTCTAAATAATTGGAAATTTGAATAAGAGCTTTTTCTCTATGCCACGTGAAACCATTTTCGGCGTTTTATTTTGTGCTTTTATTCTTGAGATAGCAGAGCAAAAAGCGATTAAAGTAATTAGCCATTAAAAATACCTTAAAAATGTATTTTCCGATAGTTAGATACTTGGCAAGTTTCCAAAATCAGATTTACCCGTACGACTTCACAAAACAAAATAAAATTAAACGAAATTATTTCTTTTAACTCTATTAAAGTGCAAGGTAAAAAGGATTTGACGAGGGTACATATTAAAGTTTTTCTTCTTTTTCAATGTAAAAGGGGAGAGTAAGAGAAAGCGATAATAAGGCTTTGAATGTATTAAAGTAAATGCGAAAGCTCTCTCTTAAACAGTAGATAAAAAAAAACACTAGTCTATGCTTTATAACAAAGAAAAGATAAGGGGTATTTTTTTTTCTAGAATGCACAATTAAGCCAATTAAAAATACATTTAGCTAATTATTGTTAAACATTTATTTTCTGAAAATTTGTTTCAACTAATTTAAATAAAGAAGAAGTTTCGATTACTCGTTACAAGAGATAATTTGAAAGAACACTCGCAAATTCTGTTTTAAAACTGCTAAGGATTTTCACTATTCTTTCCAATTTATTGTTTCAAAAAGTATTGAAAAAAACAAACTAACTTGACGAATTCTGAAAGCTCTTTTGGAGAATTAAAATATTATTTTTATTTTGATATGTTAATATAAAAATGAATTGTTGCAAACGTTAATAAAGAAACCACAAGTGCTCTGATCCACTTCACAAATAATTAGGAAGCATTTATTTTGCTAATTACATTGTTTTTTCTCAAATAAGGGACACACGCTAAACTTAGGTGACTTTAAAGTGTATAACAGTTTATCAAATCATATCAGATCCTTTTTATTAATATCATATTAAATGCCCGTTATTTTATCAAAAATGTTTAAATCACTTTTCGCTATATCTATGCTTCACTATATCTTTCCTTAATAATCAAATCGTCAACTCATAATTATCGATATAAATACTTTAAAATAGTCTGAACTTTTTTTTCAAATATATAAGACTTAAAATATTCAGGAGAAAAATTAGGCACTTAAAATGTACCTGTTGTTTTGTTTGTAACTAAAAAGTTCTGGGAGAGTTAAGTGTTTACTTCCAGAATATATCAAAATAAAAATTTTAGCTTATAGCTTGCATAGAGGGACGAATGTAGATATCAAAATCGAAACTATGATGGAAACAAGAGCAAAAGTGCTAATGTGAGGTAATAAATAAACAACCTTGAGAGAGAAAATGCACTATGAACAACATCACAATAACATCTTTTCTTTAAAAAAAATTCCCGTCTGCAGAGGATCAAAATTGTGATGGCATGTCTTCGGATCATCCTCAGGGATGTTTCCCAGACCGTCGCCAATAGCCCATTGTGCAGCTCTAGTGCGACGTAAATTAACTACAACTACAACACTTAAAAAAAATAATATAGTGAAAAAAAAACTATTTTGCCTTACGATGCAATATTAAAAAAACATCATCATGTTGATAACGTTTAAAAAAAGCCCAATAAAAGGCGTTTTACTAATGTGTACCATTCCAGGCAATTTTAAAATCCTCTGAATTTTGTAACCCTCGGAAAGGGTTGTTTTCAAAAAAGGTTGTTGGTACAGCGTTGTATGACCATTCATTTCGTTTATAACCACTAGCAGAAAAAATACTTACGGAAAAAAAATGAGGCTAAAGCTAAACAAGAAGTTTCTGTTGTAAGATGGGGATTTTATTAAGACTTTATCCCTTACATTAAACCATTTGTTCAACCTGAAAAACCATTTTCTTTTTTGATTTGATGACCTGACGCTTGAAAAAGCTAGTTTAAAACAGTGTTGAATGTCATTTAAAACATTTTTTGCCTTTGTAATGAGATTGTCAAATTATATATTTATTTACTTATTTATTTATTTGTTGGAAAAGCATAAAATCTTCATAATAAATAATATATGTAAGAATAAAATTAGAATTAAAAAAAGATGAAACATTCTCCTTTAAACCATTAATTATTTTATCAATTTACCTCATTAATTATTTTATTTATTACCTCATTAATTATTTTATCAACTTCTTTGTTTATTTAATTATTAATTTGTAAAACATAGCAACTTTACAATGCTTTACACGTAAGAAAACAATTTCCACGAAATAAATTATATTACTTACGATTTAAATCCAACATCACTACGCGAGTTCTGGGTTTCGTGAGGTTGGTAAAAAATGCTTGACAAGTAATTTCGACTAAGAGATCGGACCTCTGTAGATCTAGCAATAATAATTCATTTCTCACTACTTCTTGTGGAGTAATGTTATATGTGTCATCTATTAAAATATTACCCTTCCACCAGGTGAGTGAAGGTTGAGGCTCGCCTGAAAAAAATAGTTATAACACTGAATTAAAATAAATTATTAATAGGATGTATTAGGTATTGTTAATAATTTACCAGCGAAAATATATCAAATGCTAACTATTTCATTTCAAGTAATTAAGACAAGTCAAAAAAGTAGTTGCTTATATGGCAAAAACCATTTATGAATCTTTCATTCCTTTGTTGTCAGTACTTGTCACAAAAGGGCAGTAAAAGGACGATAATTAATAAGGTAATAGTTTATTCATCTCCTTGCTGATAGTAAGTTGGAAAAGGGAACTACTCGTTGAACGGCTTTTATTCGTCTTTTTCTGGAGTGATAGAAGAGTAATTTACTTATTATATTAAAAAAATGCTAACAAAGCCTAAAAAGGCAATAAAATCTAATTGTCCAAATAAGTTTTCTTGTAAAAGCATCATGTTGCTTGACAACGTTATACACTGTGGAAATTTCGGTTCAAATTACGGCGAAATATACAGGCACTCAGGATGTTAGTACTTTTTACAGTAAAATCCCTCTTAAAAGGAACATATAATGGAACAAAATATATTTACCGTAATTTTTATAGTAATAATTACCGAAAAACAACTGGATAACTCAAATTAAATAATTATTACTGTAAAAATTATTACTGTCCATTTAAGTGACTACGGCTTGATGAGCGCTCTTTTGAATTAATTAATAGTAAAAGAATCGATATTTTATGAAAGCACATATGCTTGTTAAAAAAATTGCCATATAAATATAAACGCAATTGACTTTAAGTTGATGGATAATAATGTATGCTTGAAAAAAATAACAAATATAATTTTCGTTCAATAAATTTGTATACATTGATTAAACATAGACAATACAAATAAAAAATAATGAAGTTGAAGCTGTAAATAATGATAATACAAGATAAGTAAAAAAATGGCATTTAATTTAGATGATGTTTAGTTCCATAACTTTATTTTTTTTAAAAAAAAAGCATAATATTGAAAATTCTTATGATAAATAAATAAAATATTTTTATTATGCTTAATACTATTGTGATTGTGTTTTAAAGTTTACAGTTAATCTAGTCATAGATTTCGAATTTGTGCCATATTAAGTAGTTTCAATTAGTTTGAAAAGAAAAATATGTTTGCATTTAATCTGTAATTGTTTCTTTTCATATTTACTTAGTTAACTAATAATAAAATTATATAGAGCCCCATTTAAAATTATGATCCATAATAATTGTATGAACGTTATTTTGATTGTAAGCTTTCACGATGATTTTTATATTTTTTTAAGAAGTCCCGAGGTTTAAAAAAACTGCTTATTTGTTATATTCTTCATGTGTTTGACCTTTTTAGTTTGCATCCACACGTGTTCCTAAATATTGAATATTGGCGCAAATGTGATTCTTACTAGAGACTGAGTTACAAATTATGTTCAGACTAATTCCATTTCTGACATTCAGTTATCTGTTATTAACCTTAAGCCTAGGTTATCATAAATATTTCCATCATTACGATCCTACAATCTATCAACCGCAACGGTTCTTCAACAGGTACAGGTACCCTCTTTCATTTTTTGACATGTAACTTCTTTTTACTGAGTTTTGGTTGCCGAGGTTTGGTCAAACTACGTTTATTGATATGCTTAGAATACTTTCATGATATGCAGCTCTCAAAATGTTTTGCACAATTCAGTATTAAAATGAATTCACTAAATGCATTTTTTTAACTGCACCATATCATTGTTTTAGTAATTTTTGATCAAAAATTATTATTTCAGTAAAAAAGTTCAGTTCAGTTCAAAAAATAAAAAAATGCAAATGCGATATTTTGCATATAAAAATCCATCGTTTCAAGTGTGTGGGGATTTTAAATAACAATGATTTATTTTATATTGATTGTTTGGCGTTGAATTTCGTTTAACTTACCGTCTGATGCTTCGCAAAATAAAGATACGGATGAACCTTCATCATAAGGCCCTATGACATCTTGCATTGTTTGACCATGCTCGTCTGTTATCACAACTTTTGGAGGCACTAAATTGCAAAAAAAAGTAAAAGAACTTAATAATGAAATTTCAATAAAAAAATATGTATTTTCTTCATACGATAATGCTGATAATTTATAATACATACCCTTTTGTCGCAATTTTTTTTTATCGTTGCTCAAAATAAAAACTCAGAATTTTAAATAGAATTATTTATGGGTAAATAATAGGGTTTTATAACCTTGACATGAAGAGATGAATAGATGAAAGTTCTAAGTGACAATTTAGTCAGTTCAAGTAAATAAGCATTAAAGTTTATGCATTGATTTATCTTGGGATGCCTGTGAATAAAAAGGGTTCTTGAGAAGAAAAATATGCTTCGCAATAATTGTTAGAATGCAAGTTTCCAATTGGTAAAATCTATAATACCCTAAAACCAATTTAACTACAGTTAGTGTCTTAGTGTTTAGCGGGGTTTTAATATTCTGCCAAAAGAGAGAGAATTCATTTCTGCTCTGAAAACCATATTTTGTTTGAATATTTTGTTTTCCCAAAAAGACCCTTTATTTTTCCATAAGCTTTAGCTTATAGTTTCTTTCATCAAGCTCTTTAAATAGTAAAAAGAGACAGTTTTAAAGTAACCTTTTATACGTATGTGCTCAAAATTAAAAGGTTTTCTATATTTTGTCTATAATTTTAGAACTAAAGACCTAGTTGAAAGAAATTTGGTACCGAGATAATCGGATGTAAAACAAAAAAAAAAAATATTTATTTAACAAGTATAACGCACACACCTGTTCGCTTGGAAATCTTAAAGTATGAGACCGGGGCTAAAACATTGAATAAAAAATAGGTTTATATAATATTAGTCCCTTTCTGAATGGTTTTAAATGATTTGCATGCCTCACATAGTGATTTTTTGCAAGAAATTAGCCATTTGAAGAATTCTTCGTGGTCTCTCTCGTTCTGCAACCTCTTTTTCTGGCCCTGGATGATTAAAGGATGAGGATGCGAATTTCAGTTGCCCTCTTTGAAGAACTCTAGGAATGCTTAATTGAATTGAAGTCGAGAGGCTTTGCTTGCTAATACAAAGATACACGAAATATATTCACTTTCCAGAAAATATTCCACTATAGGTTACGAGTTATTATTCAATAAAAGGCCTGCCTGCAATCCTGGAAAGGCGAATGATGTGCTACAGCACTATATCTTACATTAATCGCTGTACCACTTTCAAAGACAATTAGAAGTGTGAAAACATTCAACATGATGGCTGGCCGCTTAAACAATCAAACAACCACTTCAATAATGGTAAATTTCTTAGGATTTCATGATTAGGATGCAGGTCATTGATATTGATTATATCAAAATAAGAATGAGAGTTATTCTACTTACCAATCCAGAATTTTAAACATTATGGCAGTAGAATTGCGATGATCTAAACGTGCATCTTGCTCGATGCCTGCACATCCTTTCAAGTCTTTGAAATAACTATAAATTTGGAACTGGCAACTATAAATTTGCAATAAATAGCTTTAAATTTTTAACTGAGGGAAGAGAACGAGGCATGATCGACGCACGGCAAATTAGAGCTCATCTTATTGCCGAATTTTAGTTTTGTAAGTACCTAGACCTCAATCCTACCAAGCTTGTCTGGATTTCTCTAGGGAGAACAATTGTTACTCCAATTCCCCTCAGGCAATCATTTAGACCCTTAAGACAGTGTTGATGAATAAGAGAGAAAAGTTGTCTTAGAAATATTTGAATTGCATAATTCTTTTTATATAAAACCATAATGAGAGACCGGTATATCATTTAAAATTAACAAGCAAGGGAACAAAACCTTTATATACTACGTTTTATTGCTTCATTTTCTAACACCTGCCGAACGTCTTCAAAAATCTCATGGGTATTACGCTTGTGCATGTATGTGTATTATATCTGTTAAAGGTTGTTTATTTCGTTTTATATAATCATATTATTTAAATTAGAAAGTTAGTTCTGGTTTTAACTGGCTAAAATATTTTGAATATCCGTGTACATAAAAAAATAGAAGTCAATAAGAAATTAAACTGAAAATAAAGTACAAGTCTAATTTTAAATCAATCCTATGATTATAAATATATTTGTAGTAACCAGGGAAATCATATGGCATAAATACACAACACTTCAAGACCAAATTTAAAAAAAAAAAGCATTAACAGTAAATTTGATAACATATACGATTAATTTGTTCTGTTTTAATAAAATGACTTTTCGTCGAAAAATATTATTTATATGCTGCCTTTCTATTTTTCGATATAAAATAATTTTTTTCCTTTCAAATTTAACAAAAATTTCAATTCACAGGTTTTTTTTTTTATTATTATTATTAAAATCTTCGATATAAAAACTGAGGCATTTGTTGTCAAAACATGTCCAGACTAAAACTATGATATAAATATGAAGAGCTTCACAATAAATTTTTAATGCATTAAAAAAAATAATAAAAGATGGTTTTGACGGCAGACAAAAAAAAATCATGTAATTTTTTTCACGAAATCAATTATAATTTTAAGTGTTTGGTAAAAATTCTGCATTTTTTTTTAATGGAAGCTATCAAGTAAAATAAAAATCCTTTCATAAATCATATTGATTTTAACTGCACAGAAAGTGACTCTTCATCCTGTTTTATAATAGATGGTTCAACCGATTCTCAACAAACCATACTGAAACACGTACGTATCTTGTGCGTTAAAACCATGCAACTTTGTATGCATATTTCGATTCCATTTTATCCTACTTAAAACTATTTTGTTGTAACTCACAAATAAAAATAGATTAAGCATAGTGTTTAATGCATTTGGTAATTCTAGCTTTGATATATTTATCAATCATTTTATATTTTAATTTTAAAAATGGTTAGCTGTAAATGATTTAAAAATGATTTAAAAATGATTAATTGTATTACAAGAAATTTCACAATACATCAAATAACTACACACTGACATATTGTAGTATTGAAAGTATTGATATCAGGAATAAGATAAAGCCATTTGAAAATAATTATCCTTAGATATCTGTTTTCTGCAAATAACGGTTATTTATTGATTATACAATCACCATTAAACAGTTATATAATTTCAATTCATGAACACATTTTTCTCTTCTTTTCCTTTACTTTTTTAATTCCTTGTTTTATGTTCGTAGAGTAGTTCTGACTATAAGAAATAATACGATCTTATTAAGCATAAAAATTTTTAAACATCTCTCATTCCGTGTTTCTTTTTCCAAATGCTTTTTTTCTTGTTCATGAAATTTTTTAAAGAAATAATAATTAATAATTAAACTTAATCAATTGATTACTTTATTTTTTCTGATATATTAATGACATTTTCTACTCTTCATCGAATACTTTTCTTTAAAAATGAATTAACACTTCACATTATCTTTAAATAAAAATTTAATTTAAACAATTATTTTTTTTTTACAATTCTTTTATAACAGTTAAAAATAAGAAGAGTCTAAACAAGAAGATTTTAAAACTTTAGTCTACCTCTTGGATTAAATTATGTCAGCATTGTAAAAAGTTGAAAGCTTTAAACACTGAAATTAAACTAATTATTGAAAGAAGGTTGTGTTTCATGAAAACAACAATGCTTGTTTCAAACCATCCCTTTTTTTTTGTTAAATGGTAATAATAAAAAAAATCGCATTTTGCTTTATCATATTAAACCGCTCTTTGACGATTCGTATTCCAAGACTGAAAAACAAACTACTAACGATGTTTGTTTTAAAATATTAATAACTTATTTGTTTAAAATTTTTTTAAAACTTTTTTTAAATAAAATGCTAAATAAAAGAACTTTTTAAATCTAATTAAATGTAATTTTAGTTAACTACGTTACTAAAAAAACCGCTATTAAACGAAAAAAATGAAACCATCTTTAAAAGCTGAAAAATTGAATTCCTAAATACTGAATATCAGCGAGTTTAAAATTATATTTTCTCTCATTTCTTACAATTGCTGAAATATTTGAATTTATAAATAAAAGGGAAGGAATACAAAACAGAAATATCCTATTGAAAAACTCATTTTAGTAAGCACATCGATAAAATTTCCAATTCCAAAAGCTCAGAAGTTCATTCCTTCTACTGATACAAGTTCCATACCTAATATTTTGAGACGGATATAATGTATAAATGTCCGGGACCGTCTTAAATCTACCCGGCACTTGTAGTCCCCCTGATCCGGCTTCCGGATGGGGTAAATCTTGAGCAGAGGAGGGTGGACGTTGATGTCGAAGTAAGCTCTTCCCTCCATTTCGGGACTGGGAAAATGGAGAGCCTTCTTTAAAGCCATCTTTCTGATGTCTAAGGTATATATTGGGTTTGGAAGATCTTCCCGATACCAAAGAATCAGCGAGGCTGCATCGTCGGCTAAAGGAGTGGATATATTGCAAGGTAGGGTTGCCATTTCCCCGGAGACGGCCAAGAACTCCGGCCGAACTGAAAAATACAAATAAATAAATAAGTATTTTTTTCTGTAAAATTGTATCTATATTATTAAAAAATACATTAGCAGCAAAAATATTTTAACTATGTTAGAATTTGAAAATTAGTTGTTATTTTTGAATTACATTATGCGTTTTTTAAAATTAAATTCGCGTATCAATACAAATATTGTATCGAAAAATATTTTATCAATACATTATATCTTACAGCAAATGCATGTTTAATAAGTAATTTTGTATGCATTCGATCTTGAATTTAAAAATTCTTTATCCAATTAAAGAGTCACACGCAACTGCCTGTTCTCATGAATGTTATATAAACAGGTGATAAACGTACATAAGCCTATATGTATTAAATAAAAATACATATTCATCTGAGACAGTTGAGCCGAAAATAAATATTTAATTTTAAATTGCACAGGGACTGCTAAGAAGTAGAAAGTAAGTAAAATTATTAAAAATAATTGGGTGTTTATTATTGTTCACATTGTCTCAGTTCCTTGTACTAAGAAAAATGATAATTATGTGAAATTATTATAATACAAAGTTGTAGAAAATTTTATTTTTTGCACCTTTGCCCATAACGTTAATTTTATTGGTGACTCAATAAATTCTTTAGTTTTCTATCGTTTACAAATGTAAGAGCATAAACTCACATTAAAAAAATACAACTTTTAAACTACGGTAATTTTATTTTATACATTCTAAATATTAACTACTTTATTGGTCTAAATCGCTCATTATTTTATCTTAATGACTTTAACCTTCCTATTTGTTTCTTAAAAAAAAAGTGTGAAAATTTATATAGCATTTCTAAATTATTGCTTTGAATATTGCAAAATTATTTTATATGCGCTCACACATTTAAATTATTTCTAATAACTAATGCTTCCTATGGAGAATAATAATAATAACAGTGGGGGAACAAATTTTTTGTTGCATTAATAGAAAAAATTGATCTTGCCTAATTCGAGTTTTGCTCCTAATACTACATAATTTTTTAAGCTGACATTTTTAGTCTTTTTTTGATCGAAATAAATAAATTTAAACACGTTGTAAATCACAGGGAGTCGTGTAAATATAGCAACCCCAAGCTTCTAATGGAGTGCTTCTAGGAAAGTTTGACAGATCAAGAGTTTTAAAATTACTTAGAAACCCATGCTCGGAAGTGTCGCCGGGCGTTTCCATATTATAATCTTGTGGCGTACCTACCACTACGAAAATTAAACATCAATTCACTTGTATATAAGCCATGCATTCAATCACGAGGTCATCATTCGAGCATTGGATCCCGCCGAGTAAGGTTCTTTATAACTAAGCTCCGCACTACCATGTCTAATCAACGATGATTCGGACGCGGAGGGAAGGCTTTCCGACCCTCTCGCGAACCAGATCTAAATCTCGCTGCGATTGAAGATGATACGAAGAGATATGCCCAGCGTTTCCTGGATATGAATTCTTCGTCCTTTGATATAGAGTTCGAGCGTTCACAAAGAGTTGCGATCAACATTGATGTCGAGATAGCAGAATGTCGCCGACGAAAGTCTTATTCGACAAACTACCTCGAAAACCTGACATTTTTAGTCTTTTTTTGATCGAAATAAATAAATTTAAACACGTTGTAAATCACAGGGAGTCGTGTAAATATAGCAACCCCAAGCTTCTAATGGAGTGCTTCTAGGAAAGTTTGACAGATCAAGAGTTTTAAAATTACTTAGAAACCCATGCTCGGAAGTGTCGCCGGGCGTTTCCATATTATAATCTTGTGGCGTACCTACCACTACGAAAATTAAACATCAATTCACTTGTATATAAGCCATGCATTCAATCACGAGGTCATCATTCGAGCATTGGATCCCGCCGAGTAAGGTTCTTTATAACTAAGCTCCGCACTACCATGTCTAATCAACGATGATTCGGACGCGGAGGGAAGGCTTTCCGACCCTCTCGCGAACCAGATCTAAATCTCGCTGCGATTGAAGATGATACGAAGAGATATGCCCAGCGTTTCCTGGATATGAATTCTTCGTCCTTTGATATAGAGTTCGAGCGTTCACAAAGAGTTGCGATCAACATTGATGTCGAGATAGCAGAATGTCGCCGACGAAAGTCTTATTCGACAAACTACCTCGAAAACCTGTACGAAACGAAACTCTTAGCCAGAGAATTGCTGATTATCAAGGATATTAGAGACTCCAAAAATACTCCAACTCCTATTCCAGACCCAGTTTCAAAGCCTACTGAGCCTGAAAATACTTCAAAGCTAGATGACAGCATGGAACCTGCTGAGAACTATACAGATAACCTGATAACATCCTCAGCCGATACACCATTAATCCCAGAAGAGCCAACCCTAGTTGAAGCTACAAATAACATTGAAAAGCCAATCTCTACCACCACCACCCCAGAGACTGACTCCACTACTACAAAAGCTTCAAAAAAGAAGAAGAAAAGAAAGAAGTGCAGTGTCAACTCGGCGACACAAAAATGCACGGACCCAGAATCAGACAGCGAGCCCCCTCGACCGGAGAAAAAAATAGCCTCCACACCTACAGTGGAAGACTCCCCATCTGATACTACTACAACTGCTGCCCCGGCAAACGTCGAGACGCCAGTTGAATGCAAAGAGCCGATGGAAATTCTACAATCCACCCGTAGAAATTTGAAGACCCTCATCCGAGGACTTAGTTCCGAAGTCAAAATCACAGATCTCGAAAAAGAACTCTTAGTTTTTGAGCAACGGCCAATCAGAATAGAGCAACTGAGGAAGAGGCGTGGCCAGGAGCTTAGGCTCCTCCCCCTCTACCTAGTCATCTTACCAAACTGTGAAAAACACAGAGACATCTTCACTATCAAGAGACTTTTTGATACTCCTGTAAAGATAGAGAGATTTCGTGGCGGACGCCACGAAATACAGTGCTTCAGATGCCAGAAATATGGACACATACAAAGGACTTGCACTGCGGAGCCTGCTTGCATGAAGTGTGCAAACGCACACTTTACATACACCTGTACCAAATCTACAAGCGAGCCTGCGAAGTGTATTAACTGCCAAGGTGAGCACCCGGCCTGTTTTTCGGGCTGCGGTGCAAGACCCAAAAGAAAATCCAGAGGACGACCCACCAAGCCTACCAAAGCCTCGGACAAAGACACCAGATTCTTGGTGATTTTTAAAGAAATGCAGCAACTACTTAAAGATCAAGACCTCATGAATCTACTCAGATCTCTGCTAGCCGACAAGCTCTAGTTTCAGTGATCTCCCCTTCAAGCAGATATCCACAGCTCCCCTGTGGTTATCTCTTTTAAGAGACATTACACTAGGCGCCCACGGGCACTACTACAGTTGAAGGAGTGGAGTGTCACCGAACTTTAGTCTAAGTCTAAGTCAATCACGAGGTACCTTTTGATAGATGAAGGTTGGCATGGTCGATAACTCCGCCCCACATTGGTGACCTCCGAGCATGATTTGAACACGCAGTAACGCCCACTTCAATCTGGTAACGCCTACTTCGATAGATAGTCCACATTGAACAGTTGGCTTGCTACTTGTGACTGCGTCATTATCCACCTCTTCACGCTGTTGCTACTCAGTCTCGTCTCGAATAAACTCAACATCTGCCTGCATACACTTGACTGCTAATGGCAACACAGGAGCGACTGCGAAGTTAATACACCTCTAACATCCAGCACTAAAAAAAAAATAAACCCGGTGATCTTAATTCCAGCTCTCCCGATCTTTCACAAGTACAGCAACAAGTGTTATCCGTTCATCGAATTCTATCCCTGACAAAATTCTGGTGGGGGGGTATTGTGGCGTAACTACCACTACGAAAATTAAACACCAATTCACTGGTATATAAGCCATGCTAACTTGATTGAATCACGAGGAACCTTTTGATAGATGACGGTTGACATGGTCGATAACTCCGCACCCACAATCTGTTCAGCAGCACATAAAGAAACAGTTCATAATAAGAAAGCTCCCTTACGAGGCAATTGACGGCGTTTCCGGGTATGAGCTACTTCGCTATTATAATCCTGGTGATGTGTCTTAACTTCTTGTCGCGACATTTATGCGATCTCATGTTATGCATAACTTTTTTAAACTTGTACATCTCGACAAAAAAATAGACTAAAATATCAGTTTAAAAAAATTAAACCGATTGCAGTATTGAAGTTAGAGATACGAAAATATCTAAGACCGGGACAAAAAATCTCGTGCAACAGGAAAAAAAAATTATCCTCAGTGTTCATTCTTAAAAATAATTATAAATACTATATCTAAATAATTTAGTTAGGAATTATTCAATTATGAACACTCATAGTTAAACCAAAGAAATTTGACAAAAATATATGAGTAGATGAAATGAATAATTTTTTCATAATGCAACAAAATGTGAAAGGTTGTTGAACTGTGAACAAGTTGAACATTTGTAAAATAATTTATTTAGTGCATGTAGCGTGCTTTAAAAGTTGATTAACTTTATGTTATGAAGAGCAAGGTGAATATTAAAACCCAATATCTGAAACTTAAAATTTTTTTTTTTATGACCTTAGGAATTTCGGTCAGAGATGGGCATCGTCATTAATCTTTATGCAAATTCAATAACTGGTGAGAATTGTTAATTAGTATTTATAAGCAAGTACTTTAATTTGCTGAAGATTTAGATTGAGCTAAAAAATGATGTTAAAAATACACCACAGTGTTAAAATCATAAATAGTATGTCAATGTGTAGTAAGTGATATGTTAATCGTAAGTGTAAAAAATAGAATTTGTCGATAAATTGTCACTTCATACAAGCGTCTGCTAACAAGAATAAAATATTCTAAATTCTAATAAAAAGAAGAAAAAAAAACTAGATATTGGAGAAAAAAACTAGCGATTGCTTTTATGCATACTTAATATTTTTTAAAGCTAGTGGAAGCGTATTTTCTAACAAAGTGAAATTTATGGATGCTTGTAATATTCGATATTTCTTCCTTTTCTTGCCATTATCGATTTTTATTTTTACATCAAGTAATGAGATAACGAAAAAAGTCAATATAATTAACACATAAAAAATTAAAATATTAGAAAAGGGCTACTCTCATAAAGAAAATATTGTGTATTTATATAATAAATTTATTTTTTTTATAATGAAACTCATACTTGATTAGTAGTTAGTGAAAAAACTTTATTTTGATTTATAGGAAGGTCAATTCACATTAGCGCAAAAGAAAGTTTATTTCTTCCCGTATGGTAGTAATTTGTTTTTCTAAATTTCTAATCTGTTGGTTTTCTTATTAAAAATAATTCGTTTGAAACTTTTAATCATTAACTTCTAATCGTTGTATCGCATTCGTTGTTTATTTCCATGTCCACATGGTTTCTATATAATGGTTACTAGCTAAAGAAATTAATCAAACGTACAGTACTGCTGGAATTTTTTTTTTTTTTTGTATTTAAAAATTTATATATATATATATATATATATATATATATATATATATGTTATCCATCGTCATCAATTACTAAAGAAAAAGGTAGGATAACGAACATAAAAACCATGTTGGTTCGACTGATGAAACGTGAATGTGCTTTTAGCAACCTAATTGCAACTCCTCATTGCTTTCGACGGCAATACAACATGATTTAAAATTTTAAATTTCACATTCTTTTAGTATTCATTTATTAGATTTCGATAGAATTTTAGTTTTTTCATTAATAAATTATCGTTTAGCTTCTGTTAATATCCATATCTTCATTTTTGTCAAAGGATTCTAAAAATATATATTAAAGGTGATAGAACGAGGCATCACATGTATTTCTTCTGCATCACCAAAGCAAACTTCTTTTTGAAGATTCTGCACCACATTCTGCAGTTTTTTTCTATTTTCATATTTTTGTGTTTTTTTTTAAAAATATATTCTTGCAGCATCAGAAAATTTGACAGTATCAAAATAAATCTCTGGGTGATGCATTTACTTTTTCTTTATCTATATTCATGAATATTAAAACCGGCAAAGGTGGTCCATGCATAAAATTAAACATCAGTGCAGAGTACGGGCTTGAAGTACAAATATGCGTCAAACTTGAGGAAAAAACTAGTGAGGCATGAGGAAAAAAGCTTGAGGAAAAAAATAATACATTGTGTCTTATCAGATATATTTTTGGTATCAAGATCTCTTATATATAAAAATTAATATCTGAGCCAGAAAAAGCAAAAACGCTATCGAAATCTCTTATGTTTCTAGAAAGGAGGTGGGGAAAAAGGCCAAAACAACAAAATCTGTTTCTTTGCCTGTTGAAACTTGGAGGTTTTAATAATATTTGAATTTACACTCCTCTTCGTTTTCTCCAGCAATAAAATAGGTTATGTTGTTTTCCGTAGTGTATTTCCTCTTGTTAATGTTTCTTCTTGGTTAAATATAAATTTGCGAATCTTAGAAAGCATTTTGTACAAAAATCTTAAAAACAGATATATATTAACAGTGGTTATTACAAAGCATTACTCCTATTACTTTTATATTTTCATAACTACCACATCAATAACATACTCTTACCTCTAATCTATATCTTGTGAATAATTTTTCTATTTAAAAATCTTTATGCTTTGAAAAAAAAATAAATGCATATCATCAACAAAAAAAAAAATTTTAACGTGAAAATATTAAAGTTAACTCACGTGCAAGATATTTTCTTTTCTATATCTATATTCATAAATATTCCGATTAATAAAAGATAGTCCATATACAAATATCAGCATCAACTGAGAGTGCAGACTTGAAGTACATATACATCTGAAACTTCAGCTGATACTTCGTTTTGGATATCTATATTTTTCCCAGATGATACCTTCGCTCTCATACATAATACAGAAGCCGGATTTCTTACAAAAAAACAACATAAATAAAATTTCGACTTTCGGTCTAGATCTATCAATGAAAATCATATCCCATCTTTCTTTTTCTGTCTCTTATGGGGTAGAAGTGATATCTTTCATTCTTCACCTTATTTTTCCTTTTATTTTCCAGAAAACCGAGAGTATATTTTCTCGATAAAACTGGATTTATTTCTCTCGTCACTTGCCTGCAATCTCAGGCCTGCTGCTTTTTCTGAATGAGAACTGTTCAATAGTGCCATTTTAAACATAGAAAAATAACATAAATCAAAAGAAGAATAAAAAAGCCGGCTTATATGTCTCTAAAACTAATTTTATAGAAAATTTACCAGGAGTTTACTGCTACCATTTGTAAAATTATGTGCTGTCGGTATGTTTCTGTTTGTAATATACTACCTTTTATGCTGTCGGAATTTTATGCCCCAATTTGTGAAATTATGTGCTGTCGGTATGTTACCATTTGTAATATACTACCATTTATACCACTGGAATTTAGTGCTACCACTTAAAAAAATATGAACCAAAGGTATGTATTGGTAAATGAAATTAGAAAAGAAACGTCGTTTATTGTGTCTCAAAAAAAGTTACCAGTTGCCATTTTTAAAATTAAGTGCTGAGCGAATCAAATATAATTTACATCCATACCATCGAAATTTAATGCTACAATTTGTAAAATATGTATTGGAATAAGAAGGTAAAAAGAAATTTGATTTATTATGTTTTGAAAACTAATTTTTAGAACATTTTTGCATAAAACTAAAGCTACCGTTAGTCACAATATGTACTGTCAGTATGTTGTCATTTGTAATACATAATCATTTATACCGACGAGATTTAATGTTACCATTTGAAAAGAAAATATGCTCTGTCATTTTGCTAAATTTGTAATGTGCTTTCATTGTTATCGGCAGAATTAAATATTACGATTAATAAAAATATTAACGACATATATATACTGTAATACGAGGGTTGCTATTTATATTTCTGGCCTCATAATGAAAAAACAAATATGTAGGATCGAAATTGGTTTTATTGTTTTTCAAAATATTCTCCATGATGATCAATACACTTTTGCATGCGTTTGAACCAATTTTCAAAGCACTTTTTCCAGTCCGATTGAGGTAACTCCAAAACATGCGTTTTGAATGCATCAACCGCTTCTTCGGGGGTCGAAAATCGTTGTCCACGTAATTTATTTTTGATGTGTGGGAGTAAGAAGAAGTCATTGGGTGCCAAATCAGGGATGTACGGCGGATGACCCATGCTTTTTTCGAATTTCTCCGATTACTTCAGGCAAACAAATAGTCGTGTACCATTCAGAATTGACCGTCCTGCGTTGCTCTAACGTCACTGTTGCTACATGACCGTTAATGCCGAAGAAACATGCAATCATTTGTTTCGATGTGCTTCTTCCTCGAACAACTTTTGTTGGCTTTGCCTCGTCTTGGAAGACAGTTGATTGCTGTTTTGTTTCCGGCTCATATGCATAGATCCATGATTCGTCACCTGTGCAGATGTTATACACAGCCTTTGATGTACCTTGAACGTATTTTTCCAACATTTCCTTGCACCAATCGACACGAGCCTTTTTTTGAGCGTTTGTCAGATTATGCGGGATCCAACGCGAACAAAATTTTTTTACGCTCAAATGTTCATGCAATATTTTATTGATGCTAGTCATACTAATGTCCAAAGACGCCTCTATCTCACGGTATGTCACATGACGATCTTGCTTTATCAGTTCACGCACAACATCGATCTTTTCTGGCACAACAACGGATTTTGGAGGACCTGCACGGGATTCGTCCTGGATCGAACATCGACCACGATTAAATTCGTTATTCCAATTTTTTACAGTGCTGTAGGATGACGCTTTATCGCTGAATAAAGAATTAAGTTCACCGAAGCACTCGTGTTTTGACAATCCACGTCGAAAGTTATGAAAAATAATGGCACGAATATGTTCACGATTCAATTCCATTTTTTGAAAGAGAAGAACTTTTCAATTTACTGTCAACAACACAAATGAAGCTATAATGGTAAATCGTCTGCTGAATTTATGTTTAAAAATATCAAACTTTCGATTAAAATCGTCTGCGGTCGCCTAGCAACACTTACTGTTGCCTAGGGCAGAAATTTAAATGGCAACCCTCGTAAGAATAAAAATCTGGTTTAGTATTTTTTTCCTCAAAAACTAATTCTATATATCAATTGCCAGAAGTTAAATGATACCACTGGTAAAAATATGTGCTGTCGGTATGTTACCATCCGTAAAATACTAACCTTTATACTGTTAGAAATTAATGTTATTTTTTGTAAAAATATAAAATAAAAATATGTATTGGCAAACGAAGAAGTAAAAAGATTTGGTTTACTATGTTTCGAAAACTAATTTTTTATAAAAAATAAAAAAACATTTACCTGAATATTAATACTAGCAGATTCAAAATTAATTGCTGAAGAAATGCGACCATAATAATACATTTCCATGCCGTCGAAATTTAATTCTATTATTTGTAAGGTATGTATTAACGGAAGAAAGTAAAAAAAAAATTGCGTTTGAAAACTTATGAAACTTATGAACTTATGAAAATTGCGTTTTGAAAACTTATTTTTTAAACATAAAATGAACACTACCATTCTTTTTTTTAAAATATGTGCTGTAGATAATTTACCATTTGTAATATGCTAAGATTTATACCAAAGAGAGTTAAGGGTACCGTTTGTTAAGGAATACATGATGCTGTTATGTTTAACTTGTAATATGCTTCCATTTATACCACCAGATTTCAACTCTACTATTAGTAAAAATATATACCATAAATATGTACTAGAGAACAAATTATACTTATAACATTTACCAGAAAATTTATTCGACCAAGTTTGGAAAAAATTTTCTGTGTAACCCTTTATACTGGAAAAAGAAAGTACAAAAGAAAACTAATTTATCTTGTCTTAGAAACCATTATAGAATATTTAACAGTAGTATAATACTTGCATTTTTAAAAATTTGAATTTTAATTTGCTTCTTTTATTCTCGGGAATGATTTTTTTATTGAAAGGGATATAAGAAATATACTTTCATTTGCGTGAATCATAAATTTTTATTAAATATTTCATTTCTACAAAGTTTTCGTTAATACTCTTTCAATAGTTTATATGTTACATTTATTTTAATATCTCCATAATGTGTGTTGTTTTAATTTTAATATAAACAAAAATTTCTCTGAATATCATATAAAGATAATTAATTAATTTTTTTAAATTTAAGTAATAAACCGAATTAACTGAAAATAATACAACTACCAACAATTGTCTTTAAATAAATTGACGTGGTTTAATCACTTTTTAAATACTTATTTTATTCAAGCATAACTTTATTGAGCTTTTTTAAATAAGTATTTCAATAGTAATTTTTTTGTGGAATTGAAATGTGCGCATTTAATATTTTTTTAATAAGTAATATACGCTATATGTATATTAATTACAATTAAAACTAAAACACCTACTGCCAAAAAAAGGATATTTTAATGAAATAAAACTTGTATTTATTTTTTAACGGATCATTTCAAGGGCCATTTAAAAAAATCGATAGCAATTTACAATGTACATTTTTATAAATAAGACATTAAATTTGTTTCCGTTAAGAAAGCTATGTTCAAAGTTAAGATTGTTAAGTTCTATTAAGTGAAAATCTAATTTTCATCAGTTGACAAAGATATTGCTTGATTTTATGATTATCTGTCCATATTGGAATTATTTTATTAGACAATTTAATTTGCTGGGTAATTTCAAGCGAAATTCTTACGGTACACTTTTCATAATTTCTTATACTAAATAAAATTGGAATCATTTCCCTTTTTTGTACTTATGCTTAACTGAATTAATTTGATTAACTTGTAATTAATACTTGTTTAATTTAACTTACATAAAATTCTTACTATAAATCTGTCTCAAATATTGCGTTAACAAAAGCAATATCCTTTCAATATTTTTTAAACAGCTTACTCTTACCAATATAATGCAGCGAAACTTCCCTTAATGACAAACTGTATGCTAAGTGCAAATGATGTTCTAATAATAGCATACTTATGTTTTCAATTTTTTTCCCTCACATTTTTGTTAAAATTCGATTTTTAATAAATTGTGCAATTCACACAAGTATAACATAATTTTTTAAAGATTTTCTAAAGATGGTACAATTATTAGCAGCATATTTCTTAAGTATCTCTTACAAAATATTTTTATACTAAAGTAGAAAGTAAAAAACTACAAAAATATAATGAGTTGCAATAAAATATGTTTAAAAAAATAACTTTTCACATTGTCGCAAAAAAAAAAAAAAAAAAAAAAAAAAAAAAAAAAAAAAACATGAGACTAATAAAATTGAACAATACTGCAGAGAAAAAAAAGTTTTCTTTCTAATATAACCCAGTCATTGAAATATAAGAGAAAAACATCCATAAAAGTAGGATATTTAAGCAAAAAAAAAAAAAAACATGTAAACATCCTAGATTCTTTTACGTCATTTGGGTCACGATCGCTATCTCATAGCCAGTGCAAAAAAGAAGCTCAAGTGGAAGTTAAAAGAACTCTAGACAAGTAGTCCGGCATTTTGAGAATGATGCAGATGGCTAGAATAAAAAGTAGAATAAGTGGAAAAGGAAGATAAGGGAGATATCCTGGAGGACAAGGAAGAAGTCGAAGAGAGAATGATATCAAGAAAAGTATGGTATTTGTTGCATTCTTTTTATAGATTTCAGGAAACAGGATGACGTTATAGGAAAAATAACAGCGAGCAAATGTTTCTATTCTCTGAAGAATTCAAATCCCCAGACATTTGAAGGATATAGGCCCATGAAAATACAAATAGAGCTTCCTTAAATATCAGCGACACTGTCTAGCTTCACTTTTATTTACCAGAGATGCAATAGAAACTTCTATTGAAACTACATAAAAGACGATAAAATATGATTGTTCAAAAATATGAATACGATAAAATATGAAAGTTTGACATTATAAACAAATTCATATATTTATATTTAATGTTAAAATAGTAAAAAAAAATACTACTAAAAGATAAAATTAAATCTACACATTTACCTCTTTTTTTTTTGTTTTGAGCAACTATTTTTGTTGAAATGCATATCTAATGTGAACTGGTTTGCCGTACAAATTTCAAACAAAATTACGAAGTTCTGTACTTCATGTAAGGCAGCAATGTATACAGCAGGTATTCTTGAATAATGAATTTCTAAATTGTAGCAAATTTTTGCAAGAAGAAAATAAGTGCTGTCAGAGAATTTAGTTTAAAAGAAAATGTATCCTTCTGCATTGAAAAATGGATCGATAAAATTAAATATCATTTAACTATAAACGTAAAATGTAAATATATGTAATCTATAGCATAAATTAACTTAGCTAGACTTATTTCTGAACAATTAATTGTACTTATATAGAATTTAAGAAAATGTTAAAATATTTTTTATTTCATACATAAATGAAGTGAAGAAAGCCAAAAAAAAAAAGCCGTGATTAGCCGGGAAAATCATTAAAGTCTTAGCTTCGTAACGAGATCAATCGCATGATCAGCCTTTACTTCCCAGACAAGCTAGAACCTATCAATCTAATGTTGGTTGGAATTCAATCCGCCACTAAGAATAGAACTCCTGCCCTTTAAAAGGCCAGCTAATTACCTTAAACACTACCATGTGGTTATTAATTTCGTTCATACTTAATTAAAAATTGTAGAAAAACTATATTCGTAAATTTAAAATTGTTTGTATAAATGTCATGTTAAAACTACGGAATAAAAATTAAATTAGCGATACCCTTCAGATGAATCACACCCTCTTAAGTTTCTTTAAGGAGGTCAATCACATCCTATCTCCAACCAATCATCCTACCTACTCCAACCAAATATAAAAAATATCTGTGTACAGCCCAAATAATATACTTAGTCGTAAATTTTATTTGCGATTATTCATTATAAATATTTAATTATTAGTTTTAAAATGAACTAGGATACATATTGTCTGTATTGTAAATGTGTCAGAATTACCTTAATTAATTTTACCCTTAAACGTTGGATTCTTATAATTCAGTGATAAAATGGAACAACAGCTAAAGTTTTATATTTATTATTTTTTTTATTTAAACTTTATTGATATGTATCAGAAATCACATGGCGTAAACGTTTCGAGCTATAAAATAAAAAAAATAATAATAATAATAATAATTATCATTATTATTATTATATATATAAAGAGATAGAGATTTGACCATATTCAATTCAAAATTTCCATTGGTGGATTATATAGTGATAGGAAAGCTCGTTTTGATGGGACCGTAAAAAATAAAAGGAAATAAAAAACTTAAGCTGCCTGATATGGCACAGTATAAAATGTAAAATGTACATGTTATTAAAGTAATGAATGCATAAATGTACTTTTAAAACCTAATGTTTCTTTTTATTTCTGAGCAATTTTTTTTATGATCATGTTCATAGAAAATAAATTAAGATATTGTAAAAATAAAAAAAATTACCTTAAAATATTAATTTTATAAAACTTAAATTGCAGTTTAATTTATTCAGGTTGAAAAACCGGCATTACTACTTTTCAAATTACATTGAAAAACATGACGAAAATATTGATGAGAATTAACAAATTCCATTTTTGGGACATTAAAGACAATTTTTTGGAATAGTTTTCAGATTTCTGCTCAATTGATTGAAAGTGCAAATCTGACATTACTGCTTCAATATGTACAAGAAAAGATAGGGGTAAAATATACATTTCGGTTTATATGGAATTGAAATTTTAAAACAGGCCATCATAGTAACTTTGCAGCATGCATACATTTACTGTGAGTATTCAATTTTAAAGCCAAATGATAAATATCTTTCTCAGCTATATGCTCAGCAAATGCATCAGATTTGTCAAGATAGGAAAAATATTCAATTTTTGATTGCGCAGCCAGAATAATCAGAAAAGTAATATCTGACGGGTCGTATTTTGATCCACCCAGAAATAGAACTACCAGTAACATAGTTGATCTATTGACTTAAATGATTTTAATGCATCCCCTTCAAGAAAAAAAATTTATATTCTACATAAGCTTAAACATGATTTGCAAAACTTTATATAATATAATTATAAAAAAGTATTTTATACAGAATACGAATAAATAACAATAATTCAAAGCAAATATGGGCTACCCAGAAAATAAGAAGTTTTTTAAATGATTGATTTTGAATCTATGTGCGATCATTTTCAACTACTAAGAGATTTAGTTTATATATCAAATCAAAAAGCTATTATTTTCAACATGTCAAGACCAATTTTATTTTATTATAACCGTCGTTGAACAGCCGACCCAACTTAATGGGTTTACGGCTACTAATGTTCAACTCCGTAGCCTTGTAATTTTGAACCCAATCCAGAAGACAAGGGAACTCCTGGATCGAGTATTGGGAGAAATTTTCCTTCGTGGAGGACTTTTTGATGGAGATAACCCGCATTTGCGTTACATAGAGAGGAAGACCACGAGAACCTCCCACGGTTAGCCTGACGGCAAGGGGACTCTAACCCATGATCCGTCTACCACTGAGGATATTTCACGTCAGCACCGTGGTCAGTGCAAGCCGGATGCGGAATTCGTATCGACTGGGATTCGATCCCGGTTCGCCTCATTGGAAGGCGAACGCTCTATCCCCTGAGCCATCGCGGCTCAAGACCAATTTTAAAGAAAGATCTGCAAATTACCATGTTCATTAAAAGTTTATAATAAAGCATCTTAATAAAAATTTCTATTTGAGTCAATTTTTATACGCATATATTTAAATACTCAATAGAAGCATTTTGGTAAAAGGGAGAGCTAAAATTTTGCAGAATCGAGATCATATAAATTTTATAGGTTTCTATAAATCAGAGAAAAATATTCCCTGATTGAAATTGTCATAAGAGTTGATGTATTTAGATTAAAAACATATTGGATGAGACAGAAAAACAGGGGCTTCAAATGGAAACAAGGGATTTTTTTTGCACAAAAAAAAAAAAAAAAAAAAAAAAAAAAACATGGTCAAAACTACTCGAATATTTTAAAATCTACCGTGCTTCTGCCTCAACGGAAACACCGAAAAGCTTGGTAATTTTTATTGAAGAGACTTTAATAATGAATCAGGTGAAATTAACAATACAATCTGGTCTCTTATATGTAATAAAACTTATTTAATATGATACAATTTGATAATTTTATCATGAAACTTCAGGTCATTGCATCAATACCAATTATAAGCTCAAATCTAGTTTTCAAGTTTTTGTTTTTTAATAAATTTCGGAAACCGGGATGTTCAGTAAACCATTACGAAATCAACGGAAAAATTACAATATGAAAGGTTTAAATACTTTATATTTTGGTTTCAATATGTGTAAGAGTCCCTTTACCAGAAATGTAATTACCATAAAGTTCGGTAATTTTATCAGACTTTTTTTCTACGTGCGGTTCTGAAATAATTTGACTTTGACGTGAATTGGACATGTATTGGTAAATAATGTAAATTTTTTTTATGGTTTTATTATAAAACTTGCCTTTATAAATTCCTTTTCTTTTTTTTTCGTAAATACTACTTTTTTGAATTTATAACTTCACTTCATTGATTGAATTTAATATAGGTTCGTAATGAAATTGGGTTGCATTTCGTATCGCTTATGGCACACCAGAGATGTTTATTTCTAAATTAAAGATCTCAATGTTTAATTGTAATTATTAATATAAAATGCTGCAAAGTATTTCAAGATAATTTAAATACTTAAAATTTAAAATAATAAAGTGATTCAACGCCTATTAAGGGGAATAAAAACGATTATTTAGATGCTTTATGTCAATAATAATTTAAAAGCGTGATCATATATCTTCAAAGCAAAAATTTTCCATCAGTAATGCACTCAAGAAAATCATGAAAACCAATTAAATACTCAAAGCTTTCACAAAAGTCCTTTCCAACAAAATTCATTTTAAATTGACTTAGTGTTTCTATGATTTTATAATAAATCTTTAATACAATGCGTCTACTTTTCTTTGACGTTGAATTACAATTACCAATTTATAAACTAAATATTTACTAATGCATAATTAAAAATCATTCCATAGTTCATAAGATTTATCTTCAAACAAAATTTACTGCCTATTTCTTTGCTTAAATAACATATTATTTCGTAAAATTACATAAAATATCACTTTGTGATGTCATAGTATTAAAATGGTGCCTCATTATTCAAAAACAAAGAAGAATATTTCCATAATAAAACAATTAATAAAAACTTTAATAACAGAATCATATTCTAAACACAAATAATCCGACATTAAAATACGAGGCTTAAAATATGTTCCTTAATTAAAATGTATTTTAATTTTGTTTTTAAGAAATCTTCTGAAGTTAAAGGTATTAATAATTTACTATTTTGAAAGTCTTAAATTTCTTGAAAGATTATGTTTTGATGGTAAAACTATCACTTACTAATTAATTTTGAAATAAATAGTAATTTAAGTTTATTAAAATTTAAGAAACATTTTTGCCGGAAATGATCGTACCAAGTATTTTAAAATTATTACTCAAAGTCATTTTAAAATAATATGTTTGATAAACACGTATATTTAAAAAAAAAATACTTTCCATTATCTTATTTTTTTGTAGGGGAAAGTAGGATGGGATCAGATGCCTGGATTGTATCCAAGTTAGTTCTGTATCCTAGCGGCAACATTACAGTTCAAAAAGAAAATTCCACCATATTGACGGGGTGTTGTTGATTGATTCACGGTGTCTGTGTCAACTCTCTAATGTTATTTCGTTTCGAAACTATCATCCTTTATTGATCATAGCAGAAATTATTTTTAGTCATGCTTAGTGCTTACTACAGATGCATAGCTTACAAAACAGTTAGTATTTAGTCCAATATGATCACTGTTCTGTTACGATTTGATAGCCTCTGCTGTCTGGGTAAGACAGGCTACTACCGGGTTTCAACACCTTGAAGTGAGTCAGTGATTGGCGCACAAAAGCTGAAGTGCTGCGGAGGAAGAAGATAATTGCATCCAAAGCTTAACAAATGTTTTACGACCCAGAAACAAAATATATAGGTTTTTTTTCCTCAAAACACAAAAAAGTAATATTTTCGCATTTTGTAAAATTTTTCAAGACCCATTATACAAGAGTTTCTATAACGATATAAAAAAATTCTCAGCATTTTTTTTAAATACTAATTACTAAACACTATATTTCTTGCAAGAACTATATTTCACTATATATAACAGAACTATATATAACACTATATTTCTTGCTTGGTTGGCCCTAGCCTAGGGACAATTTTACATCCCTTAGGCCTATGGCCTAGACTGCACCACAACTACCCGGTTTTTCCCACTTGTAGAGGAATACCAGGTGTTTTGATTTTTCCAGAAAAAAATCTTTTATTAGAAAGAAGTACATTGATGACTTTTCAGGAATGACAGATAGTAAACAACTAAACAATGCATGTTTTAATTTATTTTCACAGTTTCTAGGTATTTAGAACAGTTTAGCTCCAGCAGGACTAGGTATATAGAACTTATAGAAAAGTTTAACTTCAACAGGCCTCCGAATCTTAGCTTCTCGGTCTTACCCCACTATCATCTACTGATTCTTATTTTTATTGAGTGTATTTACGACAACACATTATAGTTTGTTGGTTTTTTTTAAAATTAATAAAGTAATTTTCTTTTTTAAAAAAATACACGTCTTAAGTATATAAAAAGTGAAATTTTTATTTTATTTTTGTCCTATTTAGAAAACAAATACTGGATGCCTCACTTTATAGAAAATTAGAGAGATTCTATGCAGCGTTTAAAAGTTAAAATTATTGTTATTTGTAACTTTTTGAAAAACGTGTGTCAAGGTTCACCTGTTTTTGGTGTGACACAAATTTGAATGCATACTCCTTTCTATTTCACTTGAAAACATGCCTTGAAAGAAACATCTGATTTCCTCTTATTATTTTTGTTTGATAAGTCTCGTCACTTTTATTTATAGGTATTTGATCAAGATTTCAAATGGAAATATATCATGCTTATCCATGCTTGTGTGGTTGCGTACAGGCTTTAAACTTATAATACACATAAACTACGACTAACTTTATTTAAATTAATATAAATTTCGTAATAAAATCTCCTTTAATTTATGTTAAGAAAACATTTTGGGTTCAAAATGTATGTATTTAAATTTATTCTCTAATTAAAGGATATCTTATAGATAATTTACGTTTTAAAAGAATAATTTTTAATAAATTTCCAATAATCGTAATTTGAAATCTCTTTGCCGAAATTTAATGCATGATAAGTCCAAAAATTAATGCCACGGGATTTATTGTAAAACCTAAACGTGATTAAGCATGATCAGGTCACTTGGGATCTGTTAAGAGCCTTCATTTCACGCTTGTTTGGTCGCTCAATCGTTTCCGACCATCCGAGAAGCTCAGTAACTCATTTTTATCTATCGCGCAAGTCGCCATGCAGTATTCAATGTGGATCGCAGTGAAAACTTTAAAGACAGTCTTTGGCTATGAATGGCGGATCGCAGAATCTATCAGTGGCACAAGACATTTCATATATCCACTGACACGTGACATATCCACTGACAAAAATGTCACGTGTAGGACTAAATTCTTGAACCTAAATAGCTCAGAGTGTTCATTTTGTGGCACAAACATTAAGCGTTCAAACAATACCGACTTGTCATCACAGACAATGGAAACTTTACCATGACAATAACTTTTACCTTTTTCCTCCTATACATCCTAATCTCACAGTTCATATTCACGAAATTTCCTACGAAGGATCGTCATTCCGTTACAACTGAAGATACTTGCACCAAGGCTCTAAAGAACATTTTGGGAAACAAGTATGTTCTTTCTTCTTGGAAGGTAGGAGACAATTTAGAAACAATGCATGTTTACGCTGACAGCTTCCTTTATCGATCTCAACCGATATGATTGTAGTGTGCTCTTTGAAACCTCATTATAAATTCAGTGTCAGTACTGTATATATATATATATATATATATATATATATATATATATATATATATATATATATATATATATATATATATATATATATATATATATATATATATATATATATATATATATATACTGGTAAATCTCAGGTCAACTAAGAGTTTGAGATGTAGTTTTCCTTTTAATAAGCAAGAAAAACTGTCTAAAAGCGAAAAATTATGAAGTATGAACTTTGAGAGTGCTGGAATACGTTTAAACTTCACAATATACTTAGTGGTATTACTTTTCGAACATGCATTGTACCTTTTAAAACTGAGTTAAGGAGAATTTTAATAATTGGAAAAATGTTAATTTAAAAGAAAAAAGAATTTTTAGTATCGGGCATATTAATTTTAAAAAAAATATTTAATAATAGTTTGGATTTGTAATTACGGATTTAGGTTTACTAGATATAATATCAGTTTTTGTTACGCAATTCAGAAACTAATATAAAAGAGGTATGATTGTTTAACAAGAAATATCAAATGATAAAAATCTTTGAAACTATAGAAAACAATAATATTTTTTTGCTTTACAAGTATTCAACTTATTGAAAGTGTAAGAAATTGATTTTGAAGATTTATGTCTCGATATTAAACTTTGTTCCACGCTCAAAGTAAATATTCATTTTTGTTTGTAAAAAAAAACCAATGTCAATGGAAAATAAGACACAGATAAAAGGAACAAAAACTATTATGTTTAAAGAAGAAGTAGAAGTAATTTACTAACCAAAAACAAAAGAAAAGAGAATTTCAGTGTTTTGTGCTTTTCATAAAAATTCCGCGTTTTTACTGTTCTCTATTTATTATCATTGTATGACCTTCTACTTTTATCTCTCTAGAAATTGATGCCACTATTACGAGCCATTTTTATTAATGGAAGTTTTTTTTCCTGGCATTGTTTCCCCAATGATCTGTATTGTTTTGAAAAACAAAAGCTCTCAGCTTTTTTTTTCTATTAATTAAATGACAGTAATTTATGATTCACTTCGCTTATCTTTGAGATAATTCTGAAAGTGGAGAGAACTCTTCTTTTTAACAGAAATCGTTTAGTGTATATAACAAGAATATTTTTTCAATAGCTTTAGGGAGAATTTAAAAGCATTATAAGATAGTTAGTATTATTTTGATTTTCATTTTTTTCTTAACTTTTCTTCCCTTTTAATTTGGAAGTATATCTCTAAGATTAAAAAATTTTTTTTGAAATTTCTATGTGAAGTTTTAATGTTTTTGTGTCCTCTTTTCCCTGCATGAATAACTATCCATACGGAAGAAAGGAAAGGGCATAGGTAGTATTACGCAGAATAAGGAAAAAAACTGTGAATAAGCGACAAATATAGATCAGAAAATGACATGTTCTAGTTTCGGTTCTTTAAATAAGAACCATTCTCATGGTCTAAACACGAAATGGCAGAAAAAAAGTAAAGAGATAAATATGTGAAAAGTTGTTTTACCAATAGGTACAGAGGAACAAGCATGAACATGATTCTAAACTGAAATTTGATTCGAAACCCTGCACCCAGGGGCAAGAGCCCCTGGGTGCAAAAGATAAAATTTTATAAGACATCAAAATTAGAAAGGATGGGATATTAGAAAGATCATTAGCTGAATTCCTAAAATTTTTCAAAATATTGAATAGATTTATAAAAATAAAGCTCTGTAGAAGAAGAGCAGTGCTGAATGATTTTAGAAGAAAACTCAAATCTAAGACATCCATCTATGAAAGTCAATACACGTTTAATATCCAGATTTTGTTAAAGCCTTTCATGTTCCTTAAGTTTAAATTTAAGTGTACGTTTAGTTTGTTCAATAATCAAGACTGCACTCTGAAAAGGAATTTGATAAATACTCCAGCAATTAATTCAACAATAGAGACTTTTTTTTCCAATGCCCATGCGAGGCAGATTTTTTGGCCACTCTTTCAGGGGCACCGTATTAGGTAGGCCAATATTGCTTCGACAGTAAGGACAGATAGTACAGAGAATGAATGAAAATCCATGCCTTGACCGGGATTCAAACCCAGGACATTTCTGAAGTGATTTTAGCTCCTATAGAGTCTTAGATTGGGGAAATTTAGTTTGTTTACAGATAGGAAAACAACTCATATTTACTGAAAATCTTAACAATTTCAAGACTTATTTTTGGATTATACAGTAAAACAATCAAGTTATTAAAGTTCGAATTAGAGAGTTTTTTGAATTCTGCAAGTAATTTTTTATAGATTGAATCAATAATAATAGAAGATAATACACGATCAACAGTGATACGTTTGAAGTAAAGGAGTTCTTCATTTGGGAGATAACTATTAGACAAGCTTTGGATCACTAAAAAGTACATACAGTAAACAAATGTACGTGAGGTAGTTATCTTTGGGTGAGGGAGAATTGGTTAAAGATAGTGAGAAATGAGTGGAGCCAAAATCGGCTTATGATAAACAGTTATAAGAAATTCATCACAATTACAAGCAATAAAATCAGATTAATTGTATTACAAGGAGACATAATTTGTAACACTGCAATTAGAATAATGTACAGGATAAATCAAACAAAATTTCTTCTATACGCCTAGCTATAATTGAGAGATTTATCTAATACAATATCTTAAATTGCAAGCCTCCAAGTTTCAATCTAAGCAACTAGATACAATGGACATTTCAGACGATACTGCCTCTTAAAATTCTACACGCATTATTCACAATAACTTACTTAGCTACTATCGTATATACTTGCCTCTATGCCGCATATACACTAGATGGTGGGACATTTTCAGAATGTCCTTAATGTATGAAAAGTCATTGTTCCAAATAAGGTTATGTGGAAAAGACTTGAACACAGTCTTAGCCTGTATCATGTTATAGCTTTAAAGAAGAAGAAGATGTTGGTATACACACGGGGGTGTAGGCGGAATGCATAGATTAAGAAAGTAACTTCTGTTTCGTGTATACGATCTGATAGGATTATGTTTAAAAAAAAAAAAAAAAAAACTCGATGAGTGCAGAAAAATATATCCCAACACCCTTTCTGCAACTGGTAAAGAATTAGTTTATTGCACTTATTCATTCCTTCATCCAGTTGTAAATTTATCCATTTTTAAGAAAATGCTCATGCAATTAAGCTGAAATTATATTCGCTGAATAGATTTTTATTCTTTTTATTTCTTTAGAACGAAAAATTCAAAAGACGCTGTAGAAAAGAGGAGTTTAAAAATAAATATAAAATCAAGCAGGAAGACTAAATATAGGTGATTGATAAAATCAAGGAGCTATTCAAAATCAAGGCGAAAAATCAGAATAAAGACTTACTTTTAGCCTTACCCGTTCCTTTTATATATATTTTTTAAATCTTTGTGAAATAGAAGATTGCTTAGAATAAAACAAAGTTGAAGCTAACAAACGTAAATAACCAACATCCTTGTATAGGACAAAAAATTGGAAAGGAATTCTTGTTAATAACTATTTTTATTCCATCATTCCTGTTGTTTTGTTGATGAAATAAGTGCCAGCACTTATTTTCGATCGATTGTAAATTTTCACGCATGTTTACTTTCAAATAATGAAAAGTAATTTCGTCATTATCTCTGTTTTCTTTTATTTCATCTTTACTTAATTGATTAAATATTGAATAAAAATAATACAACTAAACTTGAAACTTTCTCATGACTATTTTTTTATTGATTTTCTTCTACTTAATATGAAAGAAATTATTTTAAGTAATTCATCAATGTTCAGGAAGAAGCTGAATTTCTATATCTGAGCACTATTTTTCCAGTACTTTATAAATCATCAAAGTGATGAACTTTTTTTGAACTTAATAATGTTTAAACTGGATTTAGCATTTAATCAAAAGAACATTTACTGCTAGCACAAAAACTCCTTAAGACTTGTTTACATGCGGAGTTATAATTTACAATTTTGGATATTTAATGAATTTTAAATAAAACAGAAAATGAATATAGATTATTTTATTCTAATGATAGAAATAGAATTAATTTACTATATTTTATGAGGTCAGTTGGAATTGAGGTTATCGAAAGACATGATAAAAGATTGCTTAAGACAATTTCTTGTTTTTCTTTTTTCTATTTTTTTAAATTTGTTTGCTTGGTATTAAAAGCGTAGTTGCAAAGAACTTCGAAAATGATTTCAGAAAGTTTTTCTGACTGATTTTTATTAAGAAATGTATGCTATGCCTTTAAAAAAATTAATTTTGGAATATACTTAAGGCAGCCTAATTTGCAGACAAGGGAATTGAGAATATCATAAAATTAATGCTGATATGTATTTAATGTAGCCTAATTTGCTGACAAGTGAATTGAGAAGATCAAAAAAGTAAATCTTGGGATGTATTTAATGTAAGATAATTTGCAGACGAGTGAATTGAGAAGATCAATATGAAACTCCCTTTTAATTTTCGATAGTTTTATTTTTAGCATATTTAGAAACCTTATTCATAGTCAGAACAAATAAACACAAGACCTTCAGTATTTATTGACCGGATGAAACTTCTCACAAATAAGGTCAATGTGATTAATAGACTTGTAATTCGTATTAGCTTCAATTGACTTTATTTTTAAAAATGTGTATATTTTGTATAAACTATCATTCAATTATCTTTGTTTACTTTCTTCTTGAAATCATATTTGAAGAGATTAAATGTTGTAAAATTTGCAAGTCTATCTCTATTTCTATTTTACGAAATTAATTTCTACTATTTTCTAATTATTTTAAAGATTTATGAATATATGAAAAAATGATAGAGGAAATTTAAATATACTATAACCCTCATAAACATAGATTGACTTCATAGATTTAAGTAACTTATAGCTATTTCATTTCGCTACCGTCTTATGAATAGCCTGATTTTCATAAAAAATACAATAATACGATAAAGCGTGACATAATTTCTTAAACAAAACTTGAAAAAATGCATTTATATGTCTATTGGTTGAAGTTAACTGTGATTGTGTTAGCTGACTGATTAGTGATTGTGTTAGCTGACTTTAAAGTGCAATTACGAAGTTTTCCTGTAAAGGATCTTAAATTTGGGGCAGTAAAAGTATGCATATTTTATGATGTTCGATGAAGATTTCAAATAATTGAAACCATGGCGCAATTTAATATTTACTTTAAAAAAGTATTTATCTCACTTTCCAAAACACAAATAAATATACGTTTTTTTTTCTTTATTTATCTTTCTTTCTTTTCTTTTTTTTCTTCTTCTTTCTTTTCATTTTTTTCTTTCTTTCTTTCGTTTTTTTGAAGTTAACAAAATGAAAATAACAAAACTTATTTTTGTTTACGCAAGAATTCTAGTAAAACGAAACAGACATGTTTTTTGTTTAATAATGATTCATATTAATTGCTTTTTTTCTTTTCTACCCGTATTCGAAATTTTCTAGCAATCAAAACTATCGAGCAAACAGCAACAATTTACATATTTCTTCAAAATAAGATGCATAAAAAACAAGACATTACTTTATTAAATTATTTTAAAGATGCAAGCCATAACTGCTTAGTCACTTTTTTTTACAATACATTTTGTTTCGCTTCTATTTCTTATCTCTCAAATGCTTTGCTCTTCTCAAAAAAAATTCTTCCAAGAGAAAAAATTATACCATTTATAATATAATTGCTTAATTAATGAAAAACTCAACATGCTTTTTTTGTACTTTTTCCCCTTTTTTTCTACAGAGCGCTAGTATTTTTTTGTTCAGCTTATATTTTGTAACTTCTCCTTTCTGCACATAATCAATACCCGAAAAGAGACTTTTTTCATTAATTTCTATTTACATGAAATATTCTGGAAAAAAATCTATTTCGACAGTTTAATTTGTCCTACAAAAATTGGAAAAGATAATTTTGGTTTGATAAAAAAAACATAACAAAGTGCTTTTTTTAGTCATTTTATTGTTAACAAAGTTTTGAGTTAAGATAAAATAACTTATTTTTAAATGGGATTTAATGAAGAAATTTATAAGATTTATCAAATTTTAGCTTCCTGTTTAACCATAACAGAAAATGAAGAATATAAGGCAATTGTCATCAATATGCAGTTAAAAATCATGATACTAATTTGATTTATTCACTATCAGTTATTTTACCAAGCCATATTGTAGAGCTAATCTAGATTTCTCTCCTACTATTTGTACATTAACACTGAAAAAAATATATGGTCAAAACTAGTACAATATTAAAAAGAAACTATTGCGTTTCTGGCTCTATGGGAACATCGAAAAGCTGTAGAATTTTTAGCGAAGCGCTATGATAATGATTTTGGTAAAATTAACAATACGTTATAGTTTATAATCTGCGATAAATTTGGTGAATTTTGTTAAATTTAGTAATTTTATCATTATACCTTAGAACATGGCATAAAAACCATTTGTTTGGTTAAATTTAGTTTTTCAGTTTTGCATTTTTTACTAAGTGTGAGGTAATAAGAACTATAAATTTGAAAATTAGAATTTACTGTGAACCATTATCACATAAATGAAAGAAATTTCCACATAAATGTTTTAAATACCATATTTTTTGATTTTATTAACCAAAATTATGTTTTTTTTTTTTTTTTTTTTTTTTTTTTTTTTTTTGTTTTTTTTTGTTGCCCGAAGTGTCATTACCTTACAGTACGATAAATTTACTAGACTGTTTTTCTCCGTGAATATATTTTTTCTACATTTTTCTACATTATTTAATCATACACATAGTAATATTTACAGTTTTTTTTTATAAATGTATAATGGATTATATAAAAAGTTAATGAATATTATGGATTGGAATGCGAAGTACGATTCATAACAGTATGATATCGTTTACAGTACGATAAATTTACCGGACTTACTTTTCACCGAGAATGTGTTTCTTTACATTTTTCTACATTAGTAAATCACGTATATAGTAAGTACTATTTACAGATTTACAGAAGTTTTACAAATGTCTTATGAATTATATAAAAATAAAATCAAAATTATTGATTGGAATATTTATGAAATTTTATAATATTCCACACTCATAGAAATGATATTATTCACGAAAACTATATCTTATGAGTTTCAAAAATATAAATTTCCCGTAATCATACAAGTTAATTATGAAATGCAACTACTGATTACTAACTGACTATTATACATTTTGAATTTATTAACTGCAAAATCTTTTAGAAGATTATGATAAAATTTAAATTCACAAATTCAATCACATGAATTCCAGAAATGAATACTTGTGCAAATCTTGCTAGCAAATTAAACTAGTTAAAAAATTACTTATAGCGCTAACTAATTTTTTAAATATTTTAAAAATATTAATTGATGAAAGTTTTTTTTTTTTTTTGAAAATATTTTTAAGCAAACTTTTATAATAATAGATGTTCAAACTATGCATCTTGATAATTACAAGAAAAAAAGAAAAAATGTGTGAGAGAATGTAATGCTCCGCCTGCAACTTTAATTCAATTAATTTTTGAAGCAAAGAAATCCCAACAGTTACTCAAGAGACCATGTGAGAATGTGAGATTCAAAGTTCATCATAGTTTTAAATATTTTTTGTCAATTTTGATTAATCAAAGCTGCTTAAATTAGATCAATGAAATATTTTTCTTGTAAAAATATTTTCAGATTTATTTCGTTTAAGCCAAAAAATAAATTTGATAATTTTTTTCTTGATTTTAAAGATTTAGTAGAATATTGTTACGCAGGAAATAACAGGAAATCATGTACTAACAATTTTGGGCATAATTGATAAAATGACTCAGACGATAAACGAAATAAAAGTTTTATGATAGTGATTTTAATTAATTTTATAACTTAAAAACTTACATAGATTATGCTTAATTCAGCTACAATTTTAATGTTGCTTTTAAAGTTAACTCTACTTTGAAATCGGGAGTTATATTTTAATATATTGGATAGTGAAATAATTATTCATGTCTCTCATAGCGCAAAAGTATTTAACTTACTTAAATGAACCAAATACTTCTATATTTTCTACGAATTTACCTTCTTTTGACGCGGGAAAGTTATGAACAGTGAATACACGATATATATACAAATCAAATAATTATGATTATAATATTTTTTTGATAAAATTTACATAATAATTTATATAGATTAACGATAAAGTTTATTTAGTTTTGAAATTTAACTGTTAATTGTATTATTTGTTTTAATTTAATAATTTGGCTAGTGAAATACATGGTTTTTAACTTAACTTACATGAAACCAATTACGTCTATATATTCTGCGACTTTACTTCCTTTTGCGAAGGATGAAAAGAAGTACGAAGCTCTTTTAATTAAAACTTTTCTACTAACTACGGCCAAAATGGTATATTTTGTTCCTTATTTCTTGGACGAAGAAATTTTTTACTATCAAATTTTGTTCCAGCAATTTCCGATAGAGGCTAAATTTACTCCTGAATCTATCGTCATTATCAAAGAATATCGCTCTTCACTTTCAAATAAATGGAGCTCGAGTTGACTTTAGGTAAGAACAATTTCTTTTTCCACTTCTCAAAATAAAGACAGAGAATTTTTTTTTTTAGCTTTGGATAGAAATCTTTTCAAACTTTAATTTTCTTTGCCAATCTTTAGAAAGTGGTATTTAGTATTCAAACTACTCATTTGGTAACTCTTCATATGGTAATGGTTTACTGTAAATTATGTTTTTCGAAATTATAGTCTTTATTACCAAGTCTTTATTACCAAAGTCTAAATTATAGTCATTTAATAAAATAAACAAAACCGAAAAGTAAACTTAGCTGATCAATGGTTATTATGTCATGCAGTAAAAAAAATCATGATAAAATTACCAAATTTTACCACATATACCAAATTGTATCACATATTATAAAACCGCATTGCATTGTTAATTTCACAAAAATCATTAAAAAAGCGCTGTGGTAAAAATTATCCAAGTTTTTTATGTTCCCGTCGAAGCCAGAAATACGGTAAATTTTATCATATTTAATTCATGTTAAATCATGTAGATTTAACAGCACTTTCTTTTGCAGCGTGCAAACAATGATGTACATAATCGACAAATATTTTGAATCAATAATTGAAGTACTTATTAGATAAATACTTTAATTTCTTTTATAAAATTAATATAATTATATATGTAAGTTAACTATAAAATTTATTTAGCTTTAAGAGTTATCTGTATATTCTATTTTGAGTTTCAACTTAATAATTTGGGCAGTGAATTACATGGATTATAACTTAACTTACATGAACCAATTACTTCTATATATTCTGCGACTTTACTTCCTTTTGCGAAGTGAAAGGTAAGGATGAAAAGAAGTATGAAGCGCTTTTAATTAAAACTTTTCTACTAACCATGGTTGGAATGGTATTTTTTGTTCCTTATTTCTTTGACGAAGAATTTTTTTTCTTATCAAATTTTGCTCCAGCAATTTCCGATCGAGGTTGAATTTACTCCTGAATCTATCGTCATTAGCACGGAATATCGCTCTTCACTTTCGAATAAATGGAGCTCGAGTTGACTTTAGGTAAGGACAATTTCTTTTTCTACTTCTCAAAATATAGACAGAGAAACTTTTTCTTTAGATTAGCTAGAAATCTTTTCAAACCTTTATTTTCTTGGTCAAACTTTAGATTTATAGTTTTCATTAGAAGAGATTCTATTTTTGTCGTAGAAAAGGTTTCTCAATGTATTTGACGTTTTGACACGCTTTCTTTACAATGTCCAAAGAAGTTTTCTAGAATTTAATGACAAGATCTATTATGAATAAAGAAAGAATAGGTTTTGTGAATCACTTTTTTTGAAATATAATAAACTAAAATGCATTGGAAGAAAATGAAGAAAACAATAATTGCATTTAGACTCACTGTAAGAATTTTTACTTCAATCACTAACTAAAGTGATAATTAATAATTTTCAGATATATTTTTGTTAAAACGGCGTATATGTATTCATATTTGAAACTTTATAAAGCCATTAAATAAAAACATAATATTTGCATGAAAAGAACTTTTGTCAAAATAGAGAATGAGTAAATAGTTTTGCTTCAATAATTTCTTAAACAAGATGATTTTAAAATTAACGCAATAGAAAAAAGTATGCATTTGATTCTATTCAAAATTGTTACCTTGGGGATGCTTCATTAATTGAGATGATAAGTAATACTCAAATATTTTTTTCAGATGAAATAAGTATGAATTTTTGAAAAAATTGAGAAAAAAACTCTATCTTAAGAGAATAGGTAAAGGACGATACAAAGACGATATTTGTTCCAAATAAATTTACAGTAAACTGTTTTGCAAAAAACTATTTTTAGATATTTTTAAAAGTGACTCTAGCAATTGATATTTCAGAATCTGTTCAAAAAAGTTAACAATGGATTATTCTCATTAATTGTGACAATGAGTAAAGTTCAGCTATTTTTTTCAGTTAAATGCTATTTTTTTCAGTTCACAGCTATTTTCAGCTATTTTTTTCAGTTCACATAATCACATATTATTATATCTGAAAATTTTAAAATATTTCAGTTTAAATGAATTGATATTTATGTAAAGACGATATTTGATCCAAATAAAGTAAGGGCAGACAGCTTTGCATCAATTAGCTTTAGATATTTTTAAAATTTAAAATAAATATTTTATAATCAGTTCAAACAGTGGAACACTCTTATTAATTGTAACAATGAGTAACGCTCAGATAATTTTTTATGTACTATCTGAAAATTTTAAAAGACATTTGTTTAAAAATAATTGCAGACAAAGACGAGATTTGTTCCTAATAAAAAAAGAATAGATTGTTTTGAATCACCTTTCTCTTATATATTTTTGAATATACACATAAGTTTGAAACACTGTTGGAAATTTCATTCTAAAATTATGGTAAAATAATCAACAGCAGTCTGTCAATCCAATTTACTGTTAAGTTTATTGAAAAGAAAATTTTTTACTGTTTTAAAACTGTTTACAACTTGTATAGTTAAAAAAAACATTGACACAAAACTATACGTTTTTCAACCATTTACACATAACATAATTTCAAAACCGTAAGAAAAGAATTTTAACTGGAAATTGGAGCTAAGCTTAATAAGCTTTTTACCAAATTTTCATTTGGTAAAAAGGAAAGGATTTTGGTTGTGTTTTATGAAGAGGAAATTATGTGATGTAAATCCTGTATGTCGTCATGAGAGTGATTAGTCTTCTGGGGGTATTCCCAGCTGCAAGAAGCTAAGTGTCTTCATTAGGAGAGTCTAGTTGGTGCGATAAAATTCTGGTTGTTTGACTGTATTAGATGATGATAGTAAATAAATGGTTTCAACCGTAGTTAAAAGTTTGAATACCATCTTACTTACGGTTATTTAACTGTTTTGTGTGAATATGGTAAAAAAACAATTAAATAGTTCGTTATTTAACTATTTTTAACAGTTTACACAAAATATAAGGTTTGTATTTGGAATCAATTTAAGACAGCTGCTATGAAGTAATTTCAATTATTGTGATAATGAGTAATGCCCAAATGTAATTTTAGATCAGAGGAATACGCATGTGCTGTGTAATTTTAAATTTTGTTAAGACAATATTTTTTTTAAATATTCATAGGTAAAGATGATATTTTATCCACATAAAGAAGTCATAAATTATTTGGCTTATTTTTATATATATTTTTAAAACAATAGACACACCAGAATTCCATTGCAATCAATATTTGTATTTGGAATTATTTAAGATTGCTGTCATAGGATTTTCAGATTAATTGTGGCTATACATAATGCACGAATGCATTTTCAAATATAAAAAATAAGCATATATTATGATGTTAACATTTTTGCAATTCTATTATAGTTGACATTTTCACAGGTAAAGGTCAGTCGTACTCTGAAAAAAGAATAAGTAGATTTTTTGCATTAATTATTCTTACGATATTTTAAAATAGCCAAAATCAAACCACAAAATGCAATGTTTGAACTTGGAATCAACCTATGGGCAATTAGTTATGAGAAGGAATAATGTTCCACTAAATTTTCAGATAAAAATAATAACAATCATTATAAAATGTAAAAATATGAATGTTTAAAATTTTTTAAAGACGCTAGAATTGAAAGTTTGTCAGCTTCTTAAAACAATGAGCTAAGTCTTAGTTTTGTGGAAGGAGATGGTTTTTTTGCTTCTCTTTCATCGTTTTATTCTTCTACCTGAAACTTATTTTATAAGGTTTAAAATATATTCTATTTGAACGTTACTATGTCCTATAAATCATTAGGTAAAGTTTAGTGACTACATTCTTAGTTTATTTGAGGTGCGACAAATGAAGAGAATAATATAATTCTAATTCAAGAGTAAACTAAATCAACCACACAAATCACGAAATCAGAGTTTGATAGTTAGAATAACAATACTATTTTAGAAACAAAAAAGAAAAGACTGTTTGTCTTACTTTTATTTTTAATACACAAAGATGGGTTTAATCAGCAGATTTAAAATAAAAATATGTTAGTTTTCTTTCTATGATCGTTTCGTCACGTCACAGTTTACAAAACTGCGAATCGTGAATAATAAAATTTTCTTAAAATGCACAACCTAACCTGAAGCAACCTTTTCTTTGCCTTAATATCCATAACATGTTCGTGTTAATTTTTTTTTTCTTTTTAGTGAATAGTAACCAACAACTTTTTAATTGTCTTTTCTCCTTTATTACAAGCTATGTTTTCGAGATAAGAACGTTGACGCTTTTCTCAAGCACTCTTTACTTTGCATTAATATTCATAGCACGTGGGTGTTAATGTTTTTGTTTTAGTGAATAGTAACCTTCAACTTTTTAATTCTCCTAATCCTTTCATCACGTGCTATGTTTTTAGATAAGAAAGCTAACTATAGCAATCTTATCTCTGCATTAATATCCATAACATGAGCGGGTTATTTTTTGTCTTTTTAGTGAATAGTAACCTACAGCCTTTTAATTGGATTTTTCTCCTTTATCACAGGCTATGTTTTCGAGACAAGAACGCTGGCTCGTTTCTCAAGCACTCTTTTCTTTGCATTAATATCCATAACATGTACCTGTTAAAAAAAATTTCTGTGAATAGTAACCTCCTACTTTTTAATTATCTTTTGTCCTTCATCACGCACTATGTTTTCGAGAGAAGAAAGCTAAATCTCTAGTATTTAAAAACGTGGCGATGTAAACAGTCTCATCTAGTAACACATAACTACTTTAGTACATGTAGACACCATTTATTTAAACATCGAAGCCGTTTGAGTATAAAAGGATGGATACACTTTTAATTAAGATATAAACAGTATTGAATTATAATTAAATCCTAGAAGGAAAATAGAAACATCTAAAACGCGCTTGGGTTTGATCTTATATTTGTTTGCAATAGGCACTTTGTTTATGTGTCTTATTGTTGTATATTTTTTGGAATAATTTTCTTTCAAACTGCCATTTCTTCCAAATCTGAGTAAAATTAATTGTCTTTTTAGTCAATTTCTTAGAGTGTAGTATAGAAGAGATAATTTCGATAATTTTGAATAATTTTAATAAAAAAATAATAAAACAAGTTTAAAATAATCGGGGAGTTATGACAAACTTAGTTATTAATTGAAAGCTTGGGAAAAGATTGCTTTGATAAACAAAGCTGCTGTAAAGATGTATTTAAAAGTTTTTACCTTATACATAAAATAGTAATACAAGCATTGCTAATTAATCAGGTTTCGCGCTTTTCTTCAGAAAGTGAACCTGAATATTCTTTTAATTATTTTCAAGTTTAACATTTGAAATAATTTTAATTTGAAAAAAAAATCACTTATTTTGAAAATAAAGCAATCAGTTCATCATTAATTTACAACCATACAGAATGCTATCTATTAAAACTTTATTTACTTTTCCGCTTGATATAAATTTAACTCGTCTAATAAATCATCCCCACAAAGTTTTCTCCTTGATTTTTATTCATGGCGTGATAGCAAAATCAGAAAATTTTGTGCTCAAATTAAAAATAAAACTAAACACTTTAATAGAATTTTAATTCATAATTTTACAAGAATAAAATAATAAATGGCATAAGAGAAAATATATTTCTCAAAATTTATTTATGAGCTAAATTATATGCTGAAAAATTAAGCATTCACAATTATTTTATTTTTAAAGCTGCAAATGAAAGGTGTTCTATGGACATTTTTAATTAAGTTTAGAGAAGAAGAAATTCCCAGGCATCTCTTTATATCTTCATGATTCGGAAAAATTAATTAAACGCGATTCTCTATGATTTTCCTGAAGTCATAGTTCAAACTCACTATTGACAAAGCAAGAATTTTCGGAATTCCAATCTACAAATGGAATTCTCTTCTCCGTGAAATTTTATTTTACCTGTGAATGCATTAATGGCCTTAATTTTATTTGCATTAAATTATAAAATAGTATGTTTTCTGAATTATAAGCCCAATTTTATATTTTAAATATTCGTTTCACATATTCCCTGTTTTTTTTTTTGTTTTTTTTTTGTTTTTTTTTAATGTTCGTTTAATTCAAAATAACTGTAATAAGTCAATTATCTGCTTTAGAATAAAATAATTAAAAAAATATTAAATTCAGTAATATAAAATTTTTGATGTATTTTTTAAAAAAAATTCTAATAACAAAATCATTTTTATTTTTTTAAACAGTACTGAAGGTTAAGATTAAGTAGCAGTTAATTTAGATTATACTAATTCCCTTATATAAGAAATTTTAAACTGTATAATTGATAAAACAATAAATTCTCCACTTTACTCTCTATATGTTAACTAATTAAAAGCCATTTTTTAAGAATAATTAAGAGTCAATCAAAATTGCTGGATACTTTACATTTTCGATTTTGGAGTTTCCCTTATATGTTCTATATGTAAGACACGTGTTCTTCGAATTTTTACTGGAAAAAGTTTCTTCTTGAAGTTAAGGGGCTCAACTGCAAATCCTCGAAATTTTATTAAAAACACATCAGTTTACACGTGATAATTTTTTTTTATAAAGCAAGTGAATCATGGCACTTACCGTTATTTTATGTCCTACTAACCATTACTACTACTGCGTTCACACTAACCATTAAAGAATAAATACTTTCAGGAGACCTTTGTATCGAAAGGCAAAGTTCATTCAAAAAGCTTCGAAAAAGGGTTAATTTCATAGACTTTAATCGTCAAAATGTAATAGTACCGACACATAAACCATAAAGGTTTGTATTTTTGAGTATTCATATTAATGAGTTGTATCTAAAAAATAAACCTACGGATTTTGTATGCTTAGCGGGACCTTTTCTGAAATTTTCCAAAACTTTCAAAGTCATTAATCGCATTCGCCCTAACTAGAAATTTGCTTAAAAAAAGCCTTTAGTATAGCAGAAACATAATGAAAAACTTAATGAAAAACTTAATTTGGGGAAGAGTGAAAAATGATTAAAAAAAAACATGCATTTTGCCATCAAGACAATTGGCATATCATTTTTTTTTTTTTTTTTTTTTTTTTTTTTTTTGCTGAATTGAATGAAACCTCACCCAATTCGATAAGAATTAAAGATCAAATGTTTTTATGGATAAATAGTACAGTGCAATGCAGACAAATAAAATTTTAGGTCTTATGGATTTTTTAGAATTATTAAATAAGATAATACCAATTTAACAATAACTGTTTTAGAAATGTTAAATAACTTATTTTAAGATATGTAAATGACTTATTTTAAACATCTTAAGTCTTTTGAAATAAAAACTTCATTTAATAATCTCAGAAAAGAGCAAGGCAGAAAATAAAAATCTGTTAATAGTGGAAGTGGTTTAGATGGTTAAGTGATTTATTACATGTACCTTTTTATCTTTTTTTTTGTGTTATAGGGTAGATAATTTTACAACTTCTCTAAGTTTCTTTCGGATTTTTCTATTGTTTTCATTCAATAAAATGGTGTTTTACTTTATGTATCTCCGTAAGAGGAGTGATGTATTATATTGCTAAATTGAATAAAACCTCAACCAAGTCGAAGGAATAATTAGTAGTAATTTAAGAATTATAAATATTATAGATAAAAAGTCACACTTTGTACTTATCATCACCACCGTTCTCATATCACCGTATTTGACACTGCTATATGCAGAAAGCCAATTTATTTAATAAGTATTTATTTGCTCTGTGTAGAATCAGATGGATAAAAATTTTTAAAATTTTGAAGTTAAAAGACTAACAACGATTTAACAAAGAAAAAGTAGTTTTTGTACACCTATTTACTCAACAATATTTTATCTAATCAAAGAAAACTGAACACGGTATCCCTTATATCAAAGTGCTTAGACAATTTAAAAAATATAAACAGGTATTATAAGTCAAAATTTATGCTGTTATAAAATAAAATTCAAATTAATTCTAAACTGTTCATTTTCTTGGCCTTAATCTTAATTCGATTAAGCTTAAAAAATACATGTCACTATGCTACTATGTTCATATAAAAGCATCAAATATTTCTGAAACTGTTAGTAATAAATAGATTCTGCTCTCATTTGATATATTAATAGGATCTAAAACTTAGTTTATCTGCTGAGCAATGTACTGTTTATCCATAAAATTTGTTATAATTCTTGATTTATAAGTGTAATCGACTTGTGTATGATGTTATTTGATTCAGGGAGAAAAAAAAACACTGAGGCTGCAGTTCACCTATGTATACTTCATAAACTCGTATTGGGCCATAATCACATTTTTTAAAATGCTTACACATTTTCCACATCTGTAACTGTTTCTGAATTCAGTTACTTAGGTACGGGTCACAATATTTAAGGCCATATTATAAAAAAAGTTTAATCAGTAATCATAGGTCTGTGAAATGCTTTTGTTTTTGCTAGACTTAAGGCTTCCTTGCCATCAAAATTCATACTTGCCTAGTTCTAGCAAAGACTGGTTAATGAACAAAATTTGAATTGAAATTGAGTAAAATTTCAGTTTATTGACACTTTCAGGTTACGCCAAATATACACAACAAAATAAGTACTTATTTTTCCAGTTACTACTCATTAGTATGTATTCTCAGAGATGTTTTTCTGTTTGGATTGGTTTTGTTGCACAAGTCGTTTCCATCGATGAAAATGTAAGAAAATTACCTATTTTAGAAGCTTTTAGTGTGGCCGTTGACTTTAGATACCAGAGTCGACTGAAAGTATTTTTGTGTCGTAATATTTCGTGCGGACGTAGTAGAACATAAAACATATAAGGCAAGTGTCGTGATTTAGTTTCACAAAAAGTATTGCCTCTCGTAAATTGACGAGTTTTCCTCAAACTTTCAGGGAATTGACAATTTTTGGCAAAAATAAAAAATACGTGTTTAATACTATTAGATAAAGAACATATCGCATCTGCAAACGTATTATGCCTGCAGATGTGTCGTTTTAGTTTTGAACCAGCGATATGCTAAAAGTTTCATTATTATTAAGAAATTCAGCTATTCAAATCTGCCTGAGATGCCATATTACAAATAATATTGGCTGCTAGTTTTTTAAAATGTCGTTTTTTTTTTGGCTTATTTTTGTTTCAAGTTGTTTTTGCTAAGAATGTATACTACTGTATTCTACATTCTAGTGAAAGTGCATGCAGAAAAATTAAAATATTTTGTTTTACTTTGAATGTAATATTGGCACATAACTCTTTTATTATCTATTTTATTTTAATGCATTAGAGTTTCAAATATATATCATAAAATACTAATTTATCTTCATTTAATAAGCAAGTATATAATATTTATTCTATATTTATAAAGAATTTATTTTTTCTCGAGTTCTAATCGGCATTTTTGAATTCAATGAACATCAAATTTATTTCACTCTAACCATTTCCATTCATAAAAACAATTTTAGCTACAATACTTAAAATTAAAGTATATATATATAAAGTATATATATATAAAGTATATATATATAAAGTATATATATATAAAGTATATATATATAAAGTATATATATATATATATATATATATATATATATATATATATATATATATATATATATATATATATATATATATATATATATATATATATATATATATATATATATTGGAAAATATTTAAATAATTAATAGCAATAATAGATAACTAATTAATAACAATAATTCATTTTACATGATTACATGATATCTTTGTGAAGCATTAGGGATTAAATTAAATTTTGTCGCAAATTATGCATTACATACTAACTTTTAGCTTTTTCTAAATATAGACACCGAATGAATGTTTTTATTTTTAAAAAATAAATAGATTTTTATTGATATTACAAGATACATTTTCTTACAAGATAAAAAAAAAATATTTTTCCTTCATTCATTCTTCAAACCAAACCTAATTATTCGGAGCTATCTCTTAATGTTCAATCATTAAACAATGTTTTCTCGAACTGTAATGTAGACTTCCGTGTAATAGATCTTCAGAATCTTGAAGTTAATCATGGAACAATGAAGTAGAAATAGAAAAAAAAAGTAATCAGAGAATCTTTTCTGGACCCAATCGCAGCAAGACATCCTCGATGAGAACATGTTCTCATAGAGACAGACGATTAAGAAATTTCATTCGAAGCAAATACGATATATTTTTTTATCATACTTAAAGCAATTTGAGATGAAATAAATTATTTTTATGTATTACATGACTATTATATTTTTAGAATTTTTTTATTAACTAATAAAAAAATATCAAAAATGTTTTTTTTTTTCTGAAATCAAGTAAATACAATTTTTTGTTTTATTAATTCCGTCATATTTTGGCTTGAAATCTTAATTATCGTTAATGCTTGTAATTATCGATATTTATTATTGAAAAAAGCTTAATATCAGTCAAATTATATTTTTGCCCTTTCGATAACATATGAATTTTACTTTTAATAATACGAATTCAATGGTGAGTTAATTTAAGTACTTAAAATAAAAATATCATTATATTGAATAATTTGCCATACATACATAATTTATACTAATGACGTAAAGAAATTTTTTAGCATTTTTGTAATAATTTACTCATAATTCTGTCTTTATATGCACAATTATTTTAAGTAATAATTCTTAAAAGGTAAGTACCACAAGCCTAAGTAATTTTAGTTCAAATTCTATCAATGTATTAGGTGTTAAAATTTTCGTAATTTTACTCTATACTAAGGTCATTGAGCTGTACTTTCATTTTCTCTTGGAATCCACGTTAATGTATAGCAATATAAAATAGTAAAATTATACGAAATGTAAATAAACAGATATCAAGTAATGTGTCCGTTACCTTATATATAGTAAACGAAATTATAAGCAGTAACTACAATGAATAAGATTAATATAAAATATTTGATAAAGGAATATAAGATACTGGCATAAAAATATGGAGGTTGAGTATGGATCTGAGTAATTTTACTATTGATATTATAGTAAGATGTTTTTGCGGTTTGTCTCAAGTTAGTTCATATTCAAAACAAATACTAAAGTAAATATTGAAGTTTTCTGATAAATTTGTAAACATTTCCGTTGTGAAAATGTACAAGAATGATAAAAATGTTAAATTTTAATAAACCCTTTGCTCGAATATAGATATTAATTATTTAAGTGATTTTATTACATGAAGACGTTTTGAAGATGCAGGCTAAATCCATCCAAAAGTTCGCCATGAAGGAAAATTTCTCCCAATACTAGCACCAAAAGTTTTCCTGTCTTTTATTAGGTTCAAAATTACAAAGTTGAACATTGGTAGTCGTAAATTCAAAATTAATTTGGTTGTTCAACTACGGTTATAAAACAACGTCGCGTATTTAAAAAATCTAAGGTAAGGTTTAAATTTCTTAAACTATAATAGTGTTCAGAATGTCGAGAAGCACGAAAAATTTGAACCACATATTAGTAAGCAGACAAAATTTATTTTGCGTAAAAGAAAAATTGGTAATTTCACTGGAACAAATTGAATCTTGCACGGTACAGAAAAATTCACTGAAAATTACTTGAAAGGAATCATTTATCCTTTTTTATAAAAACGTATTCCACATTTGGATCAGCAACATGCCTTCCTTAAAAAAAAAAAAAAAAAAAAAAAAAAAAAAAAAAGCGTTTTTCATCAGCAATCATAAATTTCCTCATCCAAATAAGTAAAAACCATATATATGCACTTTACAAAAAGAAACATTACAATTCTGATCAGTATATTACATTCGAATTCATAGAACAATTCTGGTTATCGAAAGTCGGTGCGAGGGAATATGTATGATAAATGAGAAACACTGTCAAAAACAATTTCCATTATCATTTAGGCGACGAAACGGGAAAGCATTGTTATCAATGTTTGCTCAGTTTGTGAAAGGAAAAATTTTTGGAATTCTCAATCGATAAATACTTTCATTGAAAAGGAAAATGACGAGACGTGATCTGGAAGCACTTCTGATGGTTTAAAACAAAGGAAGAGGAAGAATTTTGCAAGTCAAATGAGTTACAAAGGCACAACCTTAAATACTTTCTTGAATAAACACACACACATTGAGTGCTCCTTTGAACACCTCTTTCAGAGCAAACTTTTAAAGTATAAGGGTAAATATTGTGGAGGGAAAGTTTAATAATATTTCGTGTATATTTAATGACCACGCAGAAGAAGCTATTTATTTAGGACATCACAGTGGAATGTTTAAAGATTCGAAAAATAAAATATTCTAAAGCAATAAATGTTGTGTAGAACAAGCGTTAGAATGCAAAAACCAGTCTATTTTTTGTATGGTAATGTTTTTTTATGTTTCTATTATGACTCAGAGAGGAATTAAATTGTTTTTCGTGCACCTGTTTTAGATTACATTTATAATTTAAATATTGAATTATTTTCATGCATGATTTCATGAAATGTATGTTGACGGACATTTAAACTGTTAAAAAATTACTAAATATTTTAGATTTAATTTTAATCTAAAATATTAAACCATTAAATCATTTTAACATTAAGAAAGTTCCACTAAATTAATGAGCTTATAAATAATTCTCCAGATAGAAATGAATATAAGGCACTTTTATTAGAAATAATTTTTACTGTCAGTCAATATATCCAAGTTTCGGGTTCTGATTAAACTTTAGTTATAAAAATCTTGAATTATATTTTTTATGAAATTTTATAGGAATAGTTCAGTCTTTTGAAATTTTTCTAAATATTTCAAGTTGATTTTCAAATTCCATTTTTCGAAACTTTAATAATTTTTTTATCACTTCCGAGATCTAACGTTAGCTTTATTGGAAAACCATCAACCGTAAGAGAATCGAACCAATCGTAAGAGAAAAGCACATAATAAATATAGCTATTGAATTTATAAAATTGAAAGAATATCAGGAACTGCCTTATACATTGTAAAAAAATTACGGATCAAATTATGATATAAAGTATGGTATATATAACGTTTGGTTCGTCAGCCATAAGTCCAGTTTACCGAAAAATCCATATTAAAGCAAAATATTATACCATAGAGTGATTCAGTGAAATTGCGGTAATTATTACTGTAAACAATACGGTATATCATTTTTTTACCCAGTAAAATCGTGTTCACTCTGGGTGCCGATACTATTTATCGTACTTTTTTACAGTATAATTATCTGGCTAGGATCAAAGAAAAAAAAAAACTTATTAGTTAATAAAAAAAAACATTCCAAAATCAAAAATTTACCTCCCCTTTCACATGGGCAGCTGCATGAGCTCTTATCACTTAAAAATATATTTTTATAATTATTTAAAATAATTATTTCTGTTGATGAATCTTTGAGAGGGATTTCCGTTCTCAGAATAAATTGAAAAAGTAAAGCAGTAAGCTGTCGAATACTCTCTTAAAAACGTCTATACAATTTTTTTTTTTTTTTTTTTAGTTTTTCTGAGACGCTTTTTAGTTTACTTGTAAGACTTTGAAGGTGAAATTTTTAGAAAACGTTGTAGTATCCAAAACCATTACAATAAGCTCAGAAAAGATAACTATACATACATATATATATATATATATATATATATATATATATATATATATATATATATATATATATATATATATATATATATATATATATGAGTTATCCTGCTCGGCTTCTCCAGCTGTTATTTTTTGACTTGTGTTGACCATCCCCTGAGTAGACACCTGCATTTGGTCAGTTTGTTGGTGGTTAATATGTTTATCCTTGTTTTTCTCCCCTCTTTTTACCATCAGCAGCTGCATGAGCTCTTATCACTTAAAAATATATTTTTATAACTTAGTTCCCTTAACCAATGTGACATTTTCCTATTTCTCTGACAGCATGTAAACTTTTTAATGCATTCTTAGAGGGAAATCATAAACTCTTGTTTTTTTCCCCTTCTTGACCTTGGGTTTTGTTCCCGTTTCACATGGGAGTGTCTCGTCATGTGATGTTACTTTTCTATATTTTGCTAATTCCTTCCTCCTGCCAATAATATCTTACGGAGTTCGGTGAGAACTGCCCACTTTTTTTTCCACTGTTCACTTTTGTGATTTCACTTCCTTTTTTTCTTTATTGGTTCCTTACCAACGACTATTGGGGTTTTTTAACACACTGCATGACTGAAAAAGCATAGAATCATTTATTACGAAATTATGGCTGGTGTTTTGATGAGAAGTAGGAACGGTTGAAAATTTTTCGGTACTGTGGTGTATAACACCATAAAATATAATGAATATAATTTCGTGCCCTGTAAAAATGATGTGAATTGTCTGTATTCGAAAATGAACGCCATATATTGCTCAAGTGAATGTTTTTCTCAATAGTGCATCTGTATGTCATCCTTTCGCAATTGTTTTTTTCCTCCGTAATTAAATAAAATAAATGAAGACACTTCGATGAACTCTCTTATTTGTTTTTTTATATTCGATGCAGCAACGCTGTATCGTTGTCAAGTTGGGTGAGTAGTCATATGTCAATATAATATAATAGTTCGCACACATAACAGTGGAATCACAAGAATGCTTTTACCTTAGTTTCGAATATATATTTTTTTATTGTGCTTCTATTTGTTTCACTTCAAATTTTTTTCTGTTCTTTTAATGACATAATGAACCTATTGAGTTACATTTGGTTTTTTCATCAATGCTTTTACTACCACTATTCGGCCAATTAAAGTGTATCATAAGAATTAGTATGTAACTTTGTTAAGATGATTCGATAGCTAATTCGTTTCTCATCTCTCATACATTCTTGTGGGTTTACTTTGCCACATACACATAGTTTTTTTCATATATAAATCTTACCATATTATGGTCTTAATTGTTTCATTGTTACATCTTACAACTGTGGTTTAATTACTTAGTTTTTTTTTAGTCATGGTAGTTTAACCTTCAATTATATAATTCCCAGTATGTATCTAATAACAGTTAAAACCTTCAGAATATATATATATATATATATATATATATATATATATATATATATATATATATATATATATATATATATATATATATATATATATATATATATATATATATATATATATATATATATATATATATATATATATATATATATATATATATATATATATATATATAAAATATATATATATAAAATATATATATATATATATTACCAATCTCCTTATAATAAAAAAAATGCTTAAATAAATGGTACATAATCTTCTGTGCAAGCGTGCAAAATTGTGTCAGAATCATAAATTTTTCTTGACGTGAGGAAATTATCATCTTAAGCGCAAATTTCAGTCAAAGGATAAGTTAAAACTCTTCTAAATTGAGATATATATTCTTATTTTGAAAAATCATAATATGTTGCAAAGGAAGCTTGAACAGTATTTAATGGACCATTTATCAGAGTATAATTCTCTTCGATGAATCGCTGGAGTTTTCAAGAGTGAAATGAAGGGTAAAATGATAAATTTCTTCATCGCAATGTGAGATGATTTCCCGGCGAGAAAAGAACGATTTATAAAGTAAGGAATATTTCTTTTTTTTTGCAGGAACGCAAGAAAGGAACAATGTCTAAACCATAGATTTTATTTGGAAAGAAAATTGTGATTGAATTTATTTTGCTACAATGGAGCCGTTACTTAACTTTTGTGCAACATATGTTGGATTGTGCTAAAGAATCATTTCATATTTTCAATTGTTGATTATTGTATATATTGTTGTATTTGCTATTGTATGTTATTAATGTGCTTAATATTCCTTACAGTATTATTGGAAACATAAAATACAATGTCTATAAACATTGTTCTTGTTCTGAAAGAAAATTTCGATTAAACTTGCTTTGCCTCATATAGCCGTTATTTATTTTGAGTGCAACATTTAATGGATTGTACAGAACAATTATTTTATAGTTTAAAGTTGTTGATTTTAGTGTAGAATGTAGATCATTTTATTATTCTGTTATTTTGAATATTACTGAATTGTTCTGCATATCAAATGTAAGAAAGAAGATGTGTATTAGGTATATTTTTATTAAAAAAATCGATTTCTTTTGTTACAAAGGCTTTACTAAATTCACAAGCCATATCTGTTGAATTGTTCTAAATAATTATTTTGTAGTTTAAATTCTTGAATGTTAGTTTTTTTGAAAATTAATATCTTATTTTGCGAGTTATTACTAAAAATGAAAGAACGGATCACTGACTGAAAAAAGTCTTTTTATAACGAAAATTGTGATTTAATTTATTCTACAACAATAAAGCCGCCATATGATTTAGGCAATGTCTGTGGGGTGTTTAAGGATTAGGTTAAAACATTTAATTATTCATTAAGTAGTTTGTAATATTCATTAAAGTAATATAATCGTTTGTCTTTATTTTTTGTAATACCGAGAGAAATTTTATAATTTAACCAAAAGGTTTTCTTCAAAACCAAAAGCAATTAATCGATCCTCTGATAAAATTTAATTAAAATGCATATTTTTGAGTTAATAATGTTTATACGGAAATCTGATCAGTTTTAGCATTTCTTTTAGACTTACTAACTAGTTTTGAAATACAGTCAGATCCATATCAAAATCAGTCAAGTCATTAGTGAGGAAAGTGGGAAATAAATTAAAAATAATTGAATTATTGTATGAATTATGGCTGGAATTCTAATAATTGCTTTTCAACTACTCCTATTTCATACGGTAATCAAACAAGCTTCGAAATTTTCATTTTCGCTTTCTATAGCAGTGATTCTTTTGGTTTCGTTAGCGCTTTAAATTTTTCCCATCTCTTAATATAAAGATGCTACTCTTTATGCGTATTTTATGCTTCATTACTACATATATATATATATATATATATATATATATATATATATATATATATATATATATATATATATATATATATATATATATATATATATATATATATATATATAAAAATACCAAAGTTTACAACATATAACAAAATTTATCATATATTATCAAACCATATTTTAGTGTTAATTTTACCAAAATCATTTCCAAAATAGTTTGGTAAGAAATGCCGAGCGTTTTGCTGTTTCCATAAAGTCGGAAACACTGAAAGTTTTACCACAACCTGAGAGTTTTGATGTTTTTTTCTCAGTGTACTATCCACCGAAAAAAAAAAGAAAAAAAAAGAAGGAAAAAAAAAGAAAACGGGCCACTCTAAATAACTTTTAATTTCTTTTTTTTCTTCTAATGATCAGATCTTCAGGTTCTAAGACACATGCATAATAGTTCGAAGGGGAAAGAAATAGAATTTTAAATCTACGACTTCTTTAAAATTCTATTTCTCAGGAACTATTCAATCGATTTCATTCAAAGTTTTGATTTTGCCATATAAAATTAATTACTTTAAAATAATGCAAAATTTTATGTACCTTACAATTCAAATTTTTTTCGACTATTAATAAATAAAATAATTCTTCCACGGAGCCCTCAACACAAGAAATTTTACCATATTCTGGTAGTTAAGACTGTATTTTTTTCTCATGGCATTGACAGCACATCTCCGACGCGAAATTACTTTTCATCTTTATTTTCATTATACACAGTTTCTATTTAATAGCTCGCTTTTAAGACTCACGGATATAAAAATACTAAGTATAAGAATATAATATATACGATTAACGATATTTTTATGGTTTTTCTACATCAATAGACTTAATTATTTAACAAAAAATGGTCCCATGATCTTTTATTATTTTTACTCAATGGGCTTACTAGAAATTAAGTAATTAATTGCTTCATAGTGTTACTTCAGTTGCAAGCGAACATTATACATTATGAATTATTATACATCATTAGTGAGTATTATATATTATGACATTATAATTTAGCTTATTTTGTAATTATTTTATGGAGAATAATACTTTTTCGTGACGTAAGAAAATGAACGAAAAGTGTTTTTTCAGTAGTTGTTTTTCTTTGAGTTAGTTACAAATTACCTAGAAAAAGAAAATAAGATAAAGTCATCTCAACATTTTCATCATTAGAGCAACAACATAAAAGAACTTGAGCATCGTCCTCGAAGTGATCTTTAACCAATTACCGTCTTTAAAAAAAAAGGAAATTCTCCTCCGTAACATAATAATATCCATCCTAAAATACTTTAGTTATTGTGGGATTGTGTCACGTTTCCTTGTAGGTGGATGTTACCAGAATACGTAAGCAATTTTCCTGGATTTCATTAACTGGACATATCGGATGTGAAACTGCCTTTTTCTTTTATGTTTATCATACACAGTTTCTATTTAATAGCCTGCATCTAAGATTCTAGACGAAAGGAATTATTTAGTGAGATAGCCTACTCATCGTTGAGTTGTTACCGTTTCTTAGCTGGAAAATATGTCTGCCTGCCTCCTTTGTCTCTCAACAAATTATGGATGCAATACAAGAGTCTGCGATAAATACGATGAGAATAAAACAACAAAATGAAGCACGATGTTAGAACATAGTTTCGTGAATGCTGGAATTATACCTGTTCCCCTTCGGAATTGAGATGTATCATGAATGTTTGAATAAGGAACAATACTAAATAATATAAAATGTAATCGTTAAATGAATATTTCAGGTTTCGTATGTTCAGTTTCTGTATAAATAATTAAGAAGGAAAATATTTCATTCAAAGACCAAGTAGACTTATTTATATTAATTCTTATACAATAAAATGCTTTTACGGTTTTGGCAGTTTAGTTGCTCAGCCTTCAAACTAGCTCACATTTGTGAGAACCTGTAGTTAGTTATGTTTATTTTAGCCTTACTGCACTGTTAAACCCTGTCTTTGGCTACTTATGTAGTCCGCTTGAATTTACTTTCATGTTTGAATATTGTCTGATACTGTTCAAAATCCATGAGTTTGAGCTTTTAAACACATTCAATGTTATTCAACTCTGCAATCAAACTATGAAACTATTTCCTTATTTCTATTAGCCTAATATTTTTAATTTCCATATTAGTTTCTACCCATAATTATCACCATTTTAATCCCCATATAGTGGCCAAAAACTGTTGAAACCAAATTTTTTTCCAACAATAAATTTTACATTTTAAATAATAGTGCTTTTGCGAAATTGCGCTCTGCCAGCCATAATTTGTCCTACAGTTACATCTGAGAGAAGAATAATGCAATACTACAACATTAATAAATATATTGTATCTATGCAAAAGTAAATATTGTGAGCAACCTGCAGCTGTCGCTCACAATATCTATATTACAAGAAAACAGAAACTTGCGATGTAGTTTAGCACTAAACAAATATTTACTGTTAAACTACATCGTAATTAGCCAAAAACAGACGCTTCCTGTTAACAAATATAATCTATAAACATTCATACAAATTCTATCTGTTCTCTTTGTTGGGTACAGATTTTTTCAGTTTCTAATCGGAAAAACTTTTATCAAAGGGGCAAAAGTTAATTTGATAAATTGAAATAGCTGCCTACTGAACTGAATGGTGGTCAAGGAGTTGGCATCATACCAGAAAGGTCCCGGGATTTCTGAACTTAAATGGAAATGAAAGCAATAATTTTACGATGGTTCGTTCAAACCTTGTGGCTCTCAACAATTCAAAATTTGCGAAAAATCACACTAAAAATGATTTATAAGGAAATGACCCTAAATATCAAACATGTGGCTCATTATGAAAAACAGAAGGTATACAACACCTTCATGTCGAATTTTCTTGCTGTATCCTGATCTACGAAAAATATCTGGCGCGTATTATATTTTCAGAAATAATTTGTAACGGAAAATTTCTGCCAACGAGTTTTATTTTCCGTAGCATATGGATAATCGACAACTTTGCTCAAATTTTCTGTTACATAACAGATTTTGTTTACAGTGTGCCGCTTCAATGAAAAATATTTGCATTACAATTATTTATTGTTACAGTATTTATATAATTAAATTTAATATTTTTGTTTCCTTATAAAATATCGGACACTCTACAATTGTGTCAAATTTTCTTTAAATTATGCAAAAAAAGCGTATGATAAAATGCTCACTTAGATAGTAATTATGCAGCAAATAAAATTCTTTGCATACAAAATCAATATTTGCTCAGAGAAATTTCATTAGCATCCTGAGAAAAATTTATATGAAAAGACCAGTAAAATAACATAATAAAATAGATTCTTTTATCATCATAATTTTTTCTAAGTCCCTTCAGAGCAATAAGCATTCCCAAAGCTTTCAATATCCTTCTATTAATTTTTCCGATTTCTACTATCATTTTAAGGATTTCCTTCCGGCTTAAGTTAATGTTGTTTTAGGAAAAAGTGTCTTACATATAATGCTGCAATAAGTTCTTGATTCTTATAATAATTTACATTTTCTTATAAAAACGTTTTAGAGGTTTTTCTGATTCTTGTTTAAAAAAAACTAAACTGCATTCAGAGTTAATAAATTTCAGGCATTAACTTTGCTCTATTTAAAAATACTGTTCTTTTATCTTTCCCTTTTTTTTTTGAAATTTTATAAAGCAACGTTATTCTATGAATTATTTTACTGTTTCAACTCATCGAAAATTGAAAAAATAGTGTTTTATTGTTTCGTTTTAGGGACTTAACTTTGCCCGTAAGTTAAAAAAAGTATTTTCATTTTAAAATTACATAAAAATTTTCTCAATCTTCATTCGTTGGTTGAAAGTTTACATGCAAACTAGAAGCTACAAAATTATAAATAGAACTAATAAAATAATTGTGACTTAAATTAATTAACATAAAAATGCCTTTAAATCAAAGCCTAAATTTTTAATTATGGCTAAAAACATAGAACTTAAAAAAAGTAGCGTTAAAACTTCCATCTCAACATACGAAACATAAATTAAAAGAAGAAAAGCTTTTAAGTAAAAATTTCAAAGCTCTAAAACTGTTTATAATATTTTTTGTCAGAACAAAAGAAGGTTGGTTTGTGTAAATATTAAGATTTTCTTCTCCTATATTCATAAATATTACATTACTTTTGTTATTCAAAAGGCCTAATGTTTTCGACTTTGCATACATTTATATATTTCTTTTTCTAGTGATAATGTTCATCGCAAATAATTACTTTTTTCGTTTTCATCATTATTTTAAATTTTTAATTCTGGTTTGATATCCAGGTGTAGTTTAAAATTTATTTCTCTAGCTAAGCAAATAATCTTGCTTATTTTTTACACTTTCCTGTAAGCAAATTCATAGTCCTTTCAAAATCTGTCACGATTTAAACAATTTTCGCTTCCGTTATTAAAAAAAATCTCTATTCAATCTCTATTGTCTCTATTCAAGTTGGCTATTTTTATTCAAGATATTACTACTTTCTATTTAGAAATAGACGATGTGATAAAATTGAATTGAGCCATGACATATTACAATTTACATGAGAGGATTTAGTAAATATCTTGATGCTTTAATTTTTGATTCATCATAAGCATATGTTAGTCGATATTTGTTACTAAGATTTGTTTGATAAAGATATAATTTAGAAACAGAAAACATATTTTAAAATAATATACATTTTTATAGAATATAATACATATTTTAAATAAGTAATTCCAAAAAATTGAAGCGGAAATATTACTGTTATTTCCCATTTGTAGATTTTCAAAGAGAATGAAGTTTTTAAACAAGTAGCATCATATATAATGTGTTAAATTTGAATGATTTTCAGAAGAAAATCATTCAAATTTAACAATAAGTATTTTTGACGTAATATAGAGCACTTATAATGTTCATTAATATTCTACATTACATCAACAGATAGCATCATCAACAACAGTATAAAGAGCATTTATGTAGAACAGTTATTAAGTGAAGTTATGTTTAGTGCATAGAAAGGTTTCTTTGTCAGCCCATGATAAATTTGTTCTATAGAACAGTTTTAATTCATTGAAAGAAACAGAAAAAAATAAGAAAATACTCTCTAATTTCTTTTTTCTTCATGGTATAGTTTAATGCTCAGTGTACAAAAACAATACTAAGGTTTGTATTATTTAATCGCTAAAATTTCTAAATAAATTACAACTTACAATTTAGTTATATACATAACAAGAAACTATCTCTTCACTGCCAAACTTATTTACTTTTTTCAACCGTATAAAATCACTTTTAGTCATCAATATGGTGGATTATATTACACTGAGAAAAAAAGTATATACAAAATTGCTAGAATATATATATATATATATATATATATATATATATATATATATATATATATATATATATATATATATATATATATTTATATATATATATATATATATATTTATATATATATATATATATATATATATATATATATATATATACATATATTATATATATATATATATATATATATATTATATATATATATATATATATATATATATATATATATATATATATATATATATATATATATATATATATATATATATATTCTGGCTCTATGGGAACACCGAAAGATGGGTCATTTTCACCGAAGAACTTTTGTAAGGATTTTTGTAAAATAAATATGGTTCTATAAAAAGTTATAAAATATGGTAATTTGGGTATAATTTGGTAGTTTAGCTTGAGGCCTATTATTTATTTATTTGGCTAAATTTACAGTTACGTATTTTTAATAAATATGAGGCATTAAGAGCTAATATTTTAAAAGCAATAATTTCTGGCAAATGGTTTCCATATGAACGGAAAAATGATTAAATGAATGGTTTAAATGCTATATAATTTTTATTATTTATATTTTTTAAATTAGAAACGTCACTGTTATATTCTACGAAAATTTTTCTAGAACTTTTTTCTCCCTGTAGATAGCAGGTTTGTGATTAGTATGATGTCCCTTTATTTTTAGCAAAAAATAATAAAGTTGAATTTCTCAAGTAAATCCATGATATCAGAAAGATAATAAATTTTTTAGTGGAATAAGTCATCTATCATTGTTGCTTCTTTTGTGTTATTTACGGGATATTGTGTTTTTGAATTACTTGTCACGTGTTCTTATTTTTTATGAAGCGATATTATTCGCATAGTTTAATCAAGTTTGGCATTAAAATTAGCATATTTTTTTCATACTGATTTAAAAACAAAATAAAGCATATCACCACGAGAATTTGGTAATGAAATAATTGGATTAGAGCTGCATGTTTGAAATGATGTCAGTTAGAATTTATTATCCAAATCTCCGAGAAAAAAGGTCTTTTTCTAAAATGTGTTATTTTTTTAATTTAAATTTCTTGGGATTTAAAATGAAGCATTTATCTCAATTCATTTTTTTTTTTTTTTTTTTTAACAATTTGATAAACGCATTATTCTTAGAGCAAATTTTTTTTGCGTCATGAAAAAAAAAAAAAAAGAAAACTGTCCTGTTTTGTTTTTCCACAGCGGCTTTTACTAATCTTATTTAAGCTTTTCTGTAATTATTGTGTTCTTTTTCAATTACTCGTTAAAAAAAAAATCTGAAATTTTTTAGCATTTTTTTTATATTTACGCACATGCCAATGCTGAGAAACTGAAATCAATATTCATACCTAAAATGCTTAGACATATCTCACAAGTACTTGACACACTTACCTAAAAAAGAAAATTAATATTACGGTAGGAAATTCAAAATAACAAACAAGTGATACATAGCATAATAAATAAAGATAATTTTCACTTAAAATTTAATTTTTTTCATAACTACTGAAGAACGTTTTACAAAGTTGGAATTAGTTTAATTTCCTAAACTTTACTCTATCTAAATTGTTTGCTTTTATGTTCATGTAATAACATTTCTTTTACAATCAAAATAATAATTAATGTTATTGATTGATTTTTCTTAAAAATAAAAGCCGTTATTTTAAATGCTCTACAACAAATAAAAATGTTTATTTAAATCTGAATTTTGATGATAATTTGAGTATATAAAAACATTGTTCCTGAGTAAATAATAAAAGTTTCAATACTTTAATTTTAACTTCATTAAAATTTTCATTTCTAGTACATATGTTTTAATATTAGTTATTATTTTCAGTAGCGTTACAAAAGTTTTAGACTAGATAAATTGCAGAAAACTTGTTAAGGTTTATGTAAAGCTCTGGTTTTATCTTATTTTTCACTAATTTTTTTTATAGTTGCTTCTTTTTCTATTTATTAAAATGCGCAGTAATCTTAGATAATTGTTTTGTAGCTGGCTAGTTTTTTTAGTATTAGAGGCACATGTCTCTAATACTAAAATACTGTGCTTTAAAATTTATTTTTAATAAACATTTTATTTATGGCCTCATGACCTGATAACATCTCACTAACTTGGACAACTGATGGTAAACATAAAAGAGGATGACCAAGACTTACTTGACAAAGATACATTCAACAAGATTGAATAAATTTACTAAGCATCCTTTGAAGTGTTTATTATGAAAATATCAGAAATATAAAACTTCATACACTTTGACAATCACACGTGATAACATCATTTAAAACGGTGAAACTAATTCATCTGAAAATATATAAACTGAAACTTTTTATGCAATTTCGGTAAAGTAGATTCAAATTTTTTTCGACTTAGACCGATTAAAACTAATCTTCCACGCTTCCTTATTCAAAAATTTGTTTCCTTAGAGTTTTATTTAAAACATTCCTAAACCGAAATTTTTTATCTTCCTTTTTAAATGTTTGTAAATACTTAGGAAAATGCTTTAGAAGCTGCAAATTATTTGTATGATCTTCATTCCACAATTTGCTTAATTTATTCAAAAAAACTAGAACAAAAAATAAAAAAAACTGAGCAGACAATAAAACACGTTCAAACCTTCGAATTTTTAAATATCCATCTCATAGTAATTGGTAAAAAGTTGCACAAACTAATTTGTTGGGTTCAGTGGGAAGAGTTAAGAAAGTCGATGAATGAAGAAGAATTATTGCAATCGAAATAAAAACTGTTTTAGATTTTATTTTCTTAATTTAACTTAAATAAGACCAAATATGATAAATTAGAAATTATTTTAGAAGTGATAATGATTCAATGTGCAAAAAGTTCAAGGCTTAACTTAAACTATTTGCGGATCAGAAATTGCTATTAAGACAAGAAAATCATTGTTTCGTTTAGTTTCAACATTTTATGCTTAATAAAAGTTGACTAAATACGAGACTATAGAGAAAATAGTTCAAATGTTGCAAGTCTTTTTTTTTATAAAAATGTACTAACTGTACCTTGTACTTACGTGTAATTTTTACAACACTAGATCAAAGGAATCTAGACAAGTAAGGAATTATTTCGCATGAATTTTACGATGAATTTAATTTCGAATTAGAGACGGTAAAATGCATTGTTTTGAAGGAAAGTGTAAATAAGCGTACGGGAAAAAAATTGAAATTAAAAAAAAAAAAAAAAAAAACGATAGAAAAATTACCCAGTGTGTGTATATATTTATAAATCCCTTAAATATCCTATTTTTCTTCTCCCACAAAATTCCGTAGCAGAAGATTGTGCAATTTTTTTTTTATATTTTATTTTTATCATTTACTATAGGGAGGGTACTTAACAGCTTACCAAAAGCTTGAAGCTGCCATTTTAGGATTTCCATTTAATTTTAACGAACCTATTTTTACTATAATATTAACTATTATTATAACGTGCATATTTTTTAAAACCACTTAATTTGGTCAATTTAGCTGTTACTATGGAAGCCACGAAAATCTGCACTACACAAACATTGTGTAACGTAACAAACGTAAACAAAACGTAAATCAAACACTGGTCAAATTGGAGAAGTAACTAATATGACATCATCCTCATCAGCAATTCCAATATCAAACTTAAAGCAAAACTCATTATTTTTTTCAATATATCGAATTTTAGATTAACATGAACAGTCTTAAAGTATTTGTCAATGAATACAAAAAGTATAACCGTGAAACTTATGTAGTATCTAAAGTTTAAATGTTCTATCTAAAAAAATTTGTTGAATAAGAATAGTAAACGATTCAAAAGTTCTTATCAAAGGCAGAAAGTAAAATGAACATTCCCATACACGAGGAAATATTTAAGAGAAGATGGAGATGCATGGGCATATCCTTCGACTAAAACCGGATGACCCTGATAACATCTCACTAACTTGGACAACTGATGGTAAACATAAAAGAGGAAGACCAAGACTTACTGGACAAAGATACATTCAACAAGATTGAATAAACTTACTAAGCATCCTTTGAAGTGTTAAACTTCCAATACAAAAAATATAACACGTAAAACTGACATATTATTAAATCTAAAGTTAAATGCTCCAACTTAAAAAAAATTTGAGATAAAAATAGTAAACACCACAAGTTCTTATAAAAAGCAAAGAGAAAAAAAATGGACATTTACTGCAAACACTTGATTAAGAGTCCAGAGACCATGTCACTACTGCTCGCTTGAGACTTGTTTAGTTTTCACTGTTTATCAAATGCTACTGTCGCCTACCTTATTGTGAAAGAGTTTATTATTTTTCTCTAGCCTTAGCTGGTTAAAGGAAATCAAATATTGGCAAAGTAAAGTATAGTTTCATGCTCTTTAGCAATAACAATATTAAAATGTTTGGAAAAGTCAATGTGTTTTTTTAATGTATAGAATTGGATATTAATATAAATAATTTTAAACATTAAGCAACCCCTTAAGTCATTAGTTTTGAATACGAAATGTATAACTAAAGAAATTTACATTATATTAAATCTAAAAGTTAAATACATTATCTGCAGAAATTTGTGGGATAAAAATAGTAAGCACCTCAGAAGTTCTTATCAAAAGCAAAGAGAAAAAAAATGGACATTTACTGCAAACACTTGATTATGAGTCCAGAGACCATGTCACTACTGCTCGCTCGAGACTCGTTTAGTTTTCACTGTTTATCAAATGCTACTGTCGCCTACCTTATTGTGAAAGACTTTATTATTTTTCTCTAGCCTTAGCTGGTTAAAGGAAATCAAATATTGGCAAAGTAAAGTATAGTTTCATGCTCTTTAGCAATAACAATATTAAAATGTTTGGAAAAGTCAATGTGTTTTTTAATGTATAGAATTGGATATTAATATAAATAATTTTAAACATTAAGCAAGCCCTTAAGTCATTAGTTTTGAATACGAAATGTATAACTCGAGAAATTTACATTATATTAAATCTAAACGTTAAATACATTCTCTGAAGAAATTTGTGGGATAAAAATAGTAAGCACCTCAGAAGTTCTTATCAAAAGCAAAGAGAAAAAAATGGACATTTACTGCAAACACTTGATTATGAGTCCAGAGACCATGTCACTACTGCTCGCTCGAGACTCGTTTAGTTTTCACTGTTTATCAAATGCTACTGTCGCCTACCTTATTGTGAAAGAGTTTATTATTTTTCTCTAGCCTTAGCTGGTTAAAGGAAATCAAATATTGGCAAAGTAAAGTATAGTTTCATGCTCTTTAGCAATAACAATATTAAAATGTTTGGAAAAGTCAATGTGTTTTTTAATGTATAGAATTGGATATTAATATAAATAATTTTAAACATTAAGCAAGCCCTTAAGTCATTAGTTTTGAATACGAAATGTATAACTCGAGAAATTTACATTATATTAAATCTAAACGTTAAATACATTCTCTGAAGAAATTTGTGGGATAAAAATAGTAAGCACCTCAGAAGTTCTTATCAAAAGCAAAGAGAAAAAAATGGACATTTACTGCAAACACTTGATTAAGCGTCCAGAGACCTTGGCACTACTGCTCGCTTGAGACTCATTTAGGTTTCACTGTTCATCAATTTCTACTGCCGTCTACCTTTTTGTGAAAGAGGTTATTCTTTTTCTCTGACCTCAGCTGGCTACTATGGTTCATTGCCCAATAACTCATCAGAAAGCCGAAACTATTTTGTCGCGTACAAAAGTAAATATATTTTTTTGTTTTATCATTATTTTTCCCTGTAGCACTTTAATGCTCTTTTTTATCCGAAATTGTCGCCCATGAGCTATTTTTGATAACACCTATAATAAATATTGCTCACAAACTGTAACTTTCTCATAAATCAGGGAACACTTTTAATGAAAAGTCTCCCATTTTTCCCCCCACCAAGATTACTAAAGAAATAATGTCGAAAATACCTGAGTTTTAATTGTTTTCAAAAGTTTCAATAAAACGTACGTGCATGCCAATACAGTCATTACATGATAATTATACATAAATTGTCTAGTAGGTGAAATTGAGAAGGTACAAGAGTAAATTCACATGAGTAAAATTGTAAAAATTAACATGTCTCATCCTTTCGTTTAGTAGTTTGGATATTCAGGGTTAATTCAAAGATTAATTGATTCATAAATTACTGATGAGTCTCTTGATTTCGCGTTGTTTTTTTAATCAAAAATCTGCAATTGTTTATGAACTGCTTTTTATAGTTTCAAAAAAAAACATTCTCACAAAGTGTAACTTTCTTTTAGATGAGGAAACACGTGTGAAGAAATGTATTTTTTTTTTTACTCTAACGTAATAAGTTTTAAAATACGTCTCACAGATAACTAAAAAGATGATATAGAGGCTATATGAGGTTTAATTGTTACATAATATATATGTTTCATGTAAAAATTACACGCATGCTAATGTAGCTAAGAAAAGCTGCTTCAGAAGTATAATGTGGCATATCTCATAATTCTGTAACATTTCATACAATACATTCATGTAACATTTCATTCTGTACATTTCATACGATTTTTATTACTATAGATATAAATAGATACCTTAATTAGCTATTATAATTTAATATATTTTATTATATAAGTAATTATAATAAAGTTAATATTAAGTTCTATTATATTTAAGTGATAATTAAACTGACGAAGTAAAAAGGTCCTATGGAAACATTTAAAAAATAAAAAGTGGATTTGCTACCTAATGGTAAGTCAGGTAAAATATTGATAAAATTTTTAAAGACAATTAGTTGAATTTTTTGAATAAAAGCAACGATCTACCCAGTTCTCATAAAAAAATATTAAACCAAGTTTTTTTAATATATGATAATTATTTAAACAAGAAAAAACACACGGATTCAGGTGAATAATTTTGAAGACTTTTTTTCATAGCTACAGAAAATGTCGAATTTAAACACGTGCATCTTACGTATAATAATAATAGTACTTATTACGTATCATCTCTTATTATGAGAAACATAAATAAAGGATAGCATAAACTAGTTAAAGAATATTTCTAAATTAAATTTGAATTGTCGTAATTTACTTCAAAATTTTTTAAATCTTTATATGTTTAGTTAAAACAATCTTAAATAAAACATTAGTATAATCATTGTCAATTTAACAAACATATTTTTTAATCAAATTTTCGTGAAATTTGAATAAAAAAACAATTAGATTCTGAATAAATAGAAGGATTCCTAAAAAAACATGTTCTCACAAATTTAAAAAAAAAACATTAATCGAGTTTTTCTAATACATCATTTTACTAATTTGATATATATTTTTCATTTCTTTTTCTTACGTGATATATATATATATATGTATATATATATATATATATATATATATATATATATATATATATATATATATATATATATATATATATATATATATATATATATATATATATATATATATATATATATATATATATATATATATATATATATATATATATATATATATATTCTAGTTTAATAACTCAGGTTACTTTTATTTTGCACCACAGAAAAATTCGAATAACTGAACACCAGATTTATCAAATTGGCTTAAGATAATTTGAATTGTCATGATTTACTTCAAAACTTTTTTTAAAACTAATTTCTATACATTTCTTTAATAAAAAGCTTAAATAAGAGAAATATATGACCAGTTTGAAATTAACTATTAAATTTTTTTATTAACTTTTCATTAAATTTGAATCGACGAAAAAATTAAAACGAATAAATAGTTAACGAATATAAGAAACGAAAAATTAAACGATTCTTAAAAAGACGCCCGTGCTTTTAAAATTTTAAAAACTAAATTTTTACATAAAATTAGGTTAATACATACCAAATTATATTATTAGATAATGATGTTCACATTTTGTATGAACCTCCATAATCGGTTTTAAGATATATGGTAATTTCTCAATTTCTGATACATAATTTCATTTTACATTGATAAATAACTCGACTAATAAAATTTGTAAAGTGTTACGAGACAGTCATTCCCTACATGCATTGCGAATAATTCGGCTTTGAGAATGATCTTTATAATTATGTCATTTTGTTAGTCGTTCCACAAGTAATTAAGTTAGGTAAATTCGAATAAACATCAATTTCATTACGTCTGAAGCGCGTTTAGCTATTACTATGAAAGTTATAGAGTGTCGCTTATGTTTTATGAGGTAAGGTTTTAATGAGATTGGGGAATGGAATTTGGAGATGACACCAACGCGCATTGGGGCTATCATAAATATAAATATTTCTTTATTTTAAATATAGAATTAAAGAGTATTTAAGTTTAAAGAGGAAAATATTATTTTATAATATGTATTTTAAAAGATTCAGGTCAATGTTTTAATCAAAACGGGTAAACTCCAATTAAAATTTAATTTATTTTCAACATCTAAAATGATGATTAATTCTGATTTTACAATAAAAAATTTTTGGTAAATCTACCAGAATATACTAAGACAAAAATGCTCGTTATTTTTTACAGAAGTGATTTGGTAATGATTTTAGTGAGATTAAACATGAAATATAGTTTTATAAATGTGTTATAAAATTGGGTAAATTTGGTAGTTTTAACATGATACCTCAGAGGATGGTAAAAAAAAATATTCTGTTAAAATGTGCTTTTAGTTTTATGTTTTATTTATTTATTTTTACTAAATGTTTGGTAATAAGTACTATAATAATAAGGCTATAAAGACATAATTTCCGGTAAATCATTACCATATGAACGAAAAAAATACCAAATGAATTATTTAAATACCGTATCTTTTGATTTTATGAACCAGAATTATTGTTTATTTTATCAAAAATGCTATTACCTTACAGTACGATAATTTTATCGGAAATTTTTTTTTCCAAGTAAATAAAACTGGCTGAAGTTAAAAATTTTAATTTTTTTGCTCGTCTCTTTGATTAATACATCCATCATATTTGTTACTATTGTATCCATTGTATAAGTTACAGTCTATGCATGAAATGCCGGTATTGTATACACTGTCTTGCGTTTTCAGGCGAATTATAAAAATATGAGAATTATCATATACATTTTAAATTATTGCGTCTCCGTTCTACTTTTTCAATAAATATTTGATAGAATGCCACAACATTTCGGGAAATCTAGAGTAAGCATTCTGTAAAATAATTATATGAGGGTTATTTTTGAGCATTTATATGTATTCCTATGTATTTATAGGCACGCTTGGGATAGCCAGATTTCATAAATTCATTGTAACATGTATATCATAATTATGCTATGGTTATCCTTGATAACAAGTATCGTGTTAATTAATGGGCAATCATTAAAAAAATAAATTTTTAGGCATCTGTATTTACATTAAACTCGAGTTGTGTTTGTGGGACAACATACACTTGTTATATATGAAGTGATTGTTTAATTTCAGCACAAAAAGAGGGAGAGAAGTGCAAGTAAACATATTAAAAAAAACATATTTAATATAATTTTTAACTCATGAGGTATATTTAGCCATAATTTGGAAGCGCATCCACATTCAGAAATGGAAATAAAATGTTGTTTAGTTTTTCATAATATTTTTTTTTTAATTTACTTTTTTTAAAGTTTGTTTTTGTTCACAGGACTAGTGAGGACAACTTTGATAACTTATTAAATAACCATTTGTTACATCTCAGGAAGCTATATTTAAAGATGGTATGAAATTAATCTTTTTTGGAGAACAAATATTGACGTATAACTAAAATGCTTATTTTTAATCGAGAACTTAATCATACTAAAAAAGAAGTTTTGTTAGCTAATTAATTAATTCGAAAACCATTATTCAATTTGATTTATTTAAAAAAATATTTTAAAATTGCTTTTTTTTTCTTAATTTTATAAAAAAAATTATGATATGTTGACTTATATCGAATATTATAATGTCGATATATCGAGATAAATATATATCGAGATAAAGTCCTGGTAGTTCTTCCAGTTCTTGGAGTTGAAAGATTAGCAAGTACTTCTTCCCTTAACATTTGAGATTTTATTTTTTTTTAAATAAAAACTCCAAGATCTATGACCCTCTTTTTTCTTAAGAGTTGAGCTTTCAATCTACCAGCCCTTCAATCTACAACACAGAAAAAAAAAAAGAAAGAAAAGAAAAGAAAGTAAAAAAAAAACTAGGCTAGCGCAAATTCGTTAACCCTTATCAAGTCAGTGTTGTTAGGAAGTTTAATTCTATCACTCTCATTCTCTGGAAATAAAAAAAACTAGTCTGATAAACTACTGATAAACTACTGATAAAACTAGTCTGATAAACTACCTAAAACGGTTGAGAACCGTTTTAGGTAGTTTATTTCTGCTGCTTCACAGAATCAATTGTAGGAACCAGACTTAATTTGATAATGAAATGGTTTGAATAACGGATTGATATGTATAACTAATCCATTGGATGAGACCAATGTGGATATTTCCACACAAGCCCCACCACCACATGTCTACAATAGGACTACGAAGATGTGTACATTTTGTTGAACATTTTGTTCACACAACATTTTGTCACATGGCCGTGAATCACATTTTGTTGAATTCCTGAAAATGAAATATGCTAATAAATAAATAAAAAAAATTTAAATTTACCTTTGCACCTTAAAATCTCTTTCTTCTAAACTCTAACGAGAAATTTGACCAATAAAGAATTAAACTATTTAAGTACCACTCTATCCCCTATTCATTGTAGCCTTCTCTCCCCTACTGTTCTAAACATTGTAGAAACTTGCAGTTAGATGTATTTATTGTTTATTATTAGTATATCAGAATCATAATTTGTTTAAATTTTTGTAATTATAAATTTAATCATAATCCAAGTCAATAATATTCTCTAATTATGGTAATGATAGTAATCCTAATCTCAAATTACTGTCATTGGCATTATAATTTTGTTTACATTTTATAAGCATACATTTAATCTTTATCTAAATTTATTATCTTAAATTATTAAAGAGTAGTGACAATTATTAAAAATCACATACAATACGTTGAAAATACCATTTACTTTTAATAATAGTTTCGAAATGCAATATTTTAAAATTTTTATTTGCATTGATAGTGAAATGTTCTTATGATTTCATTTTTAAAAATTTTTTTAAATGTTGATTTTAGAAAGTTTCTGAGATATAATTTTTGAGAAATCATTAATATTTTATTTTAAACATTTCTGGTTTCTTTTTAAAAGCATGTCAAAATCATTTGTATAAAGATTGCAGAAAAACTAATTTCCTCATGCTTTCCGAATCAAGTAAAAATTATATAATTATTAGAAATGCTTTTTAGAGTTCTAATTTTGTATTATTTTTCACTCTTAAAAAACATAATTCAAATGTTTCGATTGTATAAAAAATACTCAATCATAACATTAAAAACCTAAATTGATCACGATTGCTGGTTAAAATTCTTAAAACATAACCTAAAATTATATTAGATGGATAAACAACAAAAAAGTAATAATTTCAACAACATATAATCTAAAACAATCAAAAGCTAAAATATTTTTAATATAAAGTTCATATATTAATAACTTTTCAAAAATTTAAATTTATTCTCCGTTTAAGCTAATTTTCGGATAAGAGAGATTTTATTTACAAAAAGATATATAATCTCTAAAATAAAAAAATTTAAAAAATACTTAATTAATTGAATTATACAATATGTATTATAATGATAATTTACCATGAACTTACTTATTGTTTATTTTCCTATAATTCCTAATAATAATTATATTTAAATAGTTTTGCATATTTTCTTAAAAACTGAGAATTTTTTTTCTTATCTATTAATTCTGAAGTGCAGAAAAAAAACTGGTTTTAACAGTTGTGTCATTTGGAAGAGAAAACTTCTCCTCGGTATCATTCTTTTTTAATTCAAAAACGTAGAAAGAAAAACATCTTTGATTCAAGCTATATTTAACTTAAAATCCTTGTAACTGGAACCACGAGCAAACTTAATTATAAAAAGCTGCGTTGGAAATTCGATAAAAAAGTACTCGCACGTTTTATCCATTTGCAACCATCACATCGAGCTTTCTTTTCCTGATAATCGAAAGTGGTGAGAGTTAAGATTCTTTGGGAAGACACTGATTTTCTTATTCGGTAGAATCCCCTTATTTCTTACTTGGCGTCATGGAAAAAATTCGTTCCCACCCGAAATTTACTAATCTTTCGTATTTCCTCCATTTTCCCTAGGTACGGAGTCAATTATTGCGAAAGGCTTAGGATACGTGCTATTAGGGTGAACAGTCTAGGGATTAACTCTGACCTTCTTGAAGTTTTTCCCTATTTTTTTCTTCGCGAATAGTTTTTTTTTTTTTTTTTTTTTTCTCCCCTTCCATCAAAATGGTGTCGAACATGAGAATCGAAAAGTAATCAAAGTTACTTGAGTCGACCTCTAAAAGAACTTCGAAATAATTTGGTGCATGCTATGTACTTTTTTCTAAAAAAATTATGAAAAGAGTTTAACCTCTCGAAAGAAATAAGACTGACTTTATTGATCTGTAGTTCATAGTATTAATATGTGTGTAATTTATACAGGGAGTCAAATTTAAATGACGCATGCAGTAAGTGCCATGTCTAAGAATATTTAAATCATAAATTCTATCTTGTAATTTTTTATATATATATATATATATATATATATATATATATATATATATATATATATATATATATATATATATATATATATACACAATACTATCTATACTATAAAATAATACATGCTTTCAATAACATTTGAAAGTCAAGTTTAAAATAATATGTGGCATTTAAAATGACCCACTTTTAAGTTTTATCTTTCGCAAAATCAATTTGAAATCAAAAACTCACTTTTATTACGATTTTTCAACAATATATTATTTTACTATTGACCATGTCTCCAAATAGTAAAATTAACAATTACTTTACCGAAGAGCGTTATTCAAGTACGGGCGAGACCAACATAATTTTTTTTGCAGCTCTTATTTCACTATAAAAAATACACACTTTTCAATTTTTCTTTAAATTTAAACAAATCAATGTTTTCAGAGGGCCGGAATAGCCTGGTCGGTAGGGCGCTGGGCCCATGTCCAAGAGGGGGTGAGTTCGATCCTCGCCAGCCGAAGACTCCCCGTGTAGTAAATGGTGACTGATGCACGTTAAATCTGTCGAGTCTCAAAGTCCTCCATGTTCCCATAACAAATCAATACCTTTGGGGGTACTGATCCAGGAGTTTCCTTGTCTTCTGGATTGGTTCAAAATTACAAGGCTACGGAGTTGAACATTAGTAGTCGTAAACCCATGAAATAGGGTCGGCTGTTCAACGACGATTATAAAATAAAATAAAATGTTTTCAGAGATACTTTCAGAGATACTTATATTAAATAGGGTACATACGAAAATATCATAATTTTCAATACACTGAAACTATCTATTCGGTTGATCTGGTCCAAATTTTTAATTCTTTATATAACTAAAATTTTTTCAGATTTTACTCTAATTATGTTTATTTTTAATTGCAAAAAAGTTTTTTTGAACATTCTTCCCAATGGTTAAGCTTTTACTGAAGCTCAGATTTTCTCTAAAAATTGTGGTGCATTTTAATTGATGGAAATAATCTTTGAAAATGTTATTGTGACTTCTCCAAGTTTAATATTTTTGCTTCTTACTTCGTATAATAAAGATTTATCGATGCACAATACAGTTTTCGGAATGATAAAAAAGGACACAACTTAGTAATCTGTACTATAAGTTAAAATTTTTGCCTGTAACTTCATATTAACTTTGCGCAATATGTCACAATATGGCATCTTTTGACTTTCAGACATTCCTATTCGTAAACAAGCATTTACTTTAGATTCTCTCACACCCACAATAAAACTAAATATTTACGTATCAGCACTGCATCAAAATAAACAATTGAATGCTAGGGGCATTAAATTATTTTAGGCACTCATATATCATTACAAGCCATTACCATTATATACCATTATAATTATATTTCGCGCTGGGAACCTAATTCTTTTTGGTTATCTTTTTCATAAATCCAGAAATCCAAAAATTGAAAACCATATTTAAAATAATTTGAATGCGTTAAAAAATTCTTGTTTCTAGAACTTAAAAGATTTAAAATAACTATAAAAAAAAGTTATGCAGCGCATCATTGCTGATAGGAAGTATCAAATAAGAACTATAACGCATTTAAATAAACATGTTTTGGCTATGCCCCAGTCATTGATTTTTGACTTTTAGAACTTTGGACAGTAAGTTAAGATCAAATAGAATTTTTCCTTTGAGTTTATGCTTTAATAAATAAAAATAATGTAATAATTATTTAGATAAATATGATTAAAACACGATCTTAGATGAATACTAGGTGATTTAAAAATAACTTTTTAAAGTCATCAAAGACAAAACATCAAAAGAAAATAGAAATACTTTAAGAACTTGTTTCAAAATCAGTTGTAAAGCTCATTAACAAATAGAGCTAAATATTATTTTTTAAAATAATTTCTTTGAAAGTATAGACATTTTACATTTCACATAATTAAACTAATAAAAGATTTTATTGATCGCTAAAATCACCTCAAATTCCACGTTCCATTATTTGAGCATTGGCAAGTAAATGCTTAAAATATGTTATCAATGTCTCTTTTTATGTTCCTACATTTTTAAATATTAAATTGAAATGTAGAAATAAATTTATCGTTTTACATATGAAGGGAAAAAGTAAATTTTAAAAGCGAAGGGAAAAAAATTCTATGGAAATTTTATTTCCGCTTCTTTCATGTACTTGTGAAAATGTACAATTTGTGGTTAGAATCTATAAAAACATCTTTCCCACCATACTTCTGAAACTTTTAGAGCACTCTAGCTTTTGAATTCTTATGTCATTTCCTACAATCAGTTTCCATGGTACCTAAAATATTCTGGGGATTCTTTTCTCTGACATCAGTTTATGTGAATATTTCATGGAACATTTGACTACATGGAACAGTGATTCTACGTACATCAATAATTATATAATTCATATTTTTTAGTAAAACAAAATTGAAACCACTTCAAAGTTTTAATAAGGTTATTCCTCTTAAACTTTTTATCTGAAGCAGACGGTAGTATATTTGAAATAAAAATGAAGGATCACATGAAGTACTTGTGTATTAATTTCAGGGTTGTTTTTTCATGTATACTATTCGGTAACACAGTTAAATAACGATTTGGTTATAAAAATGAACAGTTGAATGGAAATTTGTTTAGAAAAGTTAACAGTGGAATTACAGTTTTGTTATAAAAATGAACAAATTAAGCAGAACTTTTTTTTATAATTTTTTTTCTTCATTATGTTACAATGCAACTATATCTAATGCATAAAACCAAAATTTAAAATACGTATTTTGCTTTCAGACAAAATATACATGTTCATTTGAACAATTCTGATAACATACTAAAATGACCAAAATATGATCTAAAAACCTTTACTCTAATGTTGATATTTATATGTGTAAAACTAAATACAATTTAGTAAATTATATTAAGGACAAAAAACACTTTAATTATACTGTTTGTCTTCCATTGCTAAAATTTGCTGTTAGAGTTCTTTTGCCTTTAAGGAAAGTAAACATATAAACAGTAAAAATTTCCGGATTAAATTACGATAAAAAATACTGGCAATTTGGGTGTCTCAACCGTAAGATCCATTTTGCCGTAAAATCCATTTTTACCGTAAAATACGGTAACATACTTTTTGAAGTAATATTTTTTCATTAGTGTAATTCAGTAATTTTACTGTAATTATGACTGTAAAAGTTATGTCATATCAGATATTTTCGCCTAATATGTTCTGGTGAAAATGGATTTTGCCGTAAAAAGTACCGGCACCCTGAGTGCCATAATTTGATACAGAATTTTTTACAGTGCAAAAGAATGTTTTTTTCAATAAATACTACGAACACAATTATTTATGAAAACGAACACAATTATTTACTTCATACGGATAAATATCTGGGGGGGGGGGATGAAGTTATCAGATTGTTTCTTGTTTGTATAATTTTATATTAAAAACATAAAGAAAGAGAAAAAAGGGCAATTACTTTAAATTTTGGAAAATATCTGCGATACTTCTTCATTCAATCACGTCATTAAAATAATTAAAATAAAGTTCTCTAATTATTATAAGTTATAATAGAAATAAAAAAATAAATCATCGGTAAGCACGAAAGAAATTTTCAGGTTTAACCGTAAAACTCCGTTAAATATATTTATTTTAAATTCACTCATTTTTTAAAAAAAAATCATACTAAATACAAGTTTATTAAACCATTGAAAATAAATGTTATACGCAATATGTGTTCCTATAAGTTATCTTTGCATAGTAATGTTAAAGACAATTTTTAATTGATAACATACTTATAATAAATAAGACCAAATATCAGCGGGTAAAGTGGTCAGATTATTTTTATAATTTGTTTTTATATATAATTCAGCAATTACAATGGAATAAAAGTGTTTCAGTTTTACCAAAAGTAACGGAATTCTTTAACACCCCCCGATTTAGACCAAGGAGCTCATAAAGGTAAAGATCCGCAATTTCACGTCAGATTGCATAATTCTGGCCACAAGGTTAGCATTCTGCAATAGCCGGCACATTTGCTTCCCAGATAATCTTGTACCCACTGAACGAATCCTTGTTAGCCTATAACCCTCATCTGAGGATCAAAATCCAGTCCTTCACGATATTTTAGTGCTTTTAATTGCCAAGCCTTTACCACCGTCTAACCTATGATAGTAAAGTATTATTCCATCTATTTGTTATTTTAAGGTTTCGTACTAGTACAAAAACGTGATTGGAGGGAAAATTTTTTAAATTGAGATTATTAAAAATTTAAAATTCTTGTACAATAAGCTTTCAAAAAATACTTTACTTTTGCTTGTACTATTTACAAAGGTATAGCAGTTTTTGTGCCAGGATATATTAGTAGATAGACGAATGATTATAAGTCTTTAAAAGCATGTATCTCAAAAGGAGATTTTTTCACATTTTACACCACCTTAAACACGATATGTCATATTGTTTTTAAGATAATTGTCCACAATTTTTCGTGAGTGTTTATGATTATTAGTGTTTATGATCACACATGTTTTGAACTACAGACAAAGAGAAATAATTGAAATTCCTTTTTATGCATATGTTTTTTGCATAAACAAATGCGAAAATGTTTAAAAATTGCTTTTTTAACTATATCGATTCCTTAAACAGTAGTATATACACTTGCTTTTAAGATATTTTTTCAAAACATAGTTGATAGCCTTCTAAATAAAATTATCAAATAATTTTTTTGTTTTCGCCAATAGAATTTTTTTTTTTACAGTGTTTTAAGTAAATGCCAAAAAACTGCCTTTTTTAAACTAAAAATGGCCTTTTCTTAAAATAATAATAACAATGATAATTTTTCTGTTAGTTTTATAAATTTATTCCCATTAAGAAATAAATAAACAAATTTTTTAAATTTTTTTATCAATATTTAAAAGGAAAGTTATCGAAACTAGTTGGATGCTCTAAATAATCTTATTATTTTAATCACAGTCTATTTGCAACACTTGCAATCAAGCTCAAACTGTAAAATATTTGCAGTGCACATTTCTTAGGTCAATTTTTCGAATTTTAAACAACTCATTTCACTTCTCTTGTAGTAAGTATATTTTTAAAGCAAATATTTATTGTTACTTTGATCTAAGTAAGACTATTACAAAAATAGCGCTATGATAGTAGTAATATATATATATATATATATATATATATATATATATATATATATATATATATATATATATATATATATATATATATATATATATATATATATATATATATATATATATATATATATATATATATATATATATATATATATATATATATATATATGTATATGTATATTGTAACCATAAACATGATTAGTTTTGAGATCCCAGAAGAATGTAAAAAAAAAATTTACCGATTCGAGATAAAAATCAGTAATCCTTAAGTTTTTTGTCATATTCATGAAGGTATATTCTTTTCTAAAATGTTCTTCTCTAATGCAAAATATTTTTCATTCATTGGGTAATAAGATCATATTATCCAGCACATAGTAAATCATTATGTTTTATTGAATTTTAATTTAATATGTGTTAAACCTATCAAAAAAGAATTTTTAATCAGAAAACCTCAACAAAAAAAGAAGAAGAAGAAGAAAAAACTTAATTTTCAACAAAAAACCCCATGGGATGTTATTAGAAACAACAAAGTTTCTTTAGGCAACATAATGTTTACACATAATTTGCCACCATTCACATTCTTTTCGAGTGTATAGAAATAAGAAAGACAAACTTACGTAATGCTTACGTAAAAATCATCATGATGAAAGATACGCCAGTGCGCAGTAAAACATTATAAAACTCTAAATTTCTTTTTATTATAGAGTGGCATCATCCATGCATTACAAATAAACAATTTTCGTTATAAATAATTATAAGATGTTATTAGAAACAACAATAGTAGTTTTTATACAACATAAGATATATTAATAACATAACTGTAGTAATTTTTTGATCACATATTTTCCTTTTATCCAATTTTATCAAGATTAAAATAAAATAAGAAAAATAAATCCTTAGTAAAAAAATGACAAAATAAAAGAAATGCCTTTTCTCGAAAGTTATGTGGCGCTTTAAAATTTTTAGTTACTCAAAATCAAAAGAGTTATAAGCATGTTTTACATTTTTATATATTTAACTTTAAGTTTTCGGAAACCTCATATTAATTGCCAGCTCTTTAAAATTTAATATCTTATCCTCTATACGTTTAAAACTGTTAAAAATGGCATTCATTTATTTATATATTTTTTAAAAAAGACTTTTGTCTAAAAATACATGCATGGAAAAATTATAACACAAACAAATTGAGGCAAAAGACAGACACTAATTATTAAGTTTTTTACACTTCATGGCGTTTTACTTCTGCTAATCTTTTTCTTATTTATATAGAGAAAAAAAAACACTTAACTCATGGGAAAGCAATAATTTTTCTCTTCTCACGCTTTTTTGTTCTTTTAAAAACAAACGGAGTAATTGTTTTTAAGCCTTCAAAATCTAGCTTGAAACAAAATATAATACACATTAATTTTAAAGATCAGTTTTCATAGCTTTCTCATGGTTGTGTCTCTTCTAAAGAGTATATTTAAAAAAAAAAAAATTCAAGCACTCTTACAAAGCAAAATGTCTTATTCGCAAAATGTCACTTACAAATTAAGATTGAATTTTATGCGTAAATATTTTCTGCCTCAGGATATGTGAAAATTTTCGTCTGCTGCGAGATACCCGCTCTTGTCGATTTTTTAATGACGAAAATATCAATATCTATTTAATTTTTGCTCCAAATAAAAGGACACTTATTAACCACAAATATAAATTTACTATTGAAAATTTGCTAATTTGTTTAGAAATAGGAGGTAATCATAGAAAATTTAACTTCCAGGAAAATGATACATTATCACGTTGCTTTGAATCATAAGACATAGTACATTCTGTTTCCTAAAATTTATGTGTTTTGAAAGCAATTGGAAAATGTTTTCAGAGAAAATAGAGTTTTTTTCGGCATCTAGCACCAATCACATGAAATTTGACTGGCAGTCACATAATTTATGACCACGTTTCTAAGACACAAGTGGCACAGTAAAATCCTTTTTCTATAACTTATGTGTTTTGATATCAGTTTGAAAACTCTTTTTAGAGAAAAAAGACATTTTTAGGCATCTAACACATACATTAGCATTGTTTATATTCCTATTATTCAATAAATAATAATATTTTTATTTAGACGCATTTTAAGCTTTTCAAAAAAAAAAAAAAAAAAAACTTACAAAAAATAATAAATAATTTTCTGTTCTTTATTCAAAATAAATATTGAAGATTTTATTTTTAATAATATATTTTTAAATATTATAAATATAAGAAAGTATTACAAAGGCACTTTTGCTGAATATATTCAGTGATTTTTTTATATTTTAGGAAAGAAAATACTTTTTCCTGTCATGCTTTTAGATAAATAATTCTTTTTTTCAGAAAAAAAAAAATGATTTTGCCAGGTTTCGTACCATGGTTGTATTTTTTTCATTAATATCTGGAGTCAATGTTTTTCGTATAACTAACTTTGTTTAGTTTTTTTTCCTCGTTGTTCGTAACCCATTCAAGCGACAGTAATTCTTTTCTTCTAAAAGTACTTGTTATTTTTGAAGATTTTCTGAAGCATTCAGTTCTGCTGAAAAGATGATAGGATTTTTTTAAACTATTTTGAACTATTTTTTGTGACTTCCGAAGTACATGCAATGCTTTACTTTTTATTGCGATAATAACAGTTTACCTATCTCTGTTCATTTTTATTTTAGAATGTATTTAAAAATATATGTATTTAAATATATATATATATATATATATATATATATATATATATATATATTACAGACAAAAAAAAAGGAAAAAAAAATATAGAAAACTTATTTTATATATATATAATGATTTTTAAATAAGTTTTCTATATTTTTTTTTCTTTGTAATTTATATAACTTTTCCACGTGCAAATCCATTTCGGGCAAATCCGTGGCTAAAATTATGTGAAAAACTGGCAATTCATGTTTCTTTCTCTTTTCTATTTTATATTTTTTTCTTAAATAAATATTTATTTTCTGAAATTATTTATAGTCAAATTCTTTAAATTATCCAGTTTAATATTACCTCGCGTACATCAGTTTTCTGGCCCATCCTTAGTAACTAAAAAATCTAACGCACTTCAGTAATGCAGCAAGAACGCAATTTAAACTCCTCTAGTTACTCTCAATTTGCGCTTTTGTTTTCAAAGTTTTCATATTTTGCAATCTGGCAATCTTGTTACGTAAACACTTTAAATCATTCTTAAAAAATTTCCCGTTCATGTAAGTTCATTATTTTTCGCTACTCGCTTTATAGATTTTGTTTTGTTCTGCTCTTCCTTTTTATTTTATTTTCTGTTTTTACGTGTTATTTTTACTTATTGTGTTTTATTTTATTTGTCGTAATTTTTGTAAAAAAATTTTTTTGAGTGCTCCTCACACTATTGTATTGATATATTTTGCTTTGGCTATATTGATACAATATTAGAAAGCACTCTTTTTCGGATATAATCGTGTGGGCTGATGAAAAGATTATATCTTTTATTTTCCGGTTTTTTAAAAAAACTTTTTCCTCTTTTTTTTTTTTTTTTTTAAATTAATTCTTTTTTTCTTTTTTTTTAATTTATTCTTTTTTTTTCTTTCCCCAGTTGTTTATTATTATTATTTTTCGCCCCCCTTTTTTCATTTGTCTGTAATTTACCTTTGTTTTATCTTCATTATATATATATATATATATAAGTATATATATATATATATATATATATATATATATATATATATATATATATATATATATATATATATATATATATATATATATATATATATATATATATATATATATATATATATATATATATATATATATATCATTAAGAACCTTCATAAAAATAAATGTTAATAAATGCAGTGGTTCTGATTCCTCAATCAACACAACAGCATCGTTTGTTTCATTTATACCAATTGCTCACAGATGTTTTTGAAGATTACTCCATAAATAATATCGTACATTTGAATCGGTTTATAAAAATGACAAAATGAGAATTTGTTTTTTACCATTTTAACGTTAGTAAAAAGCATGACGATAATTTACAATATTCTGTTCAGTTTTAAGACAAAGGATAAACTCTCCATGTATGATTATCACAGACACCGTTATAAATACACTACATATTGAGATAAAGTTTAATGTAGCGTAAATAAAGGTTAGGTTGCCTTGAGGGATAGATGACCAATATAATATGTAGGTCATATGTTTTTCAACTAGCTGGACCTCTAAGACCTATATGTAGTCTAATATGTGTTCCTGAATGGAAAACAAATGAATATAAAAACGAAATGACCCTTTAAAATTCGATGGTGATTTCATACTTAACTTTAGGAGTTACGGTCATATAAAATCTAGAAGTGAAGGCCAATGAGGGAAAAATTTTTAAAAAATGATACCAAAAATAAAAAAAAATAAAAATAATATGAGTAAATTCGTATTTAACGCAGTGCTCAATATTTCCAAACAAATAGACCTAGTTTCGAAGTCCTTGGTTTCGCATTTTTTTTTTTTTTTTTTTTTTAATTTTAAGAATATTTGCAAAAAATGTTTTAAAATTGGTAAAATTTTTTGTGTTATGTGAATTTTAATGTGAATTAAATCTGTACATTAATTTTTGTTTAATATTTTTTTTTATTTATTTGCCATCATAAATTCATTTTTTTCAACTTATTAAAACTGATTTAATCATGGTTAACATGGATAGTTTCCATACTTCGAGACCAACTCGCCTCGATATTAAAGAGATACGGCCACTTTAGGCTTGTTTTTAGACATTTGTTTATCATTTTGTTCTACTTATTTCATTATTATCTGCTTAAAATATGCTGAGTATATGTACGATAATTTGAAATATGCATAAGCATTTCTTATGTGCCTCCATTCTTAAATTTTTTATTTAGACTTGCAAAAAAAAAAAAAAAAAAAACTATAGCCCCATATAGTGAGCTGATCAGCGATTACAAGAAATTTCATAAAATTTTTCCTAAATCATATTCGAAAATACTTCCTGGATTTGTAATTAAAAATTAAATTTTAATGGGCCGTAATTTATAGATCACTATATGATTTATTTTCTTTTTAATTTTTAGTATTTGACAATTTCTTAGACATTTTATTTATTTATAAGTTTTTTTAATATGATGAAATGCATATTGCAGGTGAAACGAATTTTGAGTCTCAAAAAGTAATTTTAGCAATGATTTTTAAGATATAAAATTGAAAAATTTAATTAAAAAAATAAATAACAGAAATGCCAAAAAAGAAGGATAATAGAAATGAAAACAATTTTGGATTATTTAGTTTAAACTCTATTGTTTTTCTAAAATGTGCTTTGAAATGTTTTGTAGTTATTTCCAACAATAATGTGATTGATATTCAACCTTCTAAGAAAATTAGATGAAGATGATTATTTATACACCTATGTATTATTATATATGCGCATATATTTTTAAAGTGGATAAGAATTTTAAATGCGCATTAAATGTACATTCTAATTTAAGACCAAAAACCTGAAATAATTTTCTATAACACTTTATCTTGGAAACAAAATACTTACTACCCGAAACATGTAAAACATATTTTCTCAAACTATAATTAGAAAGAATAGTATAGTTATAAGTTGGAATGCTCGTGAAAATTTTTCCAAAGTTCAGAATGTGCCATTTACATTCAAATATTAATAAGAGATTGTGATCCGTGCCATTCTTCTCGACAGAAGGAAATTTATCTTTACTGTACTTTTCCCGTTATTTTAACTGCCATACCTTATCGCTTTTTGACAAGTGGGGTAAAGCGGAAAGGAGAATCTCATTTTCGAAATGGAACGGTCGAGCAGCATCACGCGTGCCCGGTACAATATCGAAATGTCAGACAGCCTAATTATCTGATCATAATTTTCAGCTCCAAAAGTAGAAATGTAATTCATGATTTCGCTTCTCTTGCTAATCATTTGGTAGAAATGGCGACAGACTGGTTAGCGTCAAAAAGATAATTTCTAATAGTTTGCCGGGCAAATTTACAGTTTTCTTTATTTAAATTTGCAGAAGATAATTACGACTCGTGTCTTATCCAAGACAGATAGAGACTAAGTAGTCGTTTGATAACGCGCAACAAATGTTACTTTTAGTTTAAAAGTTAACCTGATGTATTTTTTTTTCAATTAAAGCTATTCCTGATTATTTCTATATAATAAGGATTAAATGTTTTTCCCAGATAAATGAGTTTTTTTATTAAATGTATTATAAGGCTAAAAAGGTGCTTGAAATTAAGGGGGAAGGAAAATATATTTGAAGTGAATGCTTATTTGGCTTCAAAATAATAAAAAAATGGTTTGCATATGTTTCAAGCATCCAAAACACGACGATGCTTACCTAGACGATATGTGAAGGAAAATAATTTAAAAAAAAGGAAAAGTTGCTTTTGTTAGCCCAAAGAACAAGAAAAAAAACAATGACTAAACTTCAAAAATCGGCAATTTTGTGTATTCCTGCGCAATGTGATTATTTTGGTTAATAGAAAAAGCTTTGATAAATTTCTAAGAGATTGACATTTTATTTTATAACCTACTGAGATATTTATTACACTTATTATAGAGATATAAGCTATAAAGACATCGTTACGGGCATAATTTACTTTATAGCCCATAGAGATATTATTATAGAGATATAGTCTATAGAGATATTTTGTTTTTCAGTGCAATATTAACTATGCAGTAAGCTTATTTTTCAAACCTAAAACATTAAGAAAATTTTAAACTCAACTAAATGCCAAGAACTCGGCTCTCCTTTCTAAGGCAACTAGTCTTTGAAAAAAAGAGCAATAAGGAAAAGGTACATTAGTCAACTATAAGAAGAGGTGAAAAGAGCGGAAGAAAATGAGAGCGATTAAGGCAGTTCGGGATACATGGGGACTTGAAGAAGCAAATCGAGACGAAATTAAATTTCCATGAGTGAGACAGGTGCAAAACTTTTCCAAGAATGTTAATGAAAATTAAAAACATAAAGTAGAATTAAAATCAGATGCAATTTAGAATATTTTGACCATTAAAAGTACTATTTACAAAAAAAATTAGTAAAAGAACGCTTTCTTTTATAAACTGTAGAGATATATTAGAGATATATAGGGATAATTAACCATCTTGAAAGCATATTTTTTAACAGTAAGACCTTATACAAACATTAAACCCTTGTTCCACAAGATGATCACAATTCTTATAGAATATGAAGAAAAAAGCAACAAAAAAAAAAACACTGCAAAGAAAAAAAAGTCACGTTCCTTCAGAGATAACCATTTTATGAGATATCAGTTCTTTTTCGTGTCTAAGAGCATTCTTTAGACTAGATGTTTTATGACAGTTGCATTATATATTTATGAAGATGTTCAAATTAATATTTGATAAATGATGTAGAGAAATGAGGAAAGCCACAGAAAAATTAAAATAAAACATTTTTTTTTATTTCTGCAATAAAAATAATGAGGGTTTTGAAGAACTTTGAAATTAACTTAAAAAATTATTTCGTTTTTCGTTTTATTTCATTAAAATTTAAAGCAGTAATAGTTATAAAATCTCGTTACATAAGCTAATTTGTTTTTTTTTTACCACTCCGTATCTTTTTCTTAAAGTAGGTAGTAGAAATAGTATAATTATATATTATATTATTATATATTATTATATCATATAATTTTATATATCATTATTTTATATATTATACATTTTTTTAAATATTAATTTTATATAACACAATAATTTTTTAAAAGCCTAAAAAAGTTTATTTTCGAAATAATATTTCATTAGATTAAATTAAATTGTAACCCTTTTAAATGGAAATATCAGGAATACACAAATGCATTTTGTAACGTATTTTTTAAATCGTACTTCAAATGCAATACTATGATGATAATCTTGATTTATTTGTTTTGAACATTAGGTATTCAATGTACATCTTCCTTATGAACAATAGTAGGATGACTGAACTGAACACCCTATTCATAATGGAGGCAGAGTGAATAATTTAGAAGAGATCAACAATAACTACCACTCCCAGATTAAAACCTCACGTTCAAACTCGATCAATTCTAGAATTCGATGAAACGTGAGAGTGTGACGAGTTCCGAGAAGTTGGAAATTAATTATACCAAACACAATTGTAAATGAACGCGAATAATTATTCCATTTCTCCACAACTAAATGCAATTCAATTTGATTTATTTAGCTAGATTTTTACTGAGAGAAAATTAAAAACATAAATATTTCCTTCAACGATTGTTTTTCGATTCAACCTGAGAGAACTAATTATGTTTTATTTAAATAAATTAACTATTATAAAAAATATTTTAATATACAATGTGTTTTATAAGCAATTCTATTAAAAATACAATAATCATAAAACGAATTCAAAAAGTATATCTAAATTAATAAATTTGCTATTAATAAGTTATAAATTGAACATGAATACCAAAATATACAGTATTTAAACCATTCACATGGTATTTTTTCCGTTCAGATGGTAACTGTTTTTCGCAAATTCTCGTTTTCACATATTTAGTTTTCAACCCTATACACATGGAAAAAAATGCATAACTTGAAAGTAAATTTAACTGTATAAATGGTTTTTATGCCATGCTCTAATTATCATGAAAAAATTACTAAATTTTTCCACATTTACCAATTTGTATCACTTGTTGTAAAACCATATTTTACTGTTAATTTTAAGAAAATCAATACCAACGTGGTTCCGAAATATTGACGATCTCATACAGCATATTGAATTCTATCATGTTCTGGTACTTTTAACCATATATTTTTCTTAGTGTACAAAATACAAACAAAGTGTATACAAATGAAAGTAAGAAGTTCCATTTCCAAACGCAGATTAAAAATGTTAAATATTCTTAAATCTCTTGCAGTATGAAACATAAATAACACTTTCACAATGTTAGTTCAAAAAGGACTCTTATAGCTTCATATAACACTAGTGCTAGAATGTCGACGAAAAAAGTGTCGTAAATATTAGAGAAAATGATTTGTTTTGAAAAACGAACATAGAGGAAAATTAAAATGAAGTCAATACTCAAAATCTATAACTAGCCTCGCTTGGTTGTTATGTCGTCGTTTATGCAACGACCATCCTAGCTGCCGATAATGCAGCTACACCGCCAAATTAGTGGTAAACATATATCTTTGAAACTCTCTCGTTCTTTCGGTATGAATTCTGCGAATATATAATGGGATACCTGCAAGTGAAGTAATTGGTGTGTAGATCCTGATTGGTTGTTGAAACACGGCATTTGTTTACTTTAGCAAATGTTCTTTTCCTTTTATTTCGAGTAAGTCAAGACCGTCAAGTACCAATTTTCATATTCTATATTCTTTCAGAAAGATTCTTTCACAAAGATTTAAATTCTTTCACTAAATGTTTCTTACTTATACTATATATTTCTTACACAAAGACAGGCACAAAGCCATATAGAAGAAAGTGGAATATAAGCAAACCAATTATACATCGAAGCGAAAATATATCATGGAAAAAATCAAATACATAAACAAAAAAGAAGTGCAAGTAAAAGGCGTAGGGGAGTGAGATTTATTTTTTAACAAATTATATATGCGTTATGGTATTGTATTTAAATAACTATACGTTAATTAACGTTCTAACTTATGTGGAGAAATTTGCTTAACTTTAACAAGCCATTTTGATTATAAACAATCAGATGAAAATGACGTCATAAATCAAATGTGTGGGTATTCATGATCTTCTTCTTGAAGTGTAAGTTCCTAATTGATATACAAATTATCTAAAAATGTGTTTTGAATAACTCTGAATTGCTAAAAATATCTAAAATCACTATTTCAAATTTACTATTAAAAAATACTATTAAAAACTACTGTAAGTAGTCAAGATAATTCTGAGTAAAGTTTAACTACAAAGTGTAGCATCTACTGTACTACACAACTTGATCAGAATTTATACGTTAACATTAGAGTAGATTAATGCCAATCGAAGACAATGGTAATTTTTCTCTTTTAAACTTTGACATAATGGTAAGTTTTTGAAACTTGTTCGTTTGATTTTAAAATCGTCTACATTGCATGACGACTAGGTATATGAGCTAATGCTTTAACTTATAAATTATTGCTTTTACTGAAGTCGCAGCTTTGGCTGAATGATTCTTTACTGATGATTCTTCAGTGAATAATTCTTCAATGTACTTTTCAGTTTGAATTTATTTTGCTACATCTAAAACTTTGTGAAAAAAAATATACGAAATTGGGTACAAATATATTTTTATAAGAAAAGTATATCTTTATTCATAATATAATAATTAAAGGAAAAATTTGTTTGTATCTTTGGGTGGAAATTGTTGGCGAATTTTTATTGTGGAAAATTTTGATAATTTTTAGTTGGCAGCTATCAATGACGTCTTTTTCGGTGCCGGATGATAATTAGTATATTTATTCTTAATATTAGTTATGAAAATTTTTATTTTGCTAAGTTAAACTTCAAAATATGTCTGTGCTAAATCTAATAGCATTGAGTCACTACGAAGAGGAACAAATAATAATATAAATAATAATATAAATAATATTTAAATTATAATTAGTTTTATAATTGTGAAATTTACGTAGTGGATGATTGCTTATTACTTAAGTACTAAGTGACTGCGTAGTGTTGATTAATACTGATGTTTATTTACTTTTAGTGTTACCTCGAGCGAAAAACGGGTATTCATCTAGTTTATAATATTAAGGGAAAAATTTCTTCAGTTTGTCTCTCTTAAAACTTCATTACAAGAAATTTGGAAAGTGGATACATGAATTGATTTTAACTCTGAGACTCGTTTCAAAATTTCAATTGTTCGCTCAAGAGATTCAGGAGTTCATTCTCATTAGTTTAACGTTTGGCATTGCTATAAATTAAATTGTGGATGATTCTATTATTTCAAAGATTAAAAATAGAAACGTAGCTACACAACACAACAGCGTTATATTTGAAGCCTATTGTATAAGTAACTAAATTTCAGTATAATTAAATTTCATTGCTGTGTATAATTAAATTTCATTTTATTTCAAATTTATTATTTAATTTCAATTCTTAAATTTTTTTTTTTAGCAGCACGAGCAGTTTTAATTCCAAACTATTCTCAATTGCTTAACCTGGATGGTATTAACACGCAGCTTTCTCAAGCAGTTATAGATGTCAGCACCACAGTTCTGTTCGCAATCTTTATCTCACTAGAAGAAAAATTGTACCACTATCCACTTCTTATGCTAGATGGTACCTCTATATCATCTAACTAAACCACATTCCAAAGGCACGATGTAACTGAAAGAGATATAACTTGGACCCGCATTTGAAAAATTTAGTTGAAGAGCCGGCTAAGTGACATTTAAAAAAGATGAGATTTCTATTGCAGAGTTTTGCTTTATTTAAATATATAACATTCATTTATATTACTAAATCTATTCATTTCAAATATATTTAGTGTAAAAACCGGCTAAGTCGCATTATTTGAGTATTCTTTAGATAGAAGAATCTATGGTGACTTGGCAACAAATAGTCAATAAAAAACCTTAGCCTTTCTCTTGCTTGGCATCGAATGCTAAGAGAAAAAGATCTGTGAAAATGAAAAACTTGAAATAGCAGCTTTCATACATTAAGGAGGAATACATATTTTTATTTTGAATCAAAACTTAAAAAACAACAACAATAAAAATGGCTTTTAAACAGCTTTATTATGCAATTTGTTTGTTTCTGGTTTGCTTTAGTTTGTGCCCTGGTAAAAATATAATTTTTTTTTTCCAAGCAAAGTAGCGATGAAAATAAATATTATTTTGTGCTTAGACAACTTTTTCAGTTTATTATTATTGTTACTAGCTGAATCACGTTGTCTGTTTTAAAATAAAACTTAATAATCAATAAATCCGTAATGTTCAACATTACAAAATCATACACAAAATTGAAAGATATATGCAGAATAGTTAGTTAGAAAGACAATTAATTGAATAACTTAAAATACCAGTTTTTTATTTATTTATTGTTATTTGTTGCTCTTCTTGATGACTTTACGTTATTAGATTAATCAAAACATAGTTTTAGAAGTTCGTCCTCTCAAAATAAAGATTAATTTGCCCAGTATCATTCGGCATAATTCTATTGCTCGAGAACAGCTCCTGATAGTCAAACATTATCATATTCAACAATTTTCTCCGGTATTTATACCATTCGGTAGGCTGTAAAAACCTTTTTTCCCCAATACTCATATTAGGTATCGTGATACGTATATTTTTATGCATATTACGTATTAAAACATCACCAATTTACATATTATCAATAATACTTGCTAAACCGGCCAACATTTTTATCAAGCATTTTTCTATTCTTCGAATTATTATTTTTAAATTGTAAATAAGAAGGGGTTAAACAATAACCATTAAGACGTGTGCCCACGCTTAAAATATTAAATGTTAAATCAAAAGTGTGCTCATATGTTTAACAAAACTAATGGCAACCTTTCATAAAAATCAGCAGTGCTCAGCGGAGAAACGTTAAGTCTACGTATGAACGAAACACAGGGATAGTGTATTATTTTATATAACTTTATTTTGTTCCACAAGAAAAGAGATCGCAGTGCTGAAGAAAATTAAACTTTGTTTGAAACATATCTGAGTTGCATTGACATCGGGTTGTTCGTGAGAGGTTTTCATGGTTTTTACCTCCATTTTGAGGCAAATACTGAATAATTTCGCTTAAAAGAATTCTTATTGAAGGTGAATGTGACCTTATTTTTTAAATAGGTGACTTATCTTCTTTGTTCAATGCTATAAAAGTTGAAAATGAAAAAAAGGTGCATCTTTACGGAGTAGATTCGTGTTCAACGGTGGATATTCGTGAAGTGATAACCTACATTATAAAAAATGAAAATTGTAAAATGAAAAATGAAAACACGGTTTTTTTTCCACCGATGATAAATTAACTGTTGACGTGATAAATTTGAAACAGGAATTATATAAGTTAATAAAAATACCAGCAAACATGTTATCTTTAAAAGGTCGCACAGATTTATTAATAATCATAATGATTTTATCTTTAGATAAAAATGATCAATGTGCTTTATCAAATATTTTTTTCGGTATATGCATGTTGAATTATTTTTTATGAAACATTTTTTATTCTGAAACACGGTGCAAATATTTTATCTTTATATAAATGCTATAACATTTAGAAGCTGATTTAAATTTTTATTAAAAAAATAAGTCTATCTTGTTATAAGGAATGCATTTCGAAATAAAGTTTCTAGACTCTTTGTTTAGGTACTAAAAAATTAAAAGTATTTTATTCTTGTTTCAAGCTTTATGTTAACAAAAAGAAAATACCTCAAAAGAAGTGTCATCGCCTATTCATGAATGATTAATGTATGCATGGAAAAGAAAACTTTAAACAGATTTTCGAGTGGATTGGTTTATCTAAACTGGTTAAAGCCTTAAGCGTTCTTTCAATGAACCAATACCTTTGCTTTTATTCCAAATCCAGTTCTTTTTATTCATCGAGTCGATTTTACGTACGCATCTTTTCTTATTTTGCTGACGGCGAATTCAGTTCGTTTAGATGCGTGCAGAGTCTTATTTAACCTTAGATTTTTTGCAACAGTTTTATTTCCTTTGAAAAAACATCATCTTTTGAGAAAAACCAGAATGTGAAACAAATGCAAATATTTTGAGTCTCTGGAGGCAAGCGAACGATGTAAGGAGGGCTGAAAAAAACTTTAAAAAAACCTGAAAAACAGGAACAAAAAACTAGATTCCAAGAAAAACGCCAGTAAAAGTCATGGGACATTTCTTTGTCGACTCCGGGTAAAAAATAGCCGCAAATAGAAAATGTGTTGATTTAATTTACAAGAATTTCGGAAAGAAAGTCAAATGAAAAGTATTTGTGCTTTTTTTATTTTGTAATTGTTGATATTTTTTTTATTAGTGAATGTCGTATAAAAATCGAACATGAAAATCATAAATAAAGGAGAGGGGGTGTAGTTATAAGGACGAAGATTCTCTAAGTAATCTTTTGAAATGATTTTGTGTTTTATTTTGTCAGATATATATTGATTACTTTCAAGCTTGAGTACAAACAGACTTCAGAGTTTTGAAATAAGCCTTTATCACTATAAATTTTAATTCCTTTACAAAAAAAAAAAAATTCTTTCTTTTAAATAATTATATTAATCTTTTTTCATGCAGCTAGCAAAATAAAAAAAAATCTACAACAAAGATTGATTTGCAAATTGATTCGTTATGTACTTTAAATTAGTAGAAGAGTGTAAATATAGTTTTTAATGGGATCTCGCAGCAAAAGAGAAAGCTACTACAGTCAAATTAGCAGTTATATTTTGAAAAATGTACTTAAATTTTTAAAAATAAAAATCCTCAAAAACACTGATGCCAATCTGTGCTATTTACGGCGTATGTATATTTCAGAAAAAAAGAAACAAAGGGAGGTAAAAAAAAAGTGGTATATAAGTATTAACTCATATCGGTGTTTACATTCAGTTTCTAGTTTTTTTTTCTTAAATTCAGTTTAATAAAAAGCATGATTTACCTATTTTCATATGCAAGAGGATAGGCTATTTATATGTATATTGAAATTACGATTTTTATTATTTCTTGATTTGTTAATTTTCCAGTATATTGAAACATATCAATGGAGATAATATATTCTGAATGTAAATATTGTTTCATTTATATTGATAATTTATTTAAATATCTACTGTGATATAACAGCAAATTGCTGTTTTAATTATATTCCAGATTTATTTTTAAAAAGGAAAGCAACCAAAAAGGACATTAAAAAAAATTCTAGACTATATATAAGGATTTCGTTAAGTTCAAATGAAGTTTTTAATTAAATTAAGAGTCAAATACAAATAAAACCTTACGCACTAAAACATTTAGCTTTAAATTTAAATAAATAAATCCACAGATAATAGTCTAAAGGAATTTATATTTCTTAAATATTTTTTGTTTTGCTTTGCACACTATACTTATTTCTATTTTAGAATAAAACTTTAAAAATAGTTCATATTAAATATTTATTTTTTACTTTCAATTCTAAATAAAGAGTTAAAAAAAGATGTAGAAAATTTAAATTTATAAGCATTATACTATTTTAATTGATTTGTTTTACGCTAAATTGAAAGGTATTCTAAAAATAGACAAGTAAGAAATTTCTTTTTTCGTGAAATCAATCGGAAAGCTACTGTTTATATTTCTTCATTGTATGAAATTTATTTTGTATTATTTTAGTATGAAATTTATTTTAATTACAAGTAACAGATATCGATTTTGTCACCAGCTAAGTTAAGGAGCAACGGTACTGTCACTTCCACGCGAAAATAATTCAAGCATACTAATAAAGTTAAACGAAATACAGTTTCGCTTATTTTTTTAAAAAAAAAACTAATACAATTTTCGCTCAATTGATTCTTGGGAGCAAGACTTTCACTCTTATTTTTTTTAAAAAAAAGCGCGATTGTTTTTGGATTTTACTTACACAAAAGTTCATTCGCACAATGTTTGGCAATTGTGCGAAAATTGCACTTTTTATTTATGACACTAACTTTCTAGTTATTCCTTAAATTTTTCATATCTATTCAGATAAATCGTATTCGAAACATATTTGAAATAATCTGCACAAAAAAAGATCATGTAATTTATTTCATTAATATTTGTTTGCGGTGTGTTAATTTTTCTTAATTTTAGTATTTTCTTGTAGGCTTTGTTCCCTTTCAATGAAAATGAAAAAAGTTTCATTTTCCCTAAATTTTATGTTTTTGAAAAAAAATATTAACGCAGCATATATTTGGACAGATTAAGGAATACTTAATTAAAAAAGCGGCAATTTAATTTTATAATACTCGATTTTAAAATTATCTAAAATTTCAGTTTTTCATAATCATTTGATATTAAATTGCACGAACATTATTTATAACTTGATGAAACTAATCTGTATAGCTTGAATTGACTTATTTTCAAAAATATCTGTTAAGATGATGGTGCCTTATACAACTAAAAATCACTAAAGATTTATTAAATGCAGTAAATACTAAAAACAAAGTCACTAATAATAATTTTTCAAAAACAAATAAACTGGATTATCACAAATGAAAAGTTAAAATGTTAATTCTACGTAATGGGAGTTTTTTTAAGCAAATAACAAAATTAATTATATAATTTAAATTACACTTGGTTAAATTACGAAATTATGATTAATTAATGAAATTATGAATAAAATATATAACAAAGCTAGGCAATTATACTTTTTCTTGTCAATTTAGCACTTTTTGATCATTTGATAATTTTTGTCTGATTTCTATTGAGTAATATCCCTCATTTGAATATAACATTACTAAAATTTCAACCATCGAATCTTGTAATTTTATGATTTCCACTTTAAGATGTAAAATTTAACGGGATTTGAACTTCTTTTTCATGGTGATTTTCTTAACAACATATACTTTCAAGCTCGTGACCATGTAAGCCTTATTGAAGATATCATTTAGTGTTAAATGCTGTTTACATACATATTTAAAAAATTTTCCCTAACGTAATTGAGTACAAATTTTTAAAAAAAAATATGGCAAGAAGGGTATTTAACAAATGTGTTTTTGCTTTACTCTATAACAAAATAAGATAATTAAGAATAAATCTTATTGATTAGTTTAACATAAAAGTATTTTAATACGTATTTAAATACGCAAAAATAAATTAAAATAAATAAAATTAAACTAAATTATTTACTATGAAATAAATTTCGGAATTTAATAAAAAATTTGGTATTTTAAAAAAACACTTTTTTTTATAGGTTAGTCATTTTATATTATCATTTATGTATTTCTGAGTTTCCTATAATACAACCTACTTTTATATTACCTAATTCACAATTATTTTCCAAAACAAATAAAGCGTTCAGTTTTTGATAATTCACCCAATATTCGAACTCAGAAGAAAGCTTTGTTTAGTCTAGAAAAGCCATAAAAGAAATGTATTGACACTTTAGAAACGAGGTATAATTTTTTGAGCTTGGGTTGTTTCTCAGAAATGCGAATGATTAGAGAAGAAGAAAGAGAGATAAGTACGATGTGGAATGCTAAAGATGGTTGCTCTGAAATTCGAGAATGTTCTATTTTGAGCATCGTCTTAAATAAACTCTTAATTGGAAATAAATATGCCTTCTTTTATATAAAATTTGCTTAATCATTCATTAACTTAATGCCTATTTCAAGAAAAAGGAAAGTTAGACAAAATAACTGTTCCTCTACGAAGTTGTTTGCATGTTGTAAGTATAGAAATAACTGACTTTAGAAAATTGAGAACAATATTTTCATTAATTTATACCTAGAAAAAAGTTTTGGTCCATTAAATTGATTTCTTATGTAGAATTATCTCTTGTTTGCTTGAGAATGTTTGGCTATAAATTATAAATTTGGCCTTATTTTTTTCAAACTTGAATCTTCCATTGTCATCCAAACCTTGAAAAAAGGTATCTGGGAAAATGAAAATTAGATCCAGCCACATTCCCATTGAAAATCCATTGTTGAGTGCCAAAGTGAAATAAAAGTATTTAGAAAAGAAAGTATAGAAGAGAATAATAATGGCTTAATATGCTATTCCATACATGATTGTTACCTGCTAATTCTATGCTTTAATAAGGATTTCGGTAATAAAAAATTATTAAAGAAAAATATCTTAGTTAAAAATCCAATTTTTGCATTAAATAAAAAATTTTTCATTAAATAAAAATTTTGGTACAAAATATTTAACTACATTTTGTAATTTTATAACTTTGTACTTTTTATAGATATTCAGGATATCCGATTTAACACCTACCTATTTTACATTATCTATGTCACAATGTTTTGCAAAACAATGAGAAAAGATAAATAAAGATTCAAAAAAAGAATTTTTATTTCTTTTTTTAAACAATTGCAAATAATAACTAGTCATTATCTTCAAAAAGTTTTGAAAAATAAGCAGGTGAAAAATTGAAAAAAAAAAAAATTATCTGCACACATGCGTATTCTTTTTTACATAATTGTACAGAAAAATAAAACAGTTTCCGGCATGGCATAGCAAATAATCAATATCCTTCAATCTTATTACCTTTTCTTGAGCATTTTATTTAAAAACTTGCTCTTTCCGCCACACGTCCTCTTTCATTTTTTACGCTGATTGTTTTTAGTTCTTCTGATAAGTTTCCAGTTTAATGTTAAGTTAAAAGAAAACTAATTATTTTCCCGAAGTCTTAAAGTTTAAAAAATAATTTTAATGATTAAATATATTCCTATTGTCATTTCTGCGGTACTCTAAAGGGATCATTTTATGTAATACAATAAATGATTGCATTACTTTCGATATAGTTCTATTATAAAATTAAAAAGAAATCTCCATTTGATGGAAATAATGCATTGTTTCTAAAAAGAAATACAATTAAATAATTTATAGATTATACTGAATTCGCTCATTTATTAATAAGAGCAGAACTAGTTTCAATTGCTTTAAAATATTTTTAGAATTAAGTCAATGTTTTTAGAACATTACAAAACAAAACCAAATATAACACTTTAATAACTTTTGATCTACTGATTGGAATTTCACGTGTTAAGATACTATTTTACTGATTCAAAGGACTAATCTTAAAGATACTCTAAACTATTTGTGCCAATAGTACTTTAAGTTTCAAATTCTGACGTGACATAATTTTTCTGAATAAACAAGTCTTTGATCAAACAATTCCTAAGCCTCAAAATATGGGGTGTAGCCACAATCTGGAAAATATAGCTCCAATAGTTTGAACAACAGAATGTTTTGAAGTTTAAACTCAAATGCTACTTAATTTTTCTTAACAATCGGTTAGAAATAACTGCGATTTTAAATGGGTCAGTGTTTAAAAGGGTCATAAACTTTTCTTCTTCCCCCATTTTGACAGAATCAAACACCATTACGTTAACTTGAAATGTTTCACTTTGAAATGATTCGTATACATCTATTTACGCAATTTGTTACAACAGTAAATTTTCTGGTTGAAGATGAACTTTAAATAAATTTTTGTACCGAAGATTTCTCAAAAGGAGATTTTTTTTAAAATTGTAATCATGGTGGCACTGATTGTTTTATTAAATACTTAATGGAAATTAACTTAAATATTAATACTTAACTACAGAATAAAAGTTATAGAAAACAAACATTTGAAGTTTTTTCCAATTTTTTCAAACAAGTTAAACAGGTCACAAGCTTTTGTTTTTTTAACAGACTGCTTATTGGAATAATTTACGTTGAAATGGTTTATTTTGTACAAAATCATTCATGCAATCTAATAAAGAATAGTAACCTCAATAAATTATTATTAGTTCAAACACTGTGAAACATTTTGGAATGTATAAGTAAACTGAAATTTTTACAGTGCATGTAGCCTTATTTTTTATTTACTTTTTCACTGTTATAGTATCATTTATTTATTTATTTATTCATTTTTTTACTGACAACACAGATTTTCATGCTCATTAGAATCAATTAAATAGCTTCATTGTCAAAACATTTAGTTTAAAAAACAAGCACATTTTAGTAGTATATTCACCCCAATTTTTTCAAATAACAGTTATTTTGTCAATTTTATGTAATTTTTTTTTGCACATAAAACATTTTACTTAAAAATGTATTTAGTTTACCTTAACATCGAATCTGGTGGCAACTTTAAACCAAATTGTTTTTACCAGTGTATGTAAACATCAAATCAATTCACTATTTAACAAGACTAAAACAAGAATCCACTGCTTTATATATCTAAAAGTAGTGATTCAATAAATAAATATTTCAAGCAAAGTTTTTAACGACAACCCAAAAACATATTTAAATACTTTCTAATTTGTTTACTGACAACACATATTCTCATGCACATTTAAATCAAGTTTATGGATTAGTAACAAAAGCATTTAGTTTAAAATACAATCACATTTTAGTAACATAATCATTCAAACAATTGTTATTTTGTTAATTTTGTATAATATTTTGCACGATAACTATATTTCCGTACTCAAAAATGCATTTAGTTTACCACAACACAAAAAATTGGGCAATTATTCACCATTTTTTTAACATTGTAGGTGAACATCAATTAAATTGACTATTTAAATAAACTAAAACAAGAAACCACTACTTAATCTGTCTAAAGTATGTAACCGATTAATGAATATTTAAAAGATTTTTTTTTACCTATAACAAAAAACGTTTTCTAATTTGTTTACTGACAAGACAACACATTTCTCATGCGCATTAGAAAGAATGTAATGGCTTTAAAAAAATTTCATTTAAAACAATGAGCACATTTTTAAAAATATAATCACTAATTCTTTGAAACAATTGTTAATTTGTCAATTTTATATGTCTTTTGTTTTGCATGATAACTCTAGCTCTGCTCTTCAAAATGTATTCAGTACCTCCACAACATGTACTTCACCAAAAATAGTAGTATTTAATACCTAAAATGTACCCCAATGCTGAAATTGATGGCAACTATATACTAAAATTTTTAATGCGCAGATGGACATCAAATCGATTCACAACTTAACAAGACTAAAACAAGAATTCACTACTTTATCCACTAAAACTGGGATCCACTACTTAATCCACTGAAACAAGAATTCAGTATTAATAAACGCGAACTCAATTCTTTATCTACCTAAAAGTAATGATTTCATAAATAAATGTTCCAAAGAAATTTTTTAACTACGATTTAAAATACATATTAAAAAAGAGACAAATTACAGCACGATTTGAGTGCTCCAAATGTTTCTGGAAATAAAGTAATTTTACCCAGCTCTTAGAATAATCAATGATCAATATTTTTCAATATCGGAACAACATTGTTCCTTTTAAATCTCTTAGAACACAGGCCAATCATTTCTGAGCCTAAACTCAAGCAGCAAATGGTGAAACAAATTGCTTAAAAATTAGCTCCAGGTAATCGCATTTACCGTCCACTGCACATACATCATTAGAGGAAGCACCATCAAACGTGAATTAACTCAGTCGGTCGGCAGCATATCAACGGCTGGTGCAGATTCGTGAAAGCAAAGTTAACTTCGTTAATCGACCTCCTATACATCGTTAATCATTTATAAGGCAAGACGCCTAACCCTTATTTTGTGGAACAAATTTGACCTGAAGATCAGGGAGAAGGTTATTCCTGAAATTGCTCTGTGATACATTGAATTTAGGTCATCTCTTATAAAGATATCAGAATTAATTTTCCATCACTTGGTGAAGTTTTGATATTTTCATAATTTCTAACTTTAGTTTTTTATTCAGAGGTATACGGAAAGGAAAATGCTTTTAAAAAGTCTCTAATTTGATTACGTTTTGCAGTAAATTCGTTGCACTATTAAGAAAACAGCCTACTTTTAAATATTTTATCCAATGTAAGTTAAAATTAGAATTGTATCCATAATGCATCATATTTTCTTTGGAACATTACTTGTAATGTTCCAAGTACTATAAAGTAGTGTACACTCTACACAAAATCCGGATCAAAAATCTAGACACTCAGGATGTCGGTACTTTTTACAGTAAAATTAATTTTTATGGATGTTACGAAAGAATAAAAAAATAAACGTTAATGTAAAATTTACGGTATATTCTTTTTCGTTAAAATGAATTTTACGGAAGATACACTTAAAGTGCCGATACTTTCAACAGTAATTTGAAACGAGTTTCTGGCTTATTTGAATACCAAAATACCAGGTAATTTTTACCAAGTGCTTTGGCAATGTCTTTTTGGTAAAATTAACAATAAAATATGGTTTTTAATCACAAGCTGTTTGGTAGTAAATGTGGCAAAATTAAGTAATTTTAATCAAGAATCGGTAATTTTAACATAGTAGTAATTTTAACATACAATTTTAACATTTGGGATGACAGAAAAATTTTCATTTTGTTCACCTCTATGTTATTTAGAAAAACACTTGTTGACTTGGTTTCTCGTCGGTTATTTGTGTTTCATCTTGGTAAGCTGTAAGTTAACATCTACCAACATTTAAAATTATAAGAAAATATGCCTTTGTCAAAGTACAAATGCTTGTACAAGGCTGAACTAAGTAAATAGCTTATATTTAATAGATACTGCACCAGGGTATATCAAATTATATATACGTAATAATATAAATTCTTGGAATAGCAATGTTTTTTTTAAAATTATTTTTCCACCAGTCTTTTCTTTCCACCAAACGCTATTTAAAATGCAGGTAGCGAGTGAGTTCGAATGATAACATTACCATGGATGTGTAACAGAAAATAAATAAATTCAGTTTAGATACATATATATGTGATCATGCGTTTAATGCAAATAATTACTTGTCTCTTGTCAAATTGCGTAACATATAGCTTAAATAAGAGGAAAACAGCACCACTATATTGAGTCTACTACCTTTCCGCTTTTAAGTATTTGGCAGAAGGACAACACTGTACGACAGTGGCGACCCCTATATTATATGGATGTTTTACTTGAGCCTCACCATGTTTTATTCTACTCCGCTAACCGCTAAGAAGCGTTTATGTATTAGGTTTGAATCCCGCTTTAGCATTCGATGTATATTCATGCTGTCTTTTGTAAAGTTGTCCTATCTTACCATATGAATAGTTTAAATACAGTATACTTTGGTTTAGTTTTTATAATCGTGGTTTCTTTTACTTGAAATGTCTTTACCATCCATGTATGGTGATTTCTCCAGATTTTTTCTCTCCTTTTATAAAGTTCAATTTCTAGACATTATTTTATGTAAAGTGTATTTTGAAATGAATTTGCTATTAAAATTTTTAAAAAAGCAGATAAAAATTTGACGACAGTTAAATAACTATTACAGCATGAAATAAATATACTAAACCATAGACTTCTTATTTTCAATTACCTCATGTATACGATTACAATTCTCAAGCCTGATTATGTACTATTCCTAAAAATTTTTGTTTACTAATACGTTTTATACTTACTATTATACCATGCTTATTTTTACAGTGATAACACTAACTACGCTTTTATGTTTTTTACTACCAATACATTATATAATTAATTTCACTTAATGCTTATCATTTTTTTCTTATTTTCATATTACTCCTTTCATTTTAAGCCCCGAGAGTCACTAAATTGATTGTAATGCTAATAAAGATGCAGATTTACATAAGCACTTGAGGATTCCGTATTTAATTTAAAATATTTTGGAAATATAGCACAATTTGTATAGTCTGGAAAAATGAATATTTATTGGTCTAAATGCATTTAACATTTTAAATCTGCAATCTTTTATTCATGTTCTTCAACAATTAGAGCATTTTTAAAGCATTGGAGCGGTATTGTGTACTGTAAACTCATATATAGGAAATAACATATATCAGTCATTTTTTTAATGTAATAAATGTATTTTCAGTATTTATATGTACAAATTAATTCACTCTCAAAGCATTTAATATGAACGTTGTAATGAATTCTAAACTATGTATGTTTATTTTTATATTTACTACTTGATGCACAATTTTTGTGCTATTTTTCCTCTTTATAATTTTTTTAAATCATTGAACCATTTTTCTTTTATTAACTATGCCGTGTTTCAGTTACAAGAGTTGATGTGGGACATCTTTTAAAAATGCATTCGTTAAATAATTTGCATTCGTAACAATATTATCAGGTTTGAGGTAAGTTGTTAGAATAAGCCATTGGTTTTCATTACAAATTTTAATAAAATGTTTTAAATAGTACTGTTTTCATAGTACTGTACTGTTACTGTACTGATTTCAATTTGTACTGTTTTCAATTAGTGTATAGGTTAAACTGTCGAAATGTATAATTCCAGTGTTGTCTGTGATTCTGAAGCGAATGGTGCATTGTACTTTCTCTATTTTTTAAAATTCAACGAATTGCTTTAGAGCGTATATGAGTGGTTGATTATAGTTAAAAATATTTTATATTGAGTCTGATAATCGTAGAACTTATATGTAAGCGTTAAGTTAAAAATTGTAATGTATAAAACTGTGCATGTTGTAAATTATTAAAAATATTACCACTTTTTGTTTTGTTTTTCGTTACATGAGATTTTAAACAGATCTTAGACACTTTCGCATCGCTTATTTCAAATTTTCAATCGGTTTCTCTCGACCAGCAGCAGCTTTTTAAATGGCATTTTTAGTCTGTTTTTTGGATCTTTACCAGGGGTGACACAAATATGGTGACAGTTTTCTGGGAGAAGTATGAGGCATCACCAGGACAAAGATTGCATGGGAGCCCATTCCCCAAAATTTCATCATACGCAGCTAGAGGTGCCTACTTATTTTGAACTTTCTTTCGTGTGCTTCTGAGCGTGTCATAACAGCGAAGCGCCCTAAGCTGTATGCGACGAGATTTCTGGGCATGGTTTACTATGCATTTTCATTCCTGATTCTGTGCTTTAACTCCCCTAGAAGTTTGTAGCAACAGTTTAGCGACCAACCTTTACACATAACTTTTCAAACTTATATATTCAACAAAAAATACACTAAAAATGCCATTAAAATAATATGTAACTTTAAGGAGCAAAACTAATTTCAGATTTAAAATACCTACACCCAAATTAGGTAAGATCTAGTGTTTGTGTAAATGCAACAAAAGATTTGTCCAAAGAGTGCAATAAATGCTATTTCATTTATCTAAGCATATAATCGGAACTGAATATTTTAAAGGAAATTAAGGGGAAAAAAAGAAATGCAGTTAACTTTAAACATAAGAACATAATTACTAAGCATCTCTGAAATATAATAAAGCTTGCTTATACAAGTTTTAAATTTTTTTATCTAGACTGCTTGTGTGTTCACTTTTCATGCATTTAAACTCATTCATATCAACTTTCTAAAATTTTTAAAAGCATCGTTCAAAATAACGTGCTCCATAAATCTTATCAAAAATCAAAATAACAACTTCCATAAGCTATTTCACTGCTGAAGTGTCGAGTATGTTTTTTTCCCCGTGACTAAATCTATCCATCAAAACCAAAAGGAATAGTAATGTTTATACTTTTGGACTAAAAAACATATTTTCTTTTCAAAGCTTTATTTTTTTAAAATATACCTGAAAAATTATTATTTACTTTCGTAAAAGGGAAATTCCCATAGATAAACATAAAATCATCGAAGACGCATTTATTGAATTATTCCTGTTTTCAAAATTTAATTAACCAGTATACAAATCTGCTTCAAACATAGTGTCGTTAAAATAAAATTTAGATTGTATAAATCTCTATCCCTTATCAATATATGTATCTCTAACATATATTGATAAGGGAAATCCAGTGGTTGTAAATCATATTTTTTTTTAGATACTTATAAATTTGTTATCAAGTAAAATTGGTTAGAAAGATTTTAACTTTTAATGTAAAATTATTTACAGAAAAAAGTAATGCAAATTTAAAGTAAAATATGATAAGCAGTAAGGTTTTTTTTATCAATGCACTGACAATGTTGCTTTATAATGTAATATTGTATTACAAATTATTCTTTCGTAAAAGCGCAAACAATACGAAAATAAACAAACAACATGAATGTAAGTAACATGCATTAACACACAACATGTTTTAAAATATTAAATTCCATCACAAGTTAGGCATTAGCATAGGCGTAAACAATATATCAGTGTACGAGAAAGTCACGGCAAACAAATATTTTCTAACATTTCTCAAAGCTGGAGTTCATTTTATTTTGTGCCTTGCGATGTTGAAATGAATGTTTCTTATATTTTAGAGACTGAATTTTATTAAATCTATCTGATTAGCAAGTCTATCTGATTCGCAAAGTACTAATTTGTGTTTTTTTTTAGCTAACACAAGAATGCTTTTTATATTGCACCTATGTACACCGAAGAACCATTACATTATCACCACCCTCCATCTATAACAATTGACTCGCCCAGGTTTTCATGGTTTCTCGCCCAGGAACAATGTTTTCATGGGGCACATTAGAACTCATAATCCTCATGGAACAATCCCTGACTTCTGTAAGCTACTTGAGCATAGTTCACCCACTCATGGCAACACTTTTTTCTGCGGGGGATGGTGTTTACCAACAGGATAATGCAGCATGCCATAAGGGTCGAATCGTCATGGATTGGTTCGAGGAACATTCCAGTAACTTTCAAGTCATGTCTTGGCCCCTAAATTCAGCTGACCCTAATCCAATAGAGCATTCGTGATCGTACTAGAAAAACCAAATTCGTGCTGCCACGCTACCCCCTCGCAATGTGAGGGAATTGCAGGACCAGTTGGAGTGCTTGGTATCAGATACCACAGACTACCTATCAGCACCTTGTGGAATCAATGCCACGGCGGGTGCTAGCAGTTTTGAGGGCTAAAGGGGATCCTACATGTCATTAGCAGGGTGGTCATAATGTAATGGCTCTTCGGTGTAGTAAGTATTTATTTTTCATTTCTCAGTGCAAAAAATGAATGTCATGACGAAGAGGTGACAATAAAATTAGGGGGAATTTTTTTCCTGTTAAAACGGCAGTATTCCTGAAATTTAGTCGTTTTTTATGAAAAAAAATCATCTGTAAGTTTTATTGAGGCTAAATACAGTAATTCCGTTGTGCCTGAGTTTATGTGTAGTTCCATAATTAGAGAATTATTCTTTTCCAGGTCGTAAGTCATTTGCTTGTTTCTCAATTTGCACAAATAAGAATAGCCATTCAAAAAAAAGAATTTTTTTTTTGACTTTATATCAGTTGATATCTAAGTTATGCGACTTGAACGACATACAATAAATTTTCATTATTAGTTACTCAACCATAACTGCTCCCCAGGAATAGTATCATGTCCAGGATTATATCAAATTTAACCGCTTATAATCAGTATGTATATGGTTTCTTTTAGACGAAATAATAAAATCATAATTTAATAGAAATGAAGTAGCTTACTAGACTAAGCTACTTCGGTAAGCGAACCTAATATACAGTTTATATTCACAAAAACTGTTGCGCGTGACATTTTTTTTTAACATGGTGGATCCTTATTTCTGTTCTACAATTTATCTTTATAATTTTTGCAGTTTTGTAAAAAAAATAGATATAAAATATGAACGTTTTTTCTTATAGGGGTCAAAAAGACCCGTTTTGGATATTTTAGGCATATTTATAATTATTTATTTTACTAATCAACAGAAGGGCATGCAATTTCGTGATAGTTTCGTGGAAAATTTCGGAAAAGTAAAAAAATAGGAGCTTCAAAGCTCACGTGTATCTTCAAAAATAACATAAGAAATGGCAAAAAAATTATAAAAATGACATAAACGGCGCTTCTAGCGTTAAATAATCAATTATATGAAACAAAAAATCAACACTTTTTATCATAACTTGCAATTTACCACGAGTCTTTTAAAACTACGCATAATTTTGTCGAAGGTATGACTCACGGGAATTTTTCCGTTGATGTTAGGGGAAAACTGCAGGTAAAGAAGTAAAACACGAGAATGGTGATTGGACTTACAAATTATTACATGTCTAGCAAATATAATTATTACGGAAATTTTGAAATGTTATATTTCTAGATAATTTCCTCTAAGTTTCATTTAAATTGCTTTGGGTGCAATCCTGATGCGCGCTTGACATCACTGAAGTAATCGAAGTTATTATATTTGAAGCCATCTAGTTGAATATTACTTTGATATGTGAAAACGTAGAAAATTATATAATGTATTCACGTAAAAAAATTATATGATGTATAATGGTTTGGTGCACTTAGTAAAACATTATGGTTGAAATTACTAGATTTTTAACTCATTTCTACCATGTTCTAATTACTATCATGCCTCTGCAGGTACACCAACAATTTTCAGCGAAGTGCTCTGGTAATAATTTTGATAAAACTAACAATGAAATACAGTGTTATAATAAGTGATAAAGTTTAGTAAAAATCGCAAAATTTGTTAAAATTTATCATATCTTAGGACATGGCATAAAAATAATATATTCAATTATATTTACTTTTTGCTTTTGTATTTTTTATAAACTGTGAGATAATAAGTACTATAATTTTGAAAACAAGAATTTCCATTAAACCGTTATGGTATGAACGGGAAAATAACAAATGTAATGGTTTAAATATCGAACATTTTATTTCGTTAGTAGAATAATATTTTCCCGTTCACTGGAAATGTTGTTACCATACAGTATGATATTATTATCAGAATGGTTTTCTCCGTGTCTGCAATCATTATAATATAGATAAATAAACTTCCGCAGCACATCATACAGTTATGAAACAATAAAAAATTCACTGCATGGTTCTTCATTTATTTTGATAAATTAGGTTTAATTGAGGAAATGTTGATTATTCTTAAACATAGAAAAGATACAAGCAATAAATTAGTAAAAAAAGTTTTTAAATTTATATTTATATAATATAATTAAATTTTGAATATAATGTAATTAAATTAATATAATAAAACTGTTTAACTAGCTTAGCTTAAAATATTTAAATAAAGTAATGTGAATTGTATGACATATATTTTGAATAAACTCAGCTCATGCAATTTTCTTTTTAAATTACACACTAGCAGTTTTTACACAAATTTAATTTATAAAGAAGGATATTATATAATATGAAAAAAGCAGAGAAATTTTATATAATACATTTAAATCGAACACTTAGTAATGTATAGTTTTCAATGATTGTAACTGCGTATGTTAAATTATCGGAAACAAATATCTAAGATTATAAGACTGAAAATAAATTTTCATGCTTAAAATTTGAGTAGAAAAAACATCAAAGACTAAATAAAGTTAGTGTTTTTTTAAAAAAAAATATGAATAAATGAAAATAAAACTCATCAACAGATATATAAAGTTGATATTAATATCAAATAGAAAAATAGTTATTTCATAATAAAAACGCTTATTTTTTGGTAATATCCTAAAAGTAAGTCAAAGATCACTTTTAGAAATTTAATTTTCCCGTCTTTCAAGAAAAAAAAAACTAAATTACTACTTTTAAAAAACTTCATAAATTAAATGAAACAGAATAAAAGTAACTTGGTGTGCCGATGCATTTTCCTTTCGTCTAGGAGACACACGCAAAAACGTAATTAAAACCCAATAAGCTTCTTATGAAAAAATAATTACAGAATGCAATTAACTACTATAAGAACTATCTGATTAGTTTTCTAATAAATTTGAGAACACTAGAAATTTTCTCTTTTTTTATTCTTCTTCTTCCTCTTATAAGATACATAGTAAAGTGAAATTTATAGATCAAGCAATTTCATTAACTTTAGTACTGTATCACTTGAAGGTCTAACCTATTACAAGACCATGGAAAAAGTCATTTTCTTTAAAAGTTTGATCTAACTTTCAGTCTTTCTTTTACCATTAAGTTGCTTGTTAAGCGTTTTTGCCATTACGCTGATTGTTTTACTCGTTGAGAATCCCTACGCACTTAAAAATAATCTGTTGTTCCTAACTTCCCTATCTTAACTGTCGTATATACCTTTTAAGACAGATAAACACGGGCTTTAGATATATGAGGATAAACTGAAATAAATCCTCCGTTTTTAGAGGAATGTTAGTTAAGTCGATTGCAGAATCATAACGAAATTGTTATACGAATAAAATAAACTACTATGGAAAGATTTTTACCAAATGCAAAGCATGGCAGAACACTTTTAACGAAATCATGGAAAAAGTTTTCTTTTTTAAATTTAACTAGCTAAAATTTAAAGCCCAGTTATAAAAAGTATAGCTTTTATAACTTTAGTCTCTAACAAGGAAGAAAACATATGCGTTTTATTTACAGATTTAACTAGTCCTTATGCCCTCTGTTCAGATGGTTAAAAAATATCTTTATTTGCAACTAATTATCACTATCTGAGAAAATTGTGTTTTAAAACTAAAATACCAAAGGAAAACTCATAAAAAAAATTCTATAGTTGCATAACAAACTGTATAGAAAAGATTTTTGAATTTTTTAAGAAATTCAAAGTACAGCAAAAAAATATAAAATGTAAAAAAAGTATATGATACATTGATGGTTTTTAAATGCCTTGACTTTAGTATTCTATAAATGTCTCATACTTAATATATTATTAAAAAACATTTTAAAGATACTTAGCATATAATTACAATAATCAAATCAAGATAAAATTAATAATATATTCCAATTAAGAAATACTAACTCAAATGCGCTTAGATATTTACTCTAATGCACTTAAACGTAATTAAAACAGTACATAGAAACATTTCATAACGGCCTCAAAGTTTTGTAAAGAGTCAAGTTTTGAAATGTACAAAGTATAAAAGCTATTTTTACAAGTATATAAGAGAATTATAGTTGTTAATAGTTAAGAGTATAGTTAAGAGTATTTCAACGTATAGTGGTTAATTTTGATAATATATCAATTTTTGTCTCCACTTTTAACATTTGACGCAGATGGGACGCAGTGTCCCATTTACTTATTTTTTTTCTAACGGTCTAATTGCAAGTAAAAATGTATTTTTGTATTTTTTAACTGTTTGGGAGGCAAGAGCGCTCCTGAGGAAATGACATTTTACTTTCTTGTTTTGTTCCTGTGTTTTCGCTTCTTAACATGTCAATTCACATTTGCCATTTGAAATAAATAAATTTTTTAACTGTAAAAAACTGTTGGATAATCGGAATTAATTTGTACTAAAATATAAAATCCCCCCCCCCCAAAAAAAACTAGTTTGAAAATTTTCTTTTCATTTATATTCAAAACTTCCTCAATAATTTATTTAGTAAATTAACGAAATTTAGGTATAAATAAATGCAAATATATTTAAAAAAATATTGTTTGAAAGTCAGCTGCGTTTGAAAAAAATTACCTTTTATTCATTTATTTTTTTACCTTAACCATACCTCTTACCTAGATTTTGCCTTTTCTTCATTTGAAGAAAAATACAATGTGTTTCATGCTGTATTTCATAACCATAAACTATAAAACTAATATTTTTTCACTCATTTTAACATAAATATGTCAACAACAACAACAAAAAAAGAAAAAATATGAAAGATAAGTGTAATAAAAAGTCTACACCAAACAGTTAAATGCTATAATTATATATAATAATTATTTTTTTATGAATTTAAGGTAATTTCTTAGAGATGTAAGATATCTGGCTGAAGGAAATACATTATAAACTTCCATACTTAAATTTATCAACGTATGTTAAATATGAATACACATTGCTAGTTATTGCCTTTTCAAAACATAAATTTTGACCAATGCAAATCCAAAGTAGAGTTTTCAAAATTCTACTCAAAGCGAATACTTGCTGATTTTATGCAAGGCTCAAAAAATTTAATAGATGATAGACGTAAAACCATAGATACATAGTATATTTAAAGAGTAAAACATTGCAGTAAATTTGTGTGGCTTAAAGTAACACGATACTTTGGCATAGCATCAAGGTAAAGTATTTAATATTAAATTCATCGAAAACCACATCTTTACTTCTATCAAATTTTTAGGTTGTTAGAGAACGAGATACATATTGAAATTTTCTATTTTCAATTCTTCAAACATCCCTACGCTCTATTTCTTGAAAAGGGATTCCAAGTACACATCAAGTAAAGTTTAATATTTGGAAATGGAAAGAATATTGGGAGTTTCAGAGTCAAGGAATTGGAAGAAAGATAGAAGCGAATTTATCTATTTTGTTCATTTTTCGCGTTTTACATCAAAAGTGTTTTATTAAACGTTTCAATTTTGATAACCATCCACTATCTAAAATATATGTTTACAACTATTTTTATATTTCTAAATCACACATATAGTTAAGGCATATCATTCTAGAATTTTCCTATATATTCCTATATGTATATTTCTAATTGATTATTTTGGCTTCATTTATTTTTTAATCTTCCCTAACTTATTATTTTAGATATTTAAATCCTAGTTTCCATAGATTTCTTTGATTTAGATATTTAAATCCGGTTTTCGATTAAACTAATTTGATACTCTTGTCTTCGATATGAGACTTCCATCTGAAAGATCGAATTTCCCTTCAGTCAAATATATAAACTTCTTCTTTGATTTTCGATGGGCAGTCGGGATGTTTGTCATGGTTTGTTAGCGGCAGCAAAAACTGCTTCTGCACTGACTGCATGGTTATTTCTGCCCCCTGATGCTGCTGCCATGTTTTCAATACTTTCATTGTTATTTTTATCCTTTATATTGTAAATACTTTCTATTTTGCAATGACTTTTTATTCTAGTCATTCTTGTTTCCCTGTTGTTACTTCTAATATTTGATTTCTGCCACATAATTTATAGTATTTTTTTCCTTCATTTATATATATATATATATATATATATATATATATATATATATATATATATATATATATATATATATATATATATATATATATATATATATATATATATATATATATATATATTTCCCTATTATTATTAATTAAATTATTATTCCTATTTATATATTTTCCTAAATCGTAATATATAAGATTCTCACTTCTTTACCTCTTACTTCCTACCACAATAACCGTATGCATAAGGTCGTGCACCTTTTTACTATGAACTAAGATGACAGTACTTTGCATAGTGCTTTAGGTAGTCAGCAGTTTGCAACTAGGCAATGCTTTTTCTCAGTCTTCAGGTAAAAAACTATTTTTACAAAACTATATACAGCTTTCCGCACACACTTTATGGCAAAACACAAGACTGGTGTTAAATTAGTGCATGGTTAGAACACTAATCTTAAGAAATAGATTGCTTTTAAAAAAGGTATTATTAAATGGGCCGTTTAGCAACATCACATCACCTGTGAGCTAAATGTTTTCAACCCAGTTTCTTAAAATCAATAGAAAATGCACATTTAGTCTGCTTTTGTGAAAAATATTATGTTACATGTACTATTTTCTTTAACACACATTTAGCCCTAAAGCGTAACATTTTTAGACCCACAAAAATATATTATATATAACTATATAGTTTTTTTTATTATAAAAAATATATTTTTTTATTGTATAATGACGCAAATTAAGTAAATTTTATATGGATAAAAATCATGAGACATTAAGAAATTAATTATATAAGTTTAATAAAGCTACCTTTCGTAAAATTTAATCGTTGTTTTGAATCAGAAACTTTTCGCTTTCATCATTAGGTAATGGATTTTACTGAAACATTGTAAATAGTAATATTTGAAATTATTTTTCTTAACAAATATTATCGCAAGTTTCAGAATCAAGATTAATTTTTAATGCGCATGTAATCGGCAAGAAAATTGTCAAAATATTTTTTAGCTTGAAACAACGTCCAAATCAAAATCATTGATAATTAAGAAAATTCAGATCGTAAGTCTAAGAGGCTGGCTGTATTCCAACAAACACTTTTCTCTAGGGTACATGTACCCAAGCAATGACAGTTAATTAGTCGTTCTTAATGTCAAGTGGAACTGCTTTTTGTTATGTTGAGTAGTTTTCGTATCAGATAAATGATCTTCTGTCTTTTCCCGAGTCCTTTTCTATGTTTTAAGGCAACGATTTGGCGTGGATTTTAAATTAAAATAGATCCTAGATACTAGGCGCAATGTGCTCTTGCTTCTTTAAAATAAAAAATAAAAACATTTTCTTACTTTTTTTTAAAAATGTTACTGTTGATAGATGCAGTTTATTTTTCTTTTGATGTGCAATTTTTTGTTGTTGTTGCTATCTTTCTCAAAATTAGCCTGCATCTAAATTATGCATATATATGCATTATTGATAAGCTTTGAGACTTTTTATTATAAACTTCAAAGCGTTTTCTTATGAATAATTTATCTTTTTTTGCTTTTATTAATAAGCTTTTCATTTTTAATATATTATAATCTAAATTATTTTTAAATTATCAAGGTTTTACTCATCATCATTAGAAAAAATTGCAAAAGTTCGACGTCGATTTTGAACGTGTAAATCTGATTGACTTAAGTATTTTTTCTGCAAGTGAGGAGGAGTGTATAAGATTCTTTCGTTAGTTGCCAGCTGGGAATGAAATAAGCCAATTGTTCTAGTAACCATAGAATAAGGAGTACATCCAAATCAGGGTGAGTTAAAGAGCTGTATATGGTACCCACCCTTCACTCCCCCTTTTGTGAACAGAGCCTGGCTCGTTTTCAAGCATGAGCGTTTGAATGGATATCGAGACCTCATAGCTGTTAGGGAAATCGCTATTCTAACACAGTTTTGGCCTTGTCTGCAAAATCACCTGGTTTGAGACCCAGACAGTTTTGTTTTTGGAAAAAAAAAGATGAAAAGGGTAAAATACAGTGATACTTCTGATTTTCTTTGAGTTGTGAAATAGTTGCCTATTCGTTGCTGGTCTGTTATGACCAATGTAGAGGAAAGCGTGAAATACGTTCACCAGTAGCAGGCAAAAATCGACCTCCCTGACTGTAACTGGTAGCTCTAACCACAATAGAAAAGTATGAACACTCCAACCAAGTTATATTATCGAGATTTGTATAGTAGCAACAGCAAAAAGCTTTATTTTTATTTTTTATATTTCTTGTTTAGGGAATTATTTTATGAGGGACACTTATTGTCTTAGAAATTATACTGATACTGATGTATATCTAAGAGCATATTTAGAGTATCTGATGTATATCTAAGAGCATATTTAAAGTATCTGATGTATATCTAAGAGCATATTTAAAGTATCTGATGTATATCTAAGAGCATATTTAAAGTATCTGATGTATATCTAAGAGCATATTTAAAGTATCTAATGTATATCTAAGAGCATATTTAAAGTATCTGATGTATATCTAAGAGCATATTTAAAGTATCTGATGTATATCTAAGAGCATATTTAAAGTATCTGATGTATATCTAAGAGCATATTTAAAGCATCTGATGTATATCTAAGAGCATATTTAAAGTATCTGATGTATATCTAAGAGCATATTTAAAGTATCTAATGTATATCTAAGAGCATATTTAAAGTATCTGATGTATATCTAAGAGCATATTTAAAGTATCTGATGTATATCTAAGAGCATATTTAAAGTATCTGATGTATATCTGAGAGCATATTTAAAGTATCTGATGTATATCTAAGAGCATATTTAAAGTATCTGATGTATATCTAAGAGCATATTTAAAGTATCTGATGTATATCTAAAGTACATGCCTAAAGTATACCGATGTAAAAATGTATGCTCTTGATAAGGCTTTGTGAAATACTGTCGCCCTGTAGTCAGTGGAGGCGAACTTTATCTATAGCTTTCCAATTACGATCAGACATTTCTTTACATCTTAATATTTATTTAAAAAATCGATCTTTGAATTGAGTTCAAAATATATTTTTTCCCGCTCTCGCCTTTATTTTCAACTATCATCAGAGAATCCCATTTTTCTTATCTTCAACCATTCACCCATTCCTCAATTTCTAATGCCGTGTTTTGTAATGATGTCATGTTGGAAAATAGGAATTTAATAAATCATGCGGAAATCCACAACAATAACTGAGGAATTGCAATAGAAAACTGCACGAATTTACGATGAAGTCAATGCAAAATTGAACTAAGGGGGTTGAAAATCGAAATATTGCTGGTTAATTGTATTTAAAACATGTGATAAAAATATTAAGTAAACAAAATCTAACTAATTTATAAGTAAAAAGTCGAAGGAGGAAAATGTATAATGATTTACAAGTGAGCGCTTATAATTCCGAAAAAATCCAATTGAAATAGTTGGTAATGAAAGTAAAAATAACTTCCATACTGTCTAAACTGTGTAAAGAAAGGTTTTGAAGCATTGGGTAAAATGTATTGAAATGAAAGCGCCAGTTTATTTTTTTTTTTAGTTCAATGTAAACATACATTGTTAAATTTTTATGCAGACATCACGGGGATACGGGCGAGGGAATTTTTCCTCAGAAGCGAATATTTTATCCTATTAAGCAACCCGTCATATCGGAATATTGATATAAAAAATAGCAAGTTCTTACTCGAAAATTGCCCTTTAAGGAGAACGAGATGACAACTTGTCCTTACTTCATATCAAATGAGAGGAATGTAGCTAATGACTTTTGCTGAGGGTGATTAAGACTTATTTTATAGAATAATGTTAGTATAAATATTGCATGGCAGTGTTTGCCTAAACACTATTCTACAATTTAAAAAAAAAAGAGTAAGTATGTTACGTAAGCAAAAATTACTGCAATCAGTTGCTTAAAAAGATAAGTACACATTACTTAAATCATATACTAATTCTAAAGAATATATTCTTATTAGGAAAACTAAGCTTCTTTTCTCGCTTAAGTACATTGAGAAAATAAGTATGGTCAAAAGTATCAAAATATGCTACAATTTATCGCGTCTGTGGTTGTATGGGAATATCCAAAAGCAATCACGGTATTTACCTAAGTCATACCGGCAAACTCTTCGGGATTTACAAGAAGATTTTATTTTTATATCTAATACAGTAGCAAAATTTATATATTCACGCTTTATTCTCTTTTTTCTTGTTTGATAAATGTCATTTAAAGTGATTTCTGACTATCATTGCATTTAAGTAATTTTACCATATGTATGGTAAACCTGCTACCATCTGAAAGAGCATTTAAGTGTTGGATTAATTTTAATGAAACAGCGACTACTTGCATTCTAAATTTAATTGGCAATTCCTTACCACTAAGTTTTTTTTGAAAAAAAGAAAGTTTAAAAGTTGGCAGGTATGCATAGCGCTTTGGTAAAGATTTTTTTTTGTAAAAATTACAATTAAATATAGTTTTATTACCATGCCGTTTCGGAGTAAAGATAGAACTTAGTTATTTTATAATTGTACTACAGAGCATGGTATAAAAAGCCATTTGTTCGGTTAAATTTACTTTTCAGCTTTGTATTTTTACTAACTGCATGGTAATAAAACTATGATTTTAAAGACCAGAATTTCCGGTGAACTCCTACCATATGTACGAAAAATTACTAAACGAAAGGTTTAAATACTGTATATTTTGGTTTCTTCAATTATTTATGTGTCATTTTCACTCGACATACCATTACCACAATTACGGTAATTTTATCAGAATTCGTTTCTCCGTGTGCTATAAATGCTACATTATGTGGTAATATTTGCGGAAACAATATTCTAAATCTTTTTGTTAAAAAAATAAATATATTAAAGAAATTACTGCTTCCAATCGTTTAAGAGTACGCAAATTGGCTTAATGTCAAATAAAAATTTAAAAAAATTATCCTCTTAAAAAATCGACTTTCTTTCCCGCATTGCAGTGCTACGAGCACACTATTTAACAGTATTTGCAAAAAATATTTTTGACCTTAAAAGTAATAAGTATAATAAAAAAAAAACGTGCGTTTATGTTTGCAATAGCACTACAATATGAGCATGCATTGCTTAAATCAAATATAAACTTTTTTGAAAAATATATAGTTAAATATTTCTGAATAGTATTAAATTAAAACTGAAATTTGTCAGCATGAATTATGAATAAATATTTGAATTAAGGTAATTATGAAAGAGATACTGGGTGAAAGGCTGTGTTTTCTACCCTTTATATTATCCAAATTATACATCATTACAAAAGTAAAATTTTATTTCTAAATTAGTTTTTGTTTCTTTATTGTAAATAAAAAGTTTACTTTATACAAATTTACTTACATAATTGTGCTCTAATTTAACTACGTACTGTTATTTATTGTCCTATAATGTAAATTTGCAAGTTTTGTAAAGATATAGAATCTGTACATACATCAATGTACAATTTCTGTTAAGGTAAAAATAAATATGAGTAGTATTTAAAAAATAATTAAATTAGAGCACTCAAAACAATCTTTGCACAAAATTACCAATCTCTGGTTATGTAAATAAAATTCTGGCTTCTAAACTATTTTTTGTGGAATTGAGTATATTATTGAATTATTCAGTACTTTTTATACATAATACCATCATTCACAACTACTTAATTTCTCTAGAGCCTTAAATATTTTAACAACATTAATTTTTTACAAATATTTTATTTTGTTTCCTTCAAAAAAAATAGTGTTATAAGTTGGCTAAAAAGATTTAATTAAAATCAAGTTTTAGCTGATATATCAAAAGTTGGATACTTTATTATTTATCAATTGAAATATTTACTTAAGCGTTATAGTAATTTCTCATAGTAATAAGTTCCTTTTCGAAATATTTCAGAAATTGAATTTATAGTTAGAACAAAATGTTCTAACTCTAATATCAATTTATATGTTTGTTTTTTGTATACTTAACATTATATTGAACTCATTTTTCTATTTTCAGCATTATATTTAATAGGTATATAATATTTAAATAAGCCGAAATAATAAGAAAAGGAGAAAAAGGGTGGTAATATTTTTTATTGCCTTTTCACTTTTGACTTCTCTTTTCAATTTCTAAATTTGCTCTAAGATAAATAGATGTGAGGCCAACGTGTCTACATACGATGATCTTCAAACGTAATGATATTCTTATACTTGTGTGAATGGGTTGTGTGAATGGGAAGAACATCTGTGAAAAACATGTGTAAATGGGTTGTATCAAAATATTCCCATTTCTGGAGAATATGTGATAAAAATGTCACAGCTATATTTTGAATCATGCTAGTATGAGGCAGATATAAACCTGACTCTCTCAACAGACATCTGCACGGACTCTATTAATTCAGAAATGCTTAAATCATAACCTGAAAGTAATTTTTAACTAATTTAAAAACTAGCTGAAAACCCGTTATTCATACGTTTATTGTTGTGTGAAATGAAGTAAATAATCAATGTATTACTGAACAACACTACGAAATTATGCACAAAATTAAAGACATATGCCATCACAACGAAAAAAGCTAAAATGATTACATTTTTTACTTAAGAAATTTTATCCTTCCCAGTGGTTTTATGTTATTAGATTAAGCACAGTAGATTTTTTGTAGTTCATCTCATCATCAGAAGAAAGATTACCTTAATTCAATATAATTTGGCACGATGCTGTTATTTGACGCCAACTCACGTTAGCCAAAATTTACCGCATGCGATTTTCTCCTATACTTATTCCTTTAGAAGGGCTTTAGAAAACCTCTTCCCACTGTATCTACATTAGAGCTTCTAATTGTTGATGCAGTTTTAATAGGTGAGAAATATGCTATAATAATACAACGTACAGTATGCATGGTAGTTATCAAAACTTGCCCAATTACCTTAATGCCAGTCCAGCATATTACCAAAATTTATTAAGAATCATTGGCCGTCGATAGTATGGCGCATTTGTCTGTTTCCTTATAACAAATTGGCATTTTTTCTCAATTAATTTTGTTTTATATGTAGTACATAGAGTACTAAGCCTTTTTTTTTCAATTAACACATATCATCTAAATTAATTAGGCATGATTGGAGTTAATAACTGTTTGGTACTTTTTTACCTTTTACTAGAATGGCTTAGTATCATTTCTCCATTAATTTTGCTTTTTACACATCTTATTAGTTTCATTTTAAATAGTACTTACTAACAAAATTCAAAAGCATCTTTCTTTGATGTCAAAAATGTTACATCGTGGTTTTTTTACTTTTCTCCTAAACGAATTAGTACCGTTTTCCCATTAAGTTTACTTTTTAATACACATCCCATAATTTTTATTTCAATTAATACTTATAACTATAATTAGTTAAGCATCATTGGTATTATTGCGATTTTTTGCAATTCTTCCAAGAAAATCTGTACCATTTTTAACGAATTGTGAGTTTTAGCGCATAGTTTATTTTTCTTTATTTCAATTGTATATATATATATATATATATATATATATATATATATATATATATATATATATATATATATATATATATATATATATATTTATATATTACCAGAATTAATTAAGCATCATTGGAGTCAATAATTAAATGGCAATTTTTTAAGTTTCCTTCAAACGAATTAGAACTGCATTTATGTATTAATTGACTTATCATTGCATAACTTATTTTATTTATTTTAATTACCGTTGATTCTAAATAACTTAGTTTTATGGAGGCAAGTTTTAAAAACGCAACTATATCAAAATGAAAACATGTTTCATATAAATTCTGAAATACTAATAGAGTGACGTATTCCGCCTATGCTATCTTGTTCTCGTTCATCATTGAGTAAATTTTACAAAACAAATCAATGGAAATCAATAGTACAAAAATAGATTTTTTTTCGATTGAAAGGTACAAAGATATTTTGCCTCAGTTTTCCTCTTTTTAAAATGGCGATGTTCTTTTCCATTTATACTGTGCGGCAAAAAATGGATAACCTTGAATTAATTTTGATCTAATGACCGGCTCTTTCGGTTCCAGGACTTTATCTTAAGGGTTCAGGGGGGGGGACCTCAAATAGGCTAATTAATAAGAGCAGATGATATTTTATGTAAAGAAATCAGACACAAAAATGTACTTTTTCTGAATAAACGTACCTTTTTTTTTCTCAACGGATTCAGATTTCTGACCCCCAAAATATAGGTGGTTACAGCAATCTTATTTCAATTTTGTTTTATAACCGTCGTTAAACAACCGACCCAATTTTTTGGGTCTACGACTGCTAAACTGTTATAAATTTCTCGGAAAAAATGGTTAAATAACAATTTATTGAATGGTTATTTTAGCATATTTAATCGAAACAGTCAAATAACCATAAATAAAACTAATCAAACTGTTAAGTTTGAGAAAGAATGTTTATCAACTGCTTTCACCTAATACGGTTAAGCAACCAGAATTTTATCTCACTAACTAGAAAAACCTAATGAAGCTACTTAATTCTTTGCAATATTGCATTCATATAATAGCCGAGCGGGCTTATCTGCCAATCTCATGACCGCCAGAACTGGAGTTCGAGTCCTAATGTTGATACCACAGTATTTCCTCCATTCCCTTCAACACATGACGTCTTTTTTACGTCTTTGAAAAATGCTAGTTGTAAATGGTTAAAAGCCGTATAGTTTTGTATTCATGGTTTTGAAACAGTACTTTTTGTGAATGGTTTCAAAATCATAAAACAAAAAAACAAAAAAAAATGTTCTTTAACGTAAACTTTACGATTGATCGGATGGACTGACAGCTGCCAGTTATTTTACTATAATTTTAGAATGAAAATTTTAACAGTGTAATGTTCAACTCCGTAGCCTTGTAATTTTGAACCCAATCCCGAAGACAAAGCAACTCCTGGAGCAAGTATTAGGAGAAATTAGCCTCCGTGGAGGCCTTCGGTCCTTTTAGTTTGGACAGGAGCGTGATCCGAAGTTTGAACCCCTAAATTTTAAATTTTTCTTTTACGTATTTCACCATATCTCAAACTTTTTTAAGCAAATTTTAAAAAAAATAATTGTGAACATTTATCAAATTCTTTTATACAAATATATACAAAGTAAAAAAGAAATTATTGTAAAGTATACAATCTTGTACGTTATTCTAAATATTCTAATCATGAAATACGAAATTTGAGCGAAATGGATGAAATATAACCTGAAAAATCTCATTTTGCAAGAGATGTATATTTAAAATTCGATTTCTCAGGAACTATTCCACCGATTTCCAGAAATTAACTCATAATTAAATAAAAAGCACCCTTTTTACAGAAAGAAAATAATTTATTTTTAAAATCGATAAGTTATTTTTAGAATCGATACTATTGATTTAATCTTTATACACAACCATATATATATAATATATATTTTAATGGTGGGTACTTCGAACTATTGTTCATTGGCCACTGAAAGTGCCAGAAATGCTAACTCTCTTTTCGTTACACAGTGGGCACCTGTCGCGAAGCCACGGCGGGGGAGCAGCGTCGCCCACGTCACACTACTACATTCCGTTTATAGGGCGGGTCGCATTCACACACAAAGGAGAAAGGACATAGAACACAGATAGAGAGAAAGAAAGATCCATGACTTGCCCGGGATTCAAACCCAGAACCTTTCTGATGCAAGGACAGTTTCCTGCCCCCTACACAGGCCGGTCGGCCCAACCACAAAATAAAAATAAAACATGACAAGTTAAATAAAACTTGTTATAAAAAAGTATTTTCCATGCTTTAAAAAAATTAATAAATAAACAATTAGACCTAAGTTTTTCCATTTATTAACATGAGTTTTTAATATTCTCTTTATTTTTACTAGTTTTCAAAAGGACTTTTCAGTTTATTAGCTTTTTATAAAAATTTCTAGATTGTGTTGAAAACAAGATTTCTTTTAAAGAAATTGTATTTTGAATGTTGTTTAATTATAATAAAAGTACAAATAATAAAAATGATAAAATTAATCATATTAAGTGTAAAAGAATGCTTAAAGAAATGAGCAATTTTAAAATAAACATAAATTTCCGAAACTATTTGAGGAAGGTAATTTAAAAACATAGACAAATTTTGCAAATTAAAAAATGGATAGTTCTACAAAATCTTTATAGTATTCGATGAAACTATTGACTTGGAAATTCTTTAAGCGAGCATTTCGCTGAATTCGAGATCTTCACTTGTTTGAGGACGCGGAATTTCTAAAAAGCATTTATCTTAGTTGTTGTCATAATTAACGAAATGCAGCTAAGAAATTGCTGACAGGGAGTCTCACAAAAAAAAATTTTGTTAAAAGAAAATCAATGGTTATTATTTATTTACTAGGAGGCTTCGCCCCCGGAACTGCTTTCGCATTTCATTTCGGATTGCTTCGCAATCCAATGCTCGCTTTGCTATACGTTCTTAACGTATAGCTTTTGTATACTTTTTTGAATACTGAAGTTCCGAAAACTTTTCACTGGAGAAAATTCTAAACCTGTACATTTCAATATTAATTTGAAATTGCAATTGCAATTGTTAATTTGGGCATTTGGTGATACAACACTTATAGAATTGAAGGATTTGTTACGTCAAGCGTTCAGGTATCATAATTTTGATGTAGTTGCGCTTCTATGCCATTTTGATTTATGTTGCTAAGTCAACTTTCAAAAAATTCCATGGTTGGCTATAGTATTTTTATTTTTTAAGTTTTTTATTTTTATTTCTTTTAGAATTCGTTCCTTTTTTCGCGTAATGTTTTTTAACCTAACAGATTTCTTTGCCGACTGTTTTCTCTATAAATGAAGAAAATAAAGTAAATATTTAAGTGTTGTGAAAAGAATCTTATTTAGTTGTACAAAGTACTTCATCCAAAATTTAGGAGCCACGTAAGAGAATTATATATATAAATTCGTAATATATAAATTCATGAAAAAAAGCGCTTTCGACAAAATACTAAAATAGAGATCTACTACTCACTTCTGCCAAGCTAAATAGTATGAGATTGTCTCAGCTGAATTGAACAATCTGATAATGCTCACTCTGGTTATTGTTTCCGTTTTTAAAGGCGCTATATGTTGAGCCACCTCAGCTAGATTTGGCATGTGACATTTTTAGATGCAATCATTGGTCGATTTTCTAACGTTGCCATTCGGAGTGTTGTAATGAGGCTTTTTTTGTCGCCGCATAAGAGAAATATATATATAGATTTTAAAATTACCCAGATTATTATCTTTTAAGTATTTTTTACCATTACAATTAGTTTAAAAGATATAACAAATTTAGAGACAAGTTCGTGGAAAACAATATTTTAAAGTCATATTAAACACTATTTACTAACGTTGAGTAAATAACATTAATATCAATCTTCTAACTTACCATTAATATTAATATTCGGAAATCAAAAATGATATAATCACAAAAAATACTTTAGAGAATGAATAGCGATACCTTATGTGACTTAGAAGAAAACAAAAGGGAATTATTTAGTGTGTTAAAAGTGAAACAAATTTAAGCTGGTTATCTCATTTTTAAACAAAAAGTTTATAAAGTTATAGTTATGTAAAGTGTTTAACAAAGAGTTATAAAAAGTTTAAGATAAATAAATAAATGTCTTTAACATTGAAAAAAATTGAAATATTTTTGTTATGCATCACTAACACTTTATTTTTACTCATTCCCTCTCAGTCCATTTAATTCTAAGGACACTCTCAAAAATAAATTACCATATTGACGATTCAGCAGTTCTTGAGCCTTATTACGTTAATTATGAGAATCGTTTCATCTCAAAATCACGTGACTTGTGACCAAACGCTTAACTCTCAAATATAGGACAAAAATGTTTGCTCAACTCAAAAACTCAAAACCTCATCGTTGTGCATTGGGGGAGATTGTTAACTAGAATGATGAAACAAGAATGAAGACTAAATGATCGAAAATAAAATAACAATAGAAGTCAATCGGACTGTATGGTGGTCGATTAGTTGGTCTCATACCAGGGAGTTCCAGGATTCGAATCCTGCTTTAGGCATGGTAGTAATTTATCTTTCTGTTCTATCTGCCCTTCTTGTGCTGTTGGGTCACGATGATCTCACGATAAAGTGATTGGTGGAAAAGTTAGTACAATAGGCACGACTTTTTTTTTTTTCGAATAAAAATAAAATAACAAAACATTTCTGCAATTTTGACAAAATTCGTTTCCTTGAAGAATTGACGACAGTTATTTTGTCAGTTTGAGGAAATAATACCAGGAAACGGTTTCGTAAAAAACGAAGAAAGTTTCACGATAGTTGAGCATTAATTTTTCACAGTGAATAATGATTCTGAGATAAGTTTTGAAAAAAAAAGTTTAGCTTTTTTTTATTGTTATGAATTACGAAAGATCGTAAGATAAATGCTTGTTACTTATGCTTATTTATTTCTACCATTACTATCATGGTTTAAAAACAAATAAAGTTTATTTCGAAAAAAAAAAAAAAACAATTAAAAAAAGTGAAACAATACCTTATGTGTTTTAAGAGATAAACAAGAGAAAAATATTCAATATGTTAAAAGTAATATTAATTTAAGCTGCAAATGTTTTTTCTTGACCAAGGTTTTAATCTCGAAAGAAAGATAAATAGGAAAAGAGCCATTAAAAATAAAATAAAAAATTTAAAATATTTTTGTCTTGCATCACTATTATTTTGCTCAATCCTTGTCATTACATTTCGTTCTAACAATATAGGTTCTCATATAAGTTAGTGAAAAAAATGTGTTCAACATTATTTAAAATTTTTATTGTATACAATTTGTTATGAATTACGTAAGATAAATGCAGGTTATTTATGCTTATTTACTTCCGTCATTATTAACCATAGTTTAAAAAGAAATAAAAATTCACTTTCAAAAACATATTTAAAAAAAAGAGTAGCAATACCTTATATGATTTAAGAAATAAACAAGAGAGAAATATTCAATATGTTAAAAGTAAAACTAATTTAAGCTGGCAATCTTATTTCGCGACCAAAAGTTTTCATCTCGAAAGAAAGATAAATAGGGAAGGGACTTTAACATTCAGAAATCTAATTTAGATATTCTGTTCACGAAAGGAATCAACGAAAGTAAATAAAACAGAACCCACAAAATCTCGCAATTATAAGCTAGAGTTACGGTCCAAAGTTTTTATCATATCTTCGACTTGTGGTTGGAAACAAAATGGAAAATAAGAAGAAAACAGAAGCCATGTTCATGCATTAGCGTTGCTGAATGAGTTTCTCTTTTTAAATATATTAGTCTCATTTCCATATGATTTCATTAAAAAGTAACATTGTTAGTTGGAAATAATTTGTTTCATATTTGCGTGGACTTCTTTTATTATGAATTTTTTTAGCTTGAAGGGTTCGGAAAACGAAATTTAAAAAAGAAATATTTTAATTTTACATTTTAGGATATTTTGTCACGTAAACCCGAGCTTCATCCTTTTTTATAAGTCAGGAAAATAACATATATTTTAAGAGTTATTGTTCTTTTCGTAAAAAAGTTCAATTTTGACAACACATTATTTAGTAAAATAGAATTATAAAATGTTTCAATTTTTTTTTTTGCCTTTCTTCAACGGGAGAAATTCAATGGGAGAAAATTTTTTTTGCCTTTAAAAGCTAACAAACCATCAAACTCTTTAAAACATCAAATCAACCTGACATTTGTGATGTAGCATTTTAAATATCCGAGCTATATTTCATTTTTAATGTGCATTTTATTTTATTTTCAGAATTTATATAAACTCAAACTTTATGACTTAAATTATTTTCTCGATTATATCGTCTATCAAAAAATTATTTTTAATGGGATTTTGGCAAGCATTGACTGCTAACACTTACGTTTGAAACTATTTTAAAAAAATACGTTTACCACAAAATTAGTTTTAAATTATACATTCACAATAATAAGAAAAACTGTTTTAACTCTAAAAATAAGTAACAAACAATAATATAATAAGAGATCATTTGTAGAAAAAAAAATTATCTATTGTATACTGAGAAAAAAATGATGGGTAAAACAACCAAAATATTGTAAATTTTATCGTGTTTCTGGCTCTATTGCACACCGAAAAATCTCTCTAATTTTTATCAAAGCGCTTCCCTGATAATTTTGGTAAAATTAACAATAACATGGTTTTATAATGTCTGTTAAAATTTTGTAAATGCTGTAAAATTTGGTAATTCTATCATGATACCTTAGAGCAAGGTGTAAAAATCAATCAAATGACTAAGTTTACTTTTTAGTTTTGTATATTTTAGTAAATGTATATATGTTATTAAGCACTGTAATTTTGAAAACTACTATTTTCGGTAAATCATTTCCATATGAACTATGTTTTTATTTTATTATTACTGTTAACAAAGTCATTCCCGTGTCAGAATGACTATAGTTTTTTCCAGAGTTTCTCTCTCTCTTTATCTCTCTCTCTCTATTTAAAAATTTATATATATATATATATATATATATATATATATATATATATATATATATATATATATATATATATATATATATATATATATATATATATATATATATATATATATATATAGTGATGATTCTCACGAAATATGACAATTTACAGTCACTTGCACCAAGATCTAGTAATACTACTAAAATAACTTTTTTTTTTTAAATTTAATAAATAGCATTTCTTTTAGCATTTTAAAATTTTGAAATAGCCTAGTACTAGAATCGACTATTTTGTATATTTAAAAAATTAAATTGAACGTCAAAATTTCACGTTTCTATTACTATGTGACAAACAATGTTTCCAATAATAACTAGCTTCAAAACTTCCCATAAAATTTTCAGTATCTAATTTTTTTTTATCTCAACCGATGTAAGCATTTCTAGAATATACGCAGATGATATTATTTACAAAAACTTCGTATAAAATAATTTTTTCTGTCAATAATTTGTTTGTCAAAAGAAAATCTGTCATTTTCCTGGCTATTTTTATTTAGTGGTTTATAACCAAAATAGATAGAGCCAGCAATCAATATCTTATGTTAATAGATTGATTAGATACCCTCCTATATGAACATGTCTTGTTGCATAAATAAAGAACCAATTTTCTGGTTCAATATCTATTTCAAAATTTTTTCAAGGTGAGTAGGTTTTTGTGTTGTCATTTTCCTAGCGTCTTGAAATCATTAATAACATAAACTACATATATTTATCTGAGTTATTTTAAGAAATCCTGTTGTTTTCTGCAGAATATAAACGTCTTAGGCCAAAATATTAAATTAAAGTAAAGTTATATGCTATAAAATGGCAAATTTGTCATTATCCTGGCAGTCATTTTCCTGGCTTATGAATGCCAGGACATTACCAGAAAAAAAAACAATACAATCAATCTTAGTATTTGAGAAAACTACAAATTTTCATACTGCCATATCAAATCAAACAGATGCGACAAAATCAAAGAAAGAGTAAGAAATTAAATATTAGCTATTTTACTAATCTGTTAATATTAATCTATAAAGTACATGTTCAGCACTAAAAGAGATGTTAGAGCGTGGTATCTTTTTGTGTAACATAAATTTCTGAAATAATTCTTTGCAGAAACAATTTCCTCCCAAATTCTCTCAGAACCCCTCGGCCCGCATATTTTTCTCCCTATTTAAAATTTTTACCTTATTTTTCTCTTGTAAAAATTGGATAAATCATAAAAATGCATGTTTTATAAATAAGGTCTTTATTTTATTTCAATATTTTATTTTTACATAAAATAAACGAATTTCCTGACACTGTACTTAAATACAGCACTGCTAATTTACGAGTTTCATGAATAATTTATATATGCAAGATGCAAAAGGTGGGAATAAATAACGCTCTTGCGTCGTAGTCACGAAAGAAATATTTTAGCTATTGTTTGAAAGAAAACATATTACTCATATGCAAATACCTGTTAAATATTAAAAAATTAGGAAAAAATACTACGGTCTCACAAAGCTAAATACATCGCCTAATTAAGCGTTTGTGTGAATAGTTTGAGCTTTGTTTAAAACTTTGAGCTATTCGTTGAAATATTATTCGTTTGTTAACAGCTCAATTTTTCACAGAAATTAATGAAATATAGACTAGTTTGAAATACTGCGTAATCGTGCGCTGAATTAAACTTACAATTTTATTTATAGAATGAATAATAAACGAATGTAATTATACTTCAGATTAAGCTTAAAGACATTTTTAAGAGATTATTGGCTTAATTTTAGAGCAAGACTTAAATTTAAATATAGATAGCGCTTTTAATGTAGCCTAGCTTTAAATTTAAATGTAAATATTGCTTATAATATAACTTAACTTTAAGTCTTAAAATATAATCGAGATTTATGTCTTAGAATGTAATATAGCTGAAAATCTGAGAATAGTTTTAAATTTGTCAATGTCTTTTTAGACTCGAAAATATAATCTATCTTTGAATATATAATTAATATGTAGCTAAGATATAAATCTCATAAAATATTATATGAGAGGATATTTTGTTAATTTATATGCACTGTATTATTTGCGTTTAGCACAAGTATAACCAGTGGGAGGTATGCTTAGCCAAAAACGAGGGAAATTTATAAAGTTTACATTTTATTTTCCTGTTAGCAATATTTCAATAGTAATTTTTTTTTTCAGAATACACATAAAAATTAACACTTTTTCAAAAAACACGAAGTTTTAAAAAAAAAAAAAATGGAAAAGTTATTCTAAACTTTATTACAAAGTTATAACAAAAGTTTTTGTGTAGTTTATTGCAAACTTTCACAAGCCCTCTGAGTAATTTAAAAATTTGTAAGTCATTTAAAAATTGTAAAAGTAAAATTTAAAATGTTTGAACTAATATGGGTTCTTTTTTCACTTACAGTTCTTCGTATTTATTTCTTAAACTAGTGAAGAAACAGAAACACATTCTCGAATTTTTTGACTATTATTAAATAAAATTAACAAATAATATGTAATGATTTTTTTGCACGTAATATCTTTGAATAAACAAATTTTATAATTGTGAGCAAACATTTCTCAATTCGCTTAAAAAGTTCTCGAGAAATATCGAAATACGCGAAAAGTAAAAATAGCAAGGGGTAAAATTTTTGAATCACTATTCTGACCAAATTAGTTTGAGATATATGGTGGTCCTTCTATGTTTTAATACCTACTTTCTATATTTTAGGGGTAAAAAATTCGAATCCGTCGAAAAAAATGTTATGTTTATTTAGAGAAAGTACGCTTTTGTGTCTGATTTCGGAACTTGAAATATCACTTTCACTAATTAATTTAATTTTATTTTATAACCGTAGTTAAACAGCAAACTCAATTTTGAGCTTACGACTACCGATGTTCAACTCCGTAGCCATGTAATTTTGAACCCTATATAGAAGACGTGGGAAATCCTAGATCAAATATAGAGAGAAATATGCATTCGTGGAGGAATTACATCAGGAGTGCGGTTGTGGAGAATCTCATTTGCGTTACATGGTGAGGAAAACCATGAAAGCCTCCCACGGTTAGCCTGAAGGCAATGAGAATCGAACTCACCATTTGTCTGTTATTGAGGATATTTTACTTCAACATTGCAGCCGATGTGAGCCAATTGCGGGATTCGCATCGACCAGCCATCGCTGGGATTCGAACCCGGTTCACCTCATTGGAAGGCGAACGCTCTATCCCCTGAGTCACCACGGCTAACTAATTAGAATATTTGAAGCCACCATTTGAAGCAAACAACACAAGGTTCGTAGAACGTGAAGATCTAATCATTAGATCAAAAATGAGGGTAACCTGACCTCTGTTTTCTTGCAAAATGAACATTCGTTTGAATATTTTTTTTTCTATTTTTAATTTCACGTTCCTTTCAATATTTTTTTTAAATTTCAAAATAGTTTTCGATTGCAGACAATTTAAATTTTAAAGTACAAGAAAAAATCTATTGTTATCTCATACACTGTAAAAAGTTCGGGATCGAATAACGGTAAAGAGTATCGGCACACAGGGTGCCAGTTTTTTTTACCATAAAATTCATTTTTATGGAAAAAAAATATCGTATTTATTTTAATTTTTTCAGTAACAATTACCGAAAATTAGTGAAAGTTGCTGTAAAAAGTAAATCTTGCTGAAGAAAAAAAAATGTCTGCAAAAAAAGGTTACTGTAAAAATTACGGTACAATATTTTACGAAAAAATGGATTTTATGTGAAAATGAATTTTACGGATGATAGACCGTACTGGTACTTTATACATTAATTTGATCCAGAGAACTTTAAATTGTGGAAATTTATACAAAAGTAGCACGGGATACACTTTTTTCAAGATAATTTACACTTTTTTGGATTATTTGTTTTAACAAATCATTTTGATGTCCATACAGACATATTCAAGTTCAAAATGCCAAAACTTAAAAAAGAATTATTACTACAATGCTTAAATAAATATAAAAAAATTAAGTTTTGCATTTCCGAAGCTTTTCTTTTAAATACTATATGCTTCACACTTCCAAGCAAATGGAATGAAATTCAATTCATATGGTACTACTTGAAAAACTTTATGTAGTATGTCTTAAAAGTCAAGCCGAATTCGATCTAAACATTGTATAGGGGTGTTCCTAGACATAATATCTTTTGAAATATCTACGAAAAGAAAAAACCAAACTGTTGAGACTTCCATTGTTCCGAAACTATGTGTTTTTGAGAAAAGTTATTTTTGACAGTCACAACTCTCTAAATATCTTTAAAAATATTATTTTGATTTAGATTTTTAAAATATGTTTTTGAAGTGTTATCTTGAATATACTTTAAAATAAATATAAAATTTTTATTCTTTACAATTTATTAATTTAAGTACAAACAAACGTATATATAGTTTTTAAAATTTTTATATATAAATCACTAGATATTTTATTTTATACAAAATCATTAAAAGCAAAATATGTGCTATAATAGAGCCCTGAATCTAAGCTTTTGCTGCATTTAACCTGGGTACGACCCAAAACAAGTCTAGTTACAAAAGAAAAGAACAAACAAAAACTACTTAAGATAGTTAAGCTGCTCCCAGATTGCATCGGGCATAGACATATACATATATCATCAGCAGTAGATGGATTCCACGTCGGAGACCCTGTTGAGCCTGTTTAACTACTCAGTGCAATGTGATTAAGTTTTTATTCAATCTAATTCGGAATAGATAAAATGTCATTTCTGAACCCAAAAGTTCATTTGTCTTCTGGAGTGGGCTAAAAGATAAGGAACCACAGTGTCGAACATTAAAGTCTACATTCACTATAGATGGATCGACTACTTATCGCTGGTTACAAAATCAAATAGGAGAGTTATTGTTCATCTTTGCCTTAATTTTTAAAAGATACATACTATTTTTACCAAAATAAATGTTTTTTTTTTATTTATTTATTTATTTATTTATTTATTTATTTTTTGAAAGATAAAGCTTTGCGAAATGCAGTTCAGTGACTTTGCTTACAGTGTTTAGATTGGAGAACTCCGAGTATAGAGAATTCTGTGTCAGATTAGAGAAAACCAAAATCAAAGTATTTGTATCATATTCTGATTACTAGATTCGATTATCGGTATTGGTAGTCAAAATTTTTTTTGTGGGGAGGATAAATTACATACATCACTATGATGTGTGATGCGTTATATTATCGATGTTAGACAGATTTTAAATTGGTGTCAATTTTATTTCAAATCCATAAATGCAGTATAGATAGATTTTTTGAGAGACACGGTTACACTTCTTTTTCAAGGATAGATTTAAGAATCTTTTTAATGTTTTAGGTAACTTTTGTAAGCGAATGAAGAATAGAAATAAAGTTTTTCTTTGTATATTGAATACTTGAATTTTATTAGTTATCATATTGATTATTTGTTGACCAGTCTGTGTAGGGATCAGAGAAATGGCCTTGCATCAGAAAGGTTCTGAGTTCGAATACCGGGCAAGACATGGATGTTCCTTCATTCCCTGTACTATCTGTCTTTACTGTGGGAACAATGTTGGCCTACCCAATATGGTGCCCCTGAAAGAGTGGTCCACAAAATCTGCCCTTCAAATGCCTGTATGATGAAAGGTCATTGGACATTAGGTATTGGAAAAAAAATATTATTATGTTAGAAATACATTCTGGATCAAATTATTTCAATCCCTAGCAATTTATTCAAAAGTATTTGGAGTAAAAATTAGATTTCTTATTACTACAAATATGCAACAAGTCACACATGCTCAGTTAAATCCTTAAACCATACAAGTTAATCATTCTGAATTATAACTCTACGAAGCTAAGGTTCACTCAGAACTGGTATATGGTTTAATTTAAACTGATGTCTGGTTCAGATTATGCGGTTAAACCTTGTTTTTACTTTTTTAAATGAGTAAGTAAGTTATTTTCGTGAGAATTTTTCTGATAATACAAAATATTAATCAGTTTGCACCTGCATATTGATTTTATCATTTAAGAAACAACAATAAAAGTATCATTTAGATAATCACAAATTTTCTGATATTGTATAGTTACAAACATTATAACAAATTTACTTAATAAAACGTTACATAATAAAACATTGACATAATAACATTGTAAAAAATTAAACAATAAAAAATGGAGTGATAATAGATTTCTTTGTTTAATATCTAACAAATATGCAAACTTTTAATAAAAATTTCTATTTTAAATCACACATAAAATTTTTTAAACATTTTTAAATAAAAAAAATTTTTTTAAAAATCAATATTACTTTTAGCAAAAAGAGTTTTATTTTTTTTTTTGAAAAGCAATTTTATTAAATAACAAATATTGCAGATAACTGTAAAAGTAAATTTGAAATAAGCTTTCACAATAATATTTCTTTCTCAAAGATGTAGTGTAGTTAAAAGATTCATTGTATAATAGAAAAACTGATTAAAATTTTTCTTAACTAGCATTATTATAGGAAAAGTTTAAAAACTATTTTAAAATAATTGAACAAGATTTTGGGAGCAGTTTTTTCAAAGGAAGAAGAAGAAGAAAAAAACTTTAAGTTCAAAAACACGTTTTATTATTAAAAAAAAATAACCAGCTATTTCAATAGTAGTCTTTTACATTCCTGCGAACTTTAAAGTTCCCAATTTCTTCAACCGGATGAATACTTTCCGACCGACCCAACTGAAAATTTAAGCAAGCTTGCTTCAGTTGAAAACTATCGATTACGTTCTAGTCATTTATCATTCTGTCTTTTAGCACTGCAAAGACCTGGTCGATTCAAAAACTAGAATTCGCCTACTTTTTTCCCTTGCTTACTGTTTACTAAGATTTATAAGTTCCACATCTATATTACCCCATCTGGATTATATCTCTTTATATGGACAAAATAAGAATAGATGCAATCTGTAATCTTGTTTTAAGAAAAATTCTGATCCTTAACACATCATGAAAAAAGTTTTGAAACTTATAGTTTAAGATTTTTGTTTGGCTGTTGATTTTGAGAAGTAGATCTTTTCTTGTATTTTAGTTGGTTTTTTTTTTTATTTGAATTTGACGTAATCACACTATTACGTGGCGTTTGAATATTATGAATGAATTAAATCGCTTTTAGAAATATTCTGTTCCTTAAAACATTGTGCAAAACGTCATGAAACTTATAGTTTGAGGTTTTTCATTTGGTTGTTGATTTTGAGAAATAGATTTTTTTAATAATTTATTTCATTTTTTTACTTGAATGTCAGATAATCATACCACTACATTGCATTTGATTATTCTGAATGAATTGAAATCATACTACTAGTAAAAAAATGTGTGAGTCATTCATATATTAAGAAAAATGCTTCGTACAATAATGGCTAAGAAATTTCTGAATTTTCTTAAAAGAGAACAAAGAAAATTAATACGAAATATTTAAAAAAGAATTAGTGATTAGTAAGAAATATTTTACAAAATATTTGCTTGAATAAAATTAATACATTAATGCAAAACTAATGCATCTACTCATTTATTTAAACTATTTTTCTCGTTACTACTTTTCTCGCATTAAAATCCGTTTTTAATACAAATCCCTCAATCAAATGTTTCTTTAATCAATTTTGATTGAAAACTGCTTTTTAATGGTGTTATAACATCGTCAATTAATTTCAACTTACTCCTCAGTTCAAGTTACTTGGCAATTTTCAAAATAACTTGTACAAGGAGTCTTTGAAAAAATTAAAGATAATTTGTTTTTAATGTAAACAATTATAAAGTCATGATATTTCATGCAAAAAAAGTATACGTTCTCTCGTAAATTCTCGTTTGAAATGCAGAACTTTTATTTAAAACAAAATTAAGTTTAAAATACCTCAAAATGCGAATCTGTACATTGAATAAGATTTTCCTGGTAATTTACAAATCTCCAAAATTTGAATTGAATCTGTATAGCTCATTCTGTCCATTTTGAACATACATTTGTACATACTTTATGTATTTGTACATACTTTATGTATTTGTACATACTTTATGTATTTGTACATACTTTATGTATTTGTACATACTTTATGTATTGTAATTTATTCATGAAATTGAGAAGAAAGTTATGTATATTTCTAAATTTGGATATAATGTGTACTTTAATAAATAGTAGAAATACATTATTTGCATGTTCACGTTTGATTACTATTATACTTAAAAAATAACTGTTTTTTTTTTAAAGTAAAAGAACGCGTTATCTATTTAGTCTTTTTTAATTTTTTAAAATATTTTTAAGGAATTTTTATAATATGTTTTGAGTCATTTGGATAAAATAATATTCACATTTCTTGAAAGCAATACTTGAACGGAAGCAAAGCTTATGTTATTTAAAATCCCCTAAACCCTAAAAAAACTTATGTTATTTAAATAAAGTTAACATTCTATTATGAGTCTAAGTACACAAAGAAAAAAATACACTCAAAACTACAAGAATATGGTAAAAATTACTGTGTTTCTGGCTCGTTAGGAGCATCAAAAAGCTCGATAGTTTTTACCGAAGCGTTTTGGTAATGACTTTTTGGTGAAGTTAGCAATAAAACATGCTTTTTGTTACCATGGTGTTTGTTTGTAAACGTGGAGAAATTTTAGCAATTTTATCATGATACTTTAGGGCATGGCCTAATCTTTTATTCGGTTAAATTTACTTTTATAGATTTTTATTTTTCACTAAATCTGTGGTAATAAAAGCCATTATTTTGGAAACCAGAATTACCATATGAAGGGAAAAATTACCAAAATGCTTTAAATACCTTAGATTTGATTTTTTTACAGAATTATGTGGTTATTTATGTTACTAGAAATCTCATTACCTTATACAGCGGTAATTTTTCCAGATTTGTTTCCTCCGTGTACCGATAGTATGGCTCAGTGCTGAATTTATTTTTCTGATAGTGTACTTAAAATATTCTAACAAATAAAGATATAAATTTCTTTCTCTTATTATGAGAGCTTAGAAATCTATTTATACGAATACTGAAGAATGATTTTATTTCTTCTCTTTTCTTGTCCAAACAGTAAGTGAATTTATAACCATGATTTGCTTGATATTTTTTAATTAAAAAATATTCAGACATGATTATTATGAGACCATTATTACTCTCTAAATGTATATATATTTTTTTTTATAAAAATTTAAAGCTAAGAAAACCAATAAAGCGGGTATTTGCAGAAATGTCGGAACATAAAAATTAAATATAAACTTTAAAGACTGAGTTTAAATATATTACACCAGAAAAATTATACCTAATGTAATAAACTTTTTCAGAGGTTTGTGGAGAAAACTTATAGTTAAATTTTATAGTTGTGGATGATTTATGACACCCATTATTTATTTGATGCAATTTTGGATTATTCTGAATTGTATCTTACACACTTCTGGTCGCAAGAGTATTTATTCTATGGAATTTGATCAAGAGGATCTAGTTCTATCCATCTACTCTCCCATCTCAAAAAGTATACTTACAAGATGACTCTTACATATGACTGTAAATTTGTTTCAGTAGGCAGCTGACTCTCACAGGTAGTTACATTAAAATGATATTGCTGGTTAAAAAGTGAAATGCATACGGTAGTAGTTCATTGGAACCTCATCATAAATTATATTTGGAACTCAGACTTTGATTACACGAGCCAAGGGCATAAGAATTCCTAACCTTCAAGCAAATTTTTATGGCACTTTAGATAGCATCTGAAATCGATTGGGTAAATTTGATATACGGCAGTAGTTAATGCTTACCGTTGTTTCGATTTTCATTAGACATTATATGTTACAAAACATTATTTGAACAATTGTTTTTGAATATTTATTTTTGTTTCTAGAACAATAAATGACCTATTTTTTTAAACATGGCATACTTCTTTTTTTATGCTAGTTGACTCAATAAATAATACTGACCAGCATAAAACCGGCAATAATTTTAAATCACTAATATAAATTTTTTAATATCACTTTGTGTATACTTGTTCTTTTATGTTATCAAATTTAAATTACTTAGCTTGCATTTGAACTCCTATTTTAATTTTTTTTAATGCATATTTTTTTTTATAAAATGGTTTCTCAAATTTACTTTATTAATCATATTTATATAAAGAACAGTGCTTACCGGGAGGTGAAGAAGCTGAGCACAACGACAAGAGTCCTGAGGCGCGAAGCACTACAGTTACACTTAAAGATCGCAGTACCACTGTCCAACGGGATGTTGCTGATATACTCTGGACATTGCATAACAGCAGAAAAATCCACATAATGTTCCAAAAGCATGGTATTGAATAAGTCAGTAAACATAACGTTCTCCACCCTTCATACCACTCGTTATCATTTTTCAAGGGGCACATGCGGGAACAAAATTACGAACTTAAATCACGAAATGAAATTTGAAAGCCCAAATAAACTCGTCAAAAAGGCCTTCCAATGGCCTTACGGCGACTTTCACGTCATCTATTGTTAATTTTTTAAGCTCCTAATATGAAACAGAATGGTAGAAATCAGTTTAAAACAAAAGAAAAAGTTTTGGAAATAAGTTCTACTAAAGCGCCTCTAAGCAAAGATTCTCACTCCAAAATTAAATGGAGAAGAGGTATGTTGTATATCCTTGCCTCTGGCCTGACTACACAGATTCTAAGTAAATGCCGGTCCGTGATCGGTAGGATACAGAGGCCGGACTATTCGTCGTCCGGAAGGAGGCGCTGTAATCCAGAGACTCGTTCGATAGCCATCCGGCAATCGCAGTAGGTCGGTTAATAGCTTCGAAATGCACGTCTGGCTTTCGCCTTTTAAAAAGTTTTTCTCTAACTTTTTGAAATCATTATACGCCAGGGAAATTGTGTTTTTCTCCTACAAATTTCGTTAATATTCATTAGAAAGAAATAGCGATAGGGTTTTTGATGTTATGTAGACATAATTTAAAATTTAAGATAAATTCGCATAGACTAGGAATTTATTATGAATAGAATAAAGATCATGCAGTCACTATTCTAGCCTAGAGGAATTTTATCTTTAATTTATTCTCATTTGTCCTTTTAAACAAGTTGGTTTTATTATTTATTAAGAATTTCTCAACGAATTTTTCGGGAAATACTAAAGGAATGTTTTATTTTATTCTGTTTTGCAATCTCTCAGAACTAAACAAATTTATCTTTGTCGTGATATACTTCGAATAAACTTTTTCCTGTTTTATTTCTTATTTTTCTCAGTTATCTACTTTATATTTTGTGTATTATCTATCTCTGAATTTTTAATTAAAATTATTTTTTCTGGATCTTTTAAGAAAGTTTAATATTTTTATGATTTTAAAAAATATATGTCTTATAATATTAGATATAAAAAAATCGCAAAACTTGTCACATTACTGTTTAAATTATTTCTCTTATTTCACATATATAAATCAAATTTGTTTCACTTACGCTGTTAAACTAATTTGAAAGATCTTTTTTATCTTTAAATAAAACAGTGATTCTGTATACAGTTATTTGATATATGTATCCAAACTAAAACGATTAATAATATGCAGTTTTTGTAGTTAAAAAAAAATACCAAGCTTCTCGTAAATATCCAGATATATTGCCTAATAAGACATCTAGAGCCACGGAACTTCGGAAAAATAAATAGCGTTTCTTTTATTTATTTTTTTTTAAAGCAAAGTTGTCGAGATTGACATTGGCTATTTTCCCACTGTCTATGAATACTCCCCACCTTTGTAAGTTTAAAAATGTGTAAAAAAAAATTGAGTAAAAAAATGTGTCGTAGAGAAAAATAATTACAAAATCATTATTTTCAGCCAAAAATATACAAAAAAAACTTTTTTTTTTCTAAGGAATTTTATATATATTATATAGAGAATTTTTCAAGTATAATTTTAAATTCACACAACTTGTAACTTTACAATAACAATTTAATGTCAACAACGTTTGAAAACTGCCTTAGGATGAAAAGGTAATTAACAAATTATGAGGTACAAAATGCCAACAAAAATTTTCATTAATCAGCTGATTTTTTCCTCTTTATATATTTTAACCAGAGAGTGCATTCATGTAGATTAACTTTGCTTAATAGTGAGAAAAATCCATTGTGAATACGAGAAGCTTAAAAATCGCCCTGGTATATTACTGTTAGATTCACAAATTATTTCCTGTTAGAATGTTTTAAGAAAGATCCAAAGCTGCAACAATGTGTCAGGAACAATGACAATTGTTATTCAGATACCGAACTTAAATAGTGGGCATTAAATATTCCACTCTATAGTCTGGACTATACAAGACGCATTCTGTTAGGAACAATAGAGTCTGGGGTAATCGTTAATGCACGTATTATTAGCATGATAGGTCTTACCGATGCAATACAGTTTCATTATATTAATCATTTTATGTGTATAAACAGTATATTTTTGTTTAATGAGTCCCAAGCTTGCAAAATACTCAAAGACATATTGCTATTCAGTAGCATCGCTAAAAGGGTAAATTACGCGTCCAATATTTACTATTATCATCTAGTACTTCTTAAAAACTTTGAAGAAAAAAAAGGAACGAACTTCACCGTTTCCTTTAATAAAAGTAATAAGTAAAACTTAAGACTGTGGTATAACTAAAAACATTGACTGTAAAATGTCTGGCCGTTAAACGATTTTATTAACCATTTAAGGAGAGTACACAGTATCTGTGGTGGTGGTGGTGTCGTGTCATGGACAGTCAATAATTTTAAATGGGACCGAAGGTCTCATAAACAGCTTCTGCAATTTGAAGGCTATTTCTCTCATATAGGTCCACACAGTATCTGTATAGTCTGGAAGTGAAAAAGAGAGTATGCGCATGTTTGAGTAATAGTTTAAAGTATTATAAATTGAAATACAATTTGTTAAAGTAAAACTGTATATTACCGTGCACCTCTCTTTTTTTTTTCTTTTTTTTTAAAAAAAACATCTTATTTACTCACTGCAGATTCGAAACAAATTTAATTTTTTTATGAAACACATAATGAACTTCTATTTTATTACTGGTGATTTTAGTAAGTCGAAACCTTTGCTGGAATGTTCAGTAATTTTAAATAAAAATATTATTCTTAGCTTGTATAAATCTGATTTTTTACTGCGTCTATATCAGATATTATTATTTTTTACATGAAACGATTTTAAAAAAATAGATTATTAGTTTTAGATAGCTTTACTTTAGTATCAAATAAACTAAATATGTAAATTAACCTGCATCATAAAAGCCCATAAAAGTAATTAAAGCTCTTTTCCACAAAATGTATTCTATATATGAAAAAAGAAAGGACCTATTTTCTATATAGTTTTATAATTTTATAACTTATTATTTTTTTAATATCATTACACTATTAAGCATAAGTATGAATTACTAATAATTTCATCAGCTTTCTATTAAAATATCCTATGTTACTTTTTTAAAGTAATTATATTTTAAATTTTTCTATAAGGACATTATATTTTTACTTCATAACATAGATGGTCAAGCAATCCCGTGACATTTGTGCACGGAAAAAAAGTTCTGCTAAAATTACCATACTGCATAATAATAACAATTCTAGTTTAAAAAAAAAAACAAGATTTGGTAAAAAAAGCCAAAATGTACGGTGTTTAAACCATTCATTTGGAAATTTTTCCGTTCATATACTGATGGTTTACCAGAAATTCTGTTTTTCAGAATTTTAGTTCTTATAACAACACCTCTTGTCAAAAATACAAAACTGAAAACTAAATGTAACTGAATAACTGGTTTTTATGCCATGCTTTAAGATATAATAAAAATTCCAAATTTTACCACATTTCTCATATTTTATCACACATTATAAAACCATATTTTATTGTTAATTTTACCAAAAAATATTACTAAAGCGCATGTATAAAAATTGCCGAGATTTTTGGTATCCCCATAGAGAAGGAAACACGGTAAATTTTACCATATTCCGGTAGTTTTGACTATTGTTTTTTTCAGTGTACGCTTAAGAGTTATGAAGTTTAAGGCTCCACAATTTTGAAATGAATGGTATATGATAGCAAAGTTATCTACATTGTGGCAGAGGAGATCAAGCCACTACCAGGGATAAAACCAGTACTTCACAATGATAACTCATGATGATAACTAAACATTGAGTCATCACTTTTCTCCCACATGAAATATAACTAGCAATTCCTTTAAACGATACAAATAGTGTCCCATATAAGTTATACTTATTACTGTTGAATCAAAACTCTATAAAAATAGTTTACAAATTATTTTTTATAACGCTATATTTTTATTATACCTACCTAGGATATAACGACCAGTTTCTCTAAATGATATAGACATCATCCCAAATAAGAGTTTCTTATAGCTGTTGAAAAAGTTTTCATCCCTAATATAAAGTAAGACACACATAAATAAAGCAATATCATTACTAGCTTTTAACCACACTAACGCGCCTGCTGAAAGAGTTTTTCTTCAAAATGTATCTGTATCTCACAGCGTCTTCTGGTTCAGCTATTTTTCTTCTTTTGCCTTTTTTTTTTGGCGACACTATTTGTTAGAGAATGTATAAGGTCGGATGGAAAAAACGAAATGAGCACCAGTTTTCGACTTGGCTATTGATCAAATGTGCCGCCCAAGATTCTCCATTGGAAATAAAAATCTTTATCCTGTCATTGATGCTCTCCCATGTGTCTTGAAAGAGATAACTCCAAGAATAGCACAGATCCTGGATACCCAGGATTTTTCGAAGTTGAGTTGCTCTGCTCCAATGCATAATTCATGTGCATATGTAGCCTCACTGGGATAGGATTTAATGTTTAATTACTGTGTTATATTATCCGGATACAGTACCGGAAAGAATACAGATAGTTGTAAATGAACGATAGAGATGCTTTCTCAATTATCAAAGCAATTACAGATAGGCATTCTTAATAAATGAATAGATAGAGAATAAGATATTTGAATTGCTCAAAAACTCCAATGAACTACTTAGGGCAGGTTATCATTTGTTTCAACCGAACTTCGGATTTTTTTCTCTATGATTACGGAATATTTAAAAGTTTAAGTTTTTTATTCGGAAATTATTGAGTTGGAAATGAAGTTCTTGGTCCAGATATGTTACATTTTTCTTAAAATGCAATTTCGCTTTAGTAAAAAGTATAGACGTTAAGAAGACTCTATGATAGATTTTGAATGAGTAGTTCTCGTTCGAGAGGAAATGAAAAATATCAAATATCTACTATAAAATGAATATAATTGGATAAATCGTTCCAAGAGGCACTGCATACTAATAGAGCATGCTCGGTTGCTACATATTGTGAAAATAAAGTATCAAAATTCGAAAAGTTTTACATTTTTTAAAGGTTAGTTTATGAATACAAATACCAATTTTATACAGGATCTAGTAATTAGAGTCTGGAAGGTGTCAATGAAAGTTTTATTGAAGACAAAAACAATTTTTGAAATCATCGAAACATAACAGCCATTATGATTTTATGCACTACTGAATCGTTTTCTTTCGTATAAAATTTGGTCGTTGGGAGTATCTTTCCGCTTGGAAAGTGAGTATCCTTCATTGACTTTTCTATAATACACATATATTGCAACGTTTTCTTTACATTCCTTAATTTAAACAAAGGTGTGCAATATTCACCCCCTTTAAAGTGAGTTTTAAAAAACTTGCTCATCTTATGATAAATCTCTAACCATCTTTTGATAAGTCTAAAACTATCTTTTGATAAATTATCATTTATCAAAAGATAATTACACGCAAAAACAACTTTTAGTGAGTATTTGATATTTTTAAGAGTTTATTTTATAATAGTCTAAAACATTTTTGAATTGTAAGTTATAAATTTTTTAGATAACTTTCAAGAATGTATTTTTACATGGCAAAATACAAAATTTGAGTAAAATTAATTGAATAGTATCTGAGAAATTGAATTTCAGAAATGCGACTTTCTCAAAATTTTATTTCTCAGAATCTGACTGATCTCGCTCATATTTCGTCCTTCGACAGTTCAAATTGCACTTTTTAAAATGATGTTAACAATTTTATACCTTATAATTCAAAAATTTTTTTCGACTATTATTAAATAAAATAGTAAAAAATAACGAATATATACTAAAAATTATATTTCGTATGGAATTATATCTGGAAAAACGAAAACGAATTGTGAGCAAAAATTCTTTTATTCACTTAAAGATTTCTCGAGATATGGCGAAATATCTAAAAAGTACCACATATGTACCACTTTTTCTTCAAATTGCTCCTATCCCTATGTTTTAGCGGTGAGTCCTGATTTTGTAACTTAAAATATCGTCAGAACTAATAAATTAGATACGTCACCCACTCAAGCCAATAAGATTGAGCCCTAGAACGTGAATATCCGATAATTAAAATAAAAATTATTCAGGGTGGTCCGTTTTATTTTCACACTGTACAAGGTGATTCAATACAGCTGAAGAAAAAAATTTGAAGAGGAGATAAAGTATGACACGAGTAATACGACATGGGTGCTCCGTATTTTAATTTGGCCGCAGTACATTGTCTTTAATTGTTAACAATCGATAACAAGTGCTAATGCTTGGAATTCATTAAAGTTCGTTATTATTTCTCACTTTTTCTTTTCCTCCAACATATTTATAAATTTATATGTAAACAAAAATGAATCATATATATATATATATATATATATATATATATATATATATATATATATATATATTCCTCCATTAGCCATTTTTACAATTATTAATATTTTAAAACCTTTAAAACCATAAGTACGCGATAAGTTCAACAATAAATTTTTTTTGGTTCATTAGAGAAAGACAATCTTTTGGCACAAGATCCAGATTTAGTTATTCAGCATTATCATAAGCAATGAAAAAAAAATATTCGCACTAAAATGCATTTGCAATTAAAGAATTTTATGTATGAGAATTTTAATGCTCAATCTCCTGTTTGAAATAATTTATGATGCATGCAAAAATGAAAAAAATACATCTTAGAGAAAATAGGAAGTTTTGATTTAATGAATAATAATTTTTAAGCATAAACTAAAATATAATAACTAAACTAAAATAAATAACCGAAACATATAATTTTAGTTAACTTAAGCAGCTCTCCTTATTACATAAACAACGTTTACCTCTCGTTAACGTTAAATCAAATATTGAACATTGAAATCTTTGTGTTGGTAAAATTGGTTATTAGATTTTTAAAAAAAATTGATAAATGTGATATTCTTTGCCTAAAATACAAATTGGTTCTTTGATTCATTCTTATGTGGTTTTAATGAGAAAAATGGTATTGAAAAATTTTAATTTCTTTTGTCATTTTGCATTAGTGTAGAAATAAAATAAAAGATTAAAGCAATAATTTCTTAGTACAACAAAAGAATCAAATAAACAAACAGGAAAATGTATTTTTGGTTCGCTTTTTAAATTAGTAGTTATTATTCATCTACCATAAAATGTTAATTCTCCAAAAAACGATTGACTTTCATAGAACAGAATTAAACGAAGTAGTGTTGTTGTGTTGCGAGTATTTTTCTCACTCACAGTAATTTTTAATTGTTTTAAAGGTTTAAACTATTATTTCAGTTCTTGTTTTAACTAATATACTCATACCATGCTTTTTTAAATGTCTCTGTAATTAAATGAATGTTTTATAATTTTAAACATAGTTTTCAGAAATTTTTAAAAAAATTGCATAATGCTTATATGAATAAAAACACTTATCAAAGCATTTAATAGGAAAAAGAAATTTTGTTTAAAAAGAAAAACACTTTTTAAAATAAAATATTATAAATTTATGTTTAAAATATATTTTAGACCGAAGTCTGAAATAAAGTTGAAATAATTTGATCTAAAACCAAAATAGTTTAACAGACTGAACTGAAATGTACAATATTTTATAGAAATATTTGCTTCAATACACAAGGATTTTTCGAAACCAATTTTATCCCTTCGGGCAAAACAATTTCTTTGGCTTTTAAAATAAGCTTTATATTTTAAAACAAAAGAAAGATGACGCTACTTACCATTCACAGAATATATTATTTACTTCATTTCAGTTTATTCTCTACTTTTATCACAGAATAGTTTTATGCATATTTTAATGATATTATTGGATATATATCTTTAAAAAACGATAACAAATGTGCAAATATTTAATGATTCTTTAGTAATATTTCAATTGTTGAATATTTCAATTTTCAAGTAATTTGAAATTAAAAGTGTATGGCAAGGAATACATTATTTATACTTCAAAGACATACTGCTTTAAATCAAATAAATTAAATATTCTTGCCTACTTATTTTATTTATAGTTCTTTAAATAAGATTAAAAAAATGCATCAAAAGTATTTATATATCGCTATTTACCTCAATAAATTTATAGAGCTTTTAAGATAATTTTCCTATTTCTGCTTAGAAGTTAATTGCAATATATTAAGGATGGTTATATAAAGAAAACACGATGAAAAATTCTCTCTTCTTTGTAATTTTCATCAACTTTAATACCATAATTTCAAATAATATATTTTTTTAAATATTTTAAAGTTGAAATATTTTTCAATATTATATATTTTGAGATCTCGTGCTGAATTTAGAAGAACAATAAAAAAGGGATATCATTTTAATATAATTGTTTGTTTTCATTGTCTATTACCATACTTAATAAAAAAAGTGTTTAAATTATTTATACATAGGTATTGTTATTTATGATTTTTAATACATTTATTGCCTATAAAATTTAAATAACAGATCATGCCATCATTGATTTTTGTGTACTTTTTTTGTCATTTTTTTTTCAAATTTTTGATAAACATCTTGAAATATTTCTGAAATATATTTTCTAGAAAACAAGAAAATAAAAGAGTAAATAACTTCTTCTTTACTGTTTTCGTTAAATGAAAAGTTCATTACTTTGATATGTAAAAGGTTTAACTGATTTCGGGTCGGGCAAGGTTGACTCAGCCTTTCATCCCTTCAGTGGGTCGATAAATGAGTATCAAGCATGCTTGGGAACTAAACACTGGGGGTTCCGCGTTCGGCTGACCACCAAACCGGAACAGCTGCTCCTGCACCCCAGAGTCCAAGGTCAAGAAAACTGAGATGGGCACAGTAGGCCTTGGCCCTCTATGGGCTGTCGCGTCACTGAGTGAGTTGAGAGTTAACTGATTTAATTTTAAAACAAATGATCAATAGCAAAATTAAAAAGCTAAAGAAATATTATTTTATAATTATAACATGTAGTTGAATAACAATTTAATTTATTAACAAACTTAGGGAAACAGTACGTTTTTATGTCCAATCGTAACTTAAAATATCATCTGCACTAGTTATGATCAGATTTAAAATTAAGCAATCCGAACCTTAGTATTGAATGATAGTATGCAGTAATCCGATCATAAGGACAGAAGTATATCCTAATGACCTTAGACACTGTGCAAAACAAAAGTGCAATAGCGGATGTGAAACTGATTAATCAGCTCACCAATTTTTTATTTCTGGAAAATTCATAAAATTCCAATTAATTATAGAACTTTTAGTGGCACTGTTGCTAGCATCCAAGTCGAAATAAAACTTTGTAATGTCTCGTCCGTACAAGTTTTAATTTTAGCTGCATTTTTTTTATCAAAAATTCTTGGTGTATAAAATAACTTTGGAAAGTATTAAAGAGTTTAAGCGTTAATACTGATAAAGACGGACTGCTAGGAATTTCTCGGAAAATACGGTTAAATAACAAATTATTTAATTATTAGTTTACCATATTCCAACCAAACAGTCAAATAATATGAATAAGTTGGTGTTAACTCTGAGAAAAACCGTTTTCATCTAATATGGTTAAAAAACTAGAATTTTAACAGATCAACTGGGTTCCCCTAATGAAGCCACTTTAGTTCCTAGCAGCTAGATACATATTATAGCCGAGAGGGTGTTAATATGGTTATCTCATAATTAACAGAAAGAGGGTTTAAGTCACAGCGTTGATACCACACTATTTCCTCCATTCCTTTCAAGACAAGAAAATTTATGATAGGATACGCTACTCTTATTTACGCATAGATGGCAGCAGCACGACCAGTTGAATTTATTTTTACGGTTTTGAAACCATGCTAGTTGTAAATAGTTTAAAAAAAAGTGCAAAAACCGTATAGTTATGTATTCATAGTTTTTTTTAACTATATTAGTTGTAAACTAATTCAAAACAGACTAAAGGTTAAAAATTATACCTTAACAGACTGCATCCGGTTATTTGACCGTAATTTAAGATTGAAAATTTTTGCAGTGTATATTTCTTCTGAAAACTAATAAAATGGCTAAGTTTTATATAGCCTCTCTGCAAGTTTGACGTTAAATCAAGAATTTTCTTTTATCATTCTTCAATCAATTGGATACTTGATTTATGCTAAAATGCTTAGACATATTTGATTTAAGCATGTCGATTGTTTATTAAAAAAGTGCATTTTTTCTTAGAATCTAAAAAAAATTTTGATTTCAGTTAAATGTTTTGACTTTTCTCTTTTTTTTCCTGTTCTTAAATTTATTTCTATATTAAATATAATTATTTACACGAATCACATACACCATTAATGATTTTCATCCAATATACAAATAAATACGGATGAGTATAATTTATTATAGTAAGAATAAATGCAATTTCTTAATTACATAATACTTTTTCTACAAATTATCAGCAATTTTTTTTCTTTGCATATAGTACATTTCGTCACGTAATAATATGAAATGTAAAGGAAATAGGTATAAGTAAATATGAATTATAACAGCCGCTAAATTGTAAAATGATTACTCTTCAAACCTACATCATCACATAACCATAATCGATTAATGTTATTAGGGAGATCTATAATAACTTAAGCACACAAAAAACATGTTTTTCTGACATTACAGTTTAACGTACACTTTTAGAATTTTCACTCTAAAATTATGGTAAAATAACTGGCAGTAGTCTGCTCAGACGATTAACCGCAAAGCTTTTGGCAAAGAAAATCTTTTATCTTTACGGTTTTAAAACCTTTCTCAGCTGGAATTGTTATAAGATCATAAAAACAAACCTATTTGGTTTTTTAACCATTTACATCTAGCATGGTTTCAATACCGTGGAAAAGAAGATTAACTGGACATAGAAGCTATGCCTTTCGTAAGGTTATGGACGTTGAAAATGCAGGACACAAATTGACAAGCACATAAGATACGAAAGTCTTCATGTGTTGAAAGGAGTAGAGGAAATATTGTGGTGCCAACGCTAACAGACTCCAGATCTGTCGGTCATGAAATTGACAAATCAGCCCTCTTGGCTATATTATGTATATAGCCGACAGACAATATTGCAAAGAATTAAGTGACTCCATTAGGTGAGCTTAATTGGTACTGTAAAATTTTAGTTGTTTAACAGTATTAGGTGAAATCAATTAATAAACGGTTTTTTCTCACAGTCAACAGTTTGTTATTTACGGTTATTTGATTGTTCTGTCTAAGTATAAAATAATAATTAAATGATTTGTTTTTGTTCATTTTTTTCTGAAAAATTTCGATTACGTATAAGATTATCGATAAGTATTATTCGATTACGTAATATTTTAAAACTGAGCTTCATTTTAAAAGCAAGCAATAAATATTTTTAATGCAAATTAGTTAAAAAATTCCTATTATAAATTTATAAAACGTTATAAATGTGTATAAATGGGAGCGGTCAATTGATATGTAATTTTATTATTTTAAATAAGTCATTTGATGATTTGTTTTTACAAAAATGAATAGTTAGATTTCAATTCATGATGCATTTAATCTAATTTTTATTTCCTTTTCAAAGAGTAGGAAGAAAAAATATATTTTCTCATTTCAGATTTGCACGAACTTTCAATAAATTATGATAATATAAGTTCAAAATGTTTTCAAATAACGTGACTTATGACGAGGAGCCTGGAAATACTTTTCGCTGAAACGTTTGGAAAAACACCATCTGTTTAGTAAAAAGCCTCTCCAAAAAGCTAAATTTTATTTAAAAAATTAGTCATCTTTAAAACTTCACGAAAAGCGTCAAAATATTTGGCGTAAATGGGTCACGAATGTGGGGAGGGGGGGGGGGTGAATAAGAGGAGCAGTTAATGTTTCATTGCAAAAATAAGGCAAGAATTTTAATAAAAATGTCAAGCAACCCATAGAGTTAAAATAGCACTTTTTTAAAAGCACTTTTTTGTTCTAAATTTAATATTTATGTTTAAATACAGGTTCCTGGAATATTTCTCCTTTTTTTATATTAATTATTATGGAATTCATAGTAAAAATTACTTTCATCCTTTACACATTAAACTTACATAGATTCTGCATTAAAAAAGTTGTTTTCCTACGATTAAGTTCTTTTCTAAAGTTTTAATTTAATCTTTTTGAATTTGCATTAAAACATGCCTAGATCCATATAACTTTTTTTTGTCAAGAATTTGATAAACAAGAATGTATGTTATGATTTATATTAAAAAAAGTAAGATTTTTCCCAAATAAGCAAAATGTAAAACAGAACAACGCAATTTTATGCTGCCTAAACAATTTTCGAGAAAGCTAAAATTTTATCACTAAAAAAACGTTTAAAAAATCGTTTTCTAAAAATAACGTTAAAAATGTAAAACGTAATGTTATAATCTCAAAAAAGATGTTTCAAAAAAGGATATTGTCGTAAAAAAAAACGTAAAAGTTTTTCTTTTGACTATGTAACCTTGATGCCTCGGATACTTTAGGAATAGAGAATTGTTTGAACATCATAATACGATTCGAATAACTTCATTTCGAAATTCAAAGAAGTTTTAAACTTCACATTCCTTTCCAGTTCGGAAATGAAAGCACATTTTCCTTCACTTTTGAAACTAGCAACGTGAAAAGTAATTAAAAAAATAATGTTTGCTCATATATGACAACAATCGAGAATGAGGACATCCTAGTTTGCATATTTATTTATAGTTTAAAATTTTCTACTAAAAATAACTTTAAGTTATAATGCCATTCACATGGGAAACACTTTTTAGTCACATTACCGTACTGTTATGATTATAACATTTCTGGGAAAGAAACATTATTCTGGTCATAAAAACCAAAACATACGATATTTTAATTATTCATTTGGTAATGTACAGTTCTTTTAATTAATAGTTTACCTGATTAATTGATGGTTTAAATGATATTCTAGTTTTCAAAATTATAGTTCTTATCGTTCATATTTAGTACCAAAACGAAACTGAGAAGTAAATTTTACCGAATAAATAGTTTTTATGCCTTGTTCTAAGATATCATCATAAAATTATCAAATTCTAAAACATTTTTCACATTTTATCATATATAATAAAAACCATTTATCGTTAATTTTACCAAAATTATTACCAAAGCACTTTGGTAAGAGTCACCGAGTTTTTTGGAGTACTGATTTTTCTAGTGTTCCTATCGAGTCAAAAATAAGCTTAATTTTGCCATAAAATATTAGTTTTAATCACAGTTTTCTCAGTTCATTCAAATACTTTAAAGAAGCAGCTTTAAATATTATAAAATATTAATAGTTTTGAATTATTAAAATTTGGAGAATTCGTGATTATATCAACAAACAAAAATGTAACAAAAGAAATCCTTTTTTTTTTTTCAAAAGATTAAGTTTGTTTAAAAAATATATTCGAATGACAGGTATTTCCCATGGGAATTTATTCTATTTATCTAAACTTATTTTCATCATCAAATCTAAGACTTAAAACCAAAAGTTATCTATTGTAACAACTAACAATATTTGCTCCTCTCATTTTTACACCTGACTTAATAATGCTCACACTTTCTTATAACGAAGAACAAAAGCAATATTTTATCTTTTTTTTTTGTCGTCATGGAGAAAAACTAGTTGATTATTTCACATCCGGAAAAATGTTCATACCTCTAAGATGATAATGATTTAAACATGAATTTATGACGCACTCAAACAAAAGTTTGTCCATTTAAAATAATTGTGTCAACCCAAACTAGGAAGTTAAAGTGAATATATCGAAATTAGAAAATGATTAATGCTGTTTCTGAAGTTTTAAACTCTTAGTGTTATCTCGTTGGCTGCCGAACAGACGTGTGTCTTCACGTTTTACACGCATTAACTGCTGAAATTACAAGTTACAGGAAGCTGCCTGGCATCTTAAATGACTCGTGATAATTATACCTGACTGACCCTTTTGCCCCAGACGGTTAAACTCCTTCCCAACATACATAACTCTCAAGCTACGTCCCCGGAGGATAATCGGGCATGGATCTTCAGTGGGAAGTGGTTAGTTCTGGGCCTCGGAAATCCAATCGCTTATCGAGTATAGTTTCCCGGGAAATGAGTATTGGTTCTTCCAAGACCGACATTGGGTCAGCGATGTTATATCCTTGTGTAAGGTAATTCAAAAGTACCTTACTGCGGACTGGATGATTATGTATGTTATTCGAACAAAGCTGGGGCCAAATAATGGAGTCTTTGTCTTTCTCGCCAAAGGCTCTTGGATTTGAGAGCGAGCTTATCTTGGTTAGAATTTCTGACCTATGGTCTAGGATGTTTATATTAATGAAGCTCGCAAATAACGTGAATATTGGATTGAATGAAAGGGCAGATATCTCTGTATTTATAAAATCAAAAATTAATGTATTACACGCGTAGAAAAAATGCTATAATTTAAATATATTTCAGTATTTTTTTAAAAATATTTTAAAGTATTTTAATAAATTTAAGAATATGCCAAGCTGTAATAAAACATATTTCTGAAACTTATCAAAGTCTAAGATGGAGTTTAGCACATTAAAATTTTAAAAACTGTACTGAAATTATTATTAAAAATTTATTCTTTAAAAATGCAAAATACCTTAAAATGAAAATATAATGCTAAAAAGAATTTTGCGATGTTGCTGACTAAAAAGCTGAGGTTAGGGATGACTAAAATCGGTTTTTGTTGACTACAATACTGTCAATGCTAATTTTAGAGATAGTAAAATTTTCGGTTAGAATCACATCATCATCCCTCATCCTTTCGATTTAGCTATAACAACATTCAAAATGTTTTTCTTAGAGGAGCATTTGTCCAAATAAATGATTCGTAAATTTTCTTGAGATTTCAATTATAATTTTAAACAGCAAGAAAAATAAGGAAAACATCCAATTATCCAATCCTATAGAATCATTAAAAAATTTTATGTAAATGAAGAAATAATTCAAGTAAATTCCTTAACATCGTTTAACGAATTTATAAAACTAAAACAGCGAACAATTACAATGCGAATCACTTTCTTAAAACCTTAAGATTGTAATACCAATTTAAGCTAGCATTAGCATAAGGTATTTTTTCTTATGGAGTAAGATAAGACAACATCAGATGACACACGCACACACACACACACACACACACACACATATATATATATATATATATATATATATATATATATATATATATATATATATATATATATATATATATATATATATATATATATATATATATATATATATATATATATATATATATATATATATATATATATATATATATATATTCATATTTGAGCCAATGCTTGGCAACTGACAAATCAAACGCGCTTCATTACTACAAAAAGAATGTAGCATAAAAAAAACTCCCTCTATTTACGCTTTTAACTCCATCTGCGCTTTTGCTTTCATATTTTGTAATCTGACAATCTTATTAAGAAAATACTTTAAATCATTCTTGAAAGATTCCGGTACATGTAAGTTCATTGTAATTCGTCACTCGCTTTATAGATTTCGTTTTTTGTTTTTTGTTTTCTGTTTTTTCTCGACATTTTCTTTTTTGTTTTTTGTGTGATATTTTTTTTACTTAATGTGTTCTACTTTGTTTCAATTTTCTTAGTGTTCCTCATTCTATCTTTGATTCCTCTCATTCTTTTATTGATATATTTTGTTTTGGCTATATTGAAACAATATGAGAAAGCACGCGCAATTTTTTTCGCGGATATAATCGTGAGCTAAAGAAGAGATTATATCGTTTCCTTTTTGTATTTTCTGCTTTTTAATACATCTATTTTTCTAAAATATTCTATTTTAATAATTTTTCTTCTTCTATTCTCATTAATCTTTATTAATTTTTATTATTTCTTCTTTATTTTCAACTTACTTTATTTTTAACTTTACTACTTTTATAATTTATTTGAACTGCTACTACATGTTTCACCCTGTTAAGAAGTCTATATTATCTAAATTATCTCTTTGCTTGAGCACTTTAGCATCCAAATAGAGTCTTGGTGCTGCCACCTAGTGTGGCAGAAATTAGACTTCCAAATTAACATGGCTAACGGTATCTCACCCATTGTGGTGGTCCTGAATGTGAGGATACCACTTCTGGAGAACGCACTAGGTCTGCTCATAGGGAAGACTGATTGTGCAGCTCATAGGAAATAATAAAAAAAATCTCTTTGCTTGCAAATTATTAAGAGTGTTCTTCAGTTATAGTGCCTTAAACTTAAAAAAAAAATATCATTAAAGACAGAGTTTAATTCATTAAAAGAGAGAGCTTTTAAAAACAACCTTAATGATAAATTCTCTCAAAAACATTTTTTCCATCACAAATCCTGTTCCTTAAAGTTCATAAAGTTCATGAAACAAACATCTTAAATTTTAATAAAGTAGTTGATAAAAGCGTTCGATGCAATGCAGCAGTTACCACAAAAATCATCGAAGTGCATTAGGTGACTTCTCATACCATTTCTTTTCAATGCTTTTAGCCGAAAAGAAAATGTAAAAAGAAAACATAACTGATTTTCCACCACCTTCCAACTTTTTGCGGAAACGATTAACTCTCAAAAAATAACTGCCTCAAACAAATGAAATTTCCCAACAAAAAATTTTCTTCGATGCCTTATCAATGTTTTGATATATCTGTATCGTTTCGATTGTTGTTCACTAAATTTTTTTTGTCTTTTGATTACGTTATTTGTTATCGGAGTTAAGATTGTTTTTTTTTTTTTTTCGTTCTTCTTTGTTGATTTGACTTCAGTCTTTGATATTGATTTTGTAGTAAATGTTTCCAAGTCTAATATCTTTTTTGTGGGTATTCTTTTATAAATTCGGAAGAAAATACATTGAATGGGGTACTGTTATTCTAGAAAAGAACATTTATTGAAGCGTAGAAATAACAAATTTTATTGATCTTCTTGTTTGCAGATTTTTGAATTGCACTCGGAAGTTAAAAAAAAAAGTACATAAGCATAATGTTTATGGTCTTAAAAAACAATTGTTGTGACATTTAATCATCGCTTTTTTGTAGTAACTTACAAAAAAAATCAATCATCAAGATAAAAAAAAATAAGGAAGGAGCTTAACATCAAAAAACAAACAAAGATTGTGATACTTTAAAAAATGTGTTTTTTCATATAATCGTAAAAATGTTGTTTTATAAAAATTTTAGGTTTAAAATTTTAATTAGTTTTAGGAAAAAAGGATTTAATACTAAAATTCTTGTATTGTTAGTGTAAGTCTAATTTATAGTAATGTTACAAAAGAAATATATATTTATAGTAATGTTCCAAAAATGTTTTAAATAAAATTTTTATCACTCCTTTAGATCTTTGTAATTTTTACATCCATTAATATGTATTTTTTTAATAAATTATGATTCAAACTACCAATGTACATACTATTTTAAAAAAAATATATGCAATAGTTAACTTTTTATTTGTTTTATTCTTTTCATTCTTTTGTTTGTCAAACATTCGTCATATCCTATTCACGAAGTTTGAACTAAAGTTCACATTTATTATGTGTATGTAATTATTTAAGCGCTACTCAAGAATGTAAAATACAGTAACGCAAGTTTATGATAAAAACAAATGTTATTATAATGCAAAATAAGGGAAAATATATAGAGACAATAGAGGACGAATTTTAAATATTATTTATTTTCTTTCGTAAAGTTCTTCAATGTGCCTTTTCAGGACTATTATTAAGTTTCTTACAACTGATTGAAAAATACGAACTTTTTGCTCTTTATTTAGATGCTTTTGCTTGTCTAACATTCGCCAAATGTACCTCTTAAAAACAAATATAATTTTACGTAACGTTTCTTTCTCTAAATTCGTTTTATCTGAGGGTGCTTCGGTGCTCCTAAGGGTTGGTGTGGTTGATATTTCAGTGGTATTATCCAACTCTTTAATCTCATCTTCTGCCAGTTCATTCATTTTTGACTGATTAGTTTTTGTATTCCTAAAGACATTAGATGGCTCACTGTTTGGATTTAAAAATGTTTCTTTAAAAATGTTTGTGCTTACTTCACCTTGCGGAGTACCGTCCTGTGTAGCATTCGGATATAAATGAGGATATAATGCATCGAATATCTCTGAGATATTACTAGAAAATGTTCCGTTTTCAAAAGATTCATGAAATTTGGCAATTGGTTCTGACCATGAAGCGTTTCTCAGAATGCGGATTAAGTTTCGGGTTCTGTTTCGGTTTTCCTCAGCGTTTATGATTTTGGGTGGTGATATTTCAGTTTGCTCATCATTTTGAATTAAACTTTTTCTGTTAAAATAAGTGGATGCATTGCCTTTCTTATTTTTATAATCCTTAAAGTACGGCAAAGATTTAGTCTTTTCATAACTGTTCTTTAATATGTCAAATATTTTCAGAAGGAACTCAGTGGAATTATCTAGTGTCTTTGAATTACTCTCCAACAGTCTTTTTCTCCATGCCACGTCGTCTAAATTAGAACTCGGTCGTGCGTCGTCGTTCATTGTAACATTCTCAGGCCGAGTGGGGTTAAAATAAAATGAACCTGGCGGTAGTGTTTCGGCAGGTATAGTAAAAGTCGTATCATTAAAATAGAAAGACATGTTCCCTTTTCCCTTTTGCTTGTTATGCGGTGAAGATGCAGCTTTCGCGTAACCATTCTTTAATAAATTAAATATATTAACTAGAGACTTGTTTGAATTACTTGATTTTGCTGTATAATTCTCTAGCAATATTTTTCTTAAGACCTCTCCCATTAAACTCGAGTTTAGTTTTGTTACATCTAGTGTTAGTTGAGATAAGTTCTTTTTTAATAGATTACCCCATTTGTTATCATCAGTAATAGAGGCTGTCTGATAAGATAATTTTGTTGGCAGTGTTACAGTAGATGAATTACCTTGTTTTATTGCTGCTTTATGAAAGTACATCGGCCTGATTTCGTTTTTATTATTGTGATTATTTCTATGTGTTGTATTCAGTGCAGAACCACTTTTTAAAAGGTCATATAGATTCATTTCCGTAACATTATTCTCTAACAATTCTTTTGTTGGTGATTCGATGCTTAAACTTGAATTTAGTTTGATGTTATTTTTCCTTTTATCATACACATGTCGAGAAAAGTTCTCTAAATTTCCCCATCTGGTATCGTCACCAGTAATATTTCTAGACATATTTTTGTGAAGATCTGCATTTCTTTTCAGGTATAAGTGCTCTGGTTCAATAAAAAATCTTTTATAATTTCCTGGAGTCCTATTTCTTCGGTTTCTAGCAAACTCCAAGTTTCCATCTACGTATTTGACATTTCGTCTACCACCATTTTCTGTGTTTATAAAATTATTGGCATATTGAGTATTTTCATTAATATCATTTTCAAAGTTATAAGAAGTAGGCCAACGGCGTGATGCATTAATTTTGATCCGCTTTTTATTTTCTAGAATATATTTAAGTCGCGCTTGTCTTCCCAAATTCATCAGAAGTACATCGGGAATTTTAATGTTGATAATCATGTTATTCCTTGTATTTGACACACCCAATGAAGCGTCATTTTCTTTAAATTCCTTTAGAGTGCGACGCGATGGTCTTTGAGATATATTTCTAAAGTTCTCGGTGGACAACTTTGGTTTGTGTTTCCTTTTCAGTTTTTCCTTTTTCAACTTCTTCCTTAAATATTCCTTATATTCTTTAAAAGTTTTTATATTGGCTGGAAATTTTATTTTTTTGTATCTATGTCCAGGCTGTACCCGATATAATTTTCTATGCTTCAGTTTCTTCTTGCGCATTTTATTGATCTTTTTTTTTAATAATTGCTGCTTATGTGCATATAATTGTGTAATTGCGGAATGTGCTTGTGTAACTGTAGAAAGACCGGTAGTGGTAACGTTAAGAACGTCAACACTTTTATTATAAAACTTGATTACACCCATTCCAGTATCTGTTAAGAATGCTTTCTCGGTACTTGACTTGTTCAGTTTAATCAATCTGCAAAAAATAAATAAATAAATAAATAAATAATTAAATAAGATTACATTTTTGTATGCTTTATTTAATACGTTATGGAAAAAAATGTTGTAAAGCCACTCATATACATATTTTATAACCGTCGTTGAACAGCTGACCCAATTTTATGTGTTTACGACTACTAATGTTCAACTCTGTAGCGTTGTAATTTTGAACTCAATCCAGAAGACAAGGGGACTCATGGATCGAATATTGGAAGAAATTTGCCATCGTGGAGGACTTTTTGATAGAGCTAACCATCACTTGCGTTACATGGAGAGGAAGACCACGAGGACCTTCCACGGCAAGGGGACTCTAACCCATGATCCATCTACCACTGAGGATATTTCACGTCAGCACTGTGGTCAGTGCAAGCCGGATGCGGATTTCGTATCGACTTGGATTCGAACCCGGCTCGCCGCATTGGCAGGCAAACGCTCTATCCCCTAAGCCCTCACGGCTCAGCCACTTATATTCTACAATTTTATAACCGTTGTTGAACATCCGACCCAATTTTGGGTTTACGACTACTCATGTTCAATTTCGTAGCTTTGTAATTTTATGCCAATCCAGAAGACAAGGAAACTCCTGGATCAGTACCCCCAGAGGTATTGATTTGTTATGGGAACATGGAGGACTTTGAGACTCGACAGATTTAACGTGCATCAGGTACCATTTACTACACGGGGAATCTTCGGCCGACAAGGATCGAACCCACGACCTCTTGGACATGGGCCCAGCGCCCTACCGACCAGGCTATCCCGGCCAGCCACTTATATTTGTCAAAAATAAAGTGTAAAATATTCTGATTTGAAAATAGCAGCATGAAAGTTATACGACATTGTGTGTTTATTTTGTTTATAAGAGCCCTTTTGGACGGGCTTCTTTAATAATAAGTGACTCAAAATCGATTGTATTTGAAATGAAAATAATGAACCGAGCGATAAGGATCAAAATTAGAAAAACGCTTCAAGTACCTTAAAAAGCGTCATACTATTATTAGCGCCAATAATCTTTAATAAATTTTGGTAATATATTCTACAGGTACAAAAAAATGTTTTAATAGGAGAAAATTTTACTAATATAGGAATTTTATATAAGCATTGCTGTTATAGCTTTTCTACGATTTCCCTCTTCAAAGTGTTAAATGACTGAGATAATTGCTTGGTTGTGGTAAATTTTTACTCTCATGAGTTAGCAGCGAACAATAACACCAAGCTAAATAATAATAAGCCAATGTAATAAGCCCTTATTTTAATGGGATTTACTTCTAAAATCATATTTAGCTAAATTAGTAAAATTGTGATAAATGGAACAATTTTGCAATTTTTAGCTTCATTAATTGTATCTTTATATATACCTTTCTGTATTGTGTATGATTTTAATTTAATGATAGTTAAGTTAAAGAAATAAATATTGGTTTGGGTTTAATGGGAACATAATCTACAGATGCCAAGGTACCAACTATAGATATTGTGGCAATACGATTTGTGTGGTGAATACTGTGGCAATTTCGCAACTTCTGGAAGAGATTCTCAACTTCTGGAAGTACCGGAGAAAACTGCTTCATTGTGGCAAATTTTGACTGTCATGAGTTTTTTCGAGCAATAGCTTCTTGCCAAATCATACTGAATAAAGTCAAAATTTATTTTGGTGAGATGAACTTCTTAAAACGTGTTTTTCTTAACTTGATAGCGTTGAGTTACTGGAAAGGGCAACTAACAATCATAAATAAAATAAAATTCTGAATTATATTATCTTTTTTAATTGTATGGCTTTCAGTTTTGTGTAAGATTTCGTAGCATTATTTATTATCGATTAATAAGTTATTTTCTTCGTTTTTACCCCGTTTGAAAGAACGGGATTCAGTTAGTGAATAATAAAACTATGACTTTAATTTTTGTGTACATTGTGAAAGCATATAAAAGTATTTCAAAATTCTAACGAAATCTTCAACGATCGATTAATAAATGTTTTAAAGTCGAAACTTTACTTTTTAAACGAATCTTTGCCTTTTTTAACACCGGATTTCTTAAAACTGCTTGGGTGATACTTTTTCCTTTTTCTTCCGAACTTCTCAATTACTTTCGTATCATGAACGACAGCATTACCAATAGTTGTATATTTATTATCTTTTTTCTCAGCACTTTCAATATACGACTTCTGCTTGCTAATTTCAGTATTTATTTCGAGCGATGCAGTGGTATTCACCTTATTTAGTTTTTTGTACCTGTAAAGAAAGACATAATTTTAATTATTTCCCGATGATACAATTTTAAATAGAAATTTAAATAAAGTAGCATAATATTGAAGTGGCAAATTTGTTTGAAGAAATAATATTTAAAAAAACACATATTTTTAGGGGCTTTTGATCACACATAAAACAAATCAATTAAATAATATCTTGGTATGAAAAATGCTTTGTTTCCATGTTTCCATGCTTTAACCCTTTGAATCAGATGGGGAACTGGTTGACGTTTATATATTTTTCTGACGCTCTGAATACAAAAAATATATATATATATATTGGTATTTTTTTATTATAAAAAAGAAAACCGTCTAATAATTATTAAAATATGTATTAGATTATTGGAATTTTATTTGTACTAAAATATAAAATCCAAAAAAAAGAAGATTTCTTTGAAAATATATTTTTTTCATATTCAAAAATATATCAATAATTGATTTTCTAAATAAATAAAAATTCTATAACAAACAACTGTTTATCTCGGATCTAAAAAACTGCATATAACTGCATAAAAACTGCATAAACAATAATTTTAAAAATTATTGTTTTAAAGTGAGCTGCATTTAGAAGATTTTACTTTTAATGAAAAAAGAGACTGTAATTCTGACCCATATAATATCAAAATACTTTTTACTTATTCTGATCTAAATTAATACAAATCCCTTTTCCCCCTTTTTAAACAAGAATGATATATTTTATTAAATTTTGTTTTTTAATTTATGACTTCCTTGCCATAGATTCAGAATTCTTATGATGAAGCTTTTATCCTCATTTTTTATTATGATTATTGCTGCAGTAGTCAACACTACTTATTTTGTATCGATTAAACAAGTTACAATTTTACCATTTCCTGAGTTGAGAGAAAAATTTAAAAATAGAATCATCAGCAAAAACTAATAATTAAATATAAATTAAGTGTCTATATTAAATTTCTCAGTTAAAAATTTAATATTTTGAAAAATCCGTTTTTTATTTTTTTAATTGATAATTTTCTTTTGTTTTAAATGTTGTGACCAAAGGCGGTAACTATAACATGGACATTTTAACCACTTATCAATGCAAAACTCTAAAACAATAAGCTGCATTTGCGTTAATAATAAATATGTGCATGCATAAACAGAATACGCTATTAAACCATATTGTTTAGATGAACTAATTTATGTTCTGAAACTGTTATAACTAATGAGTGTTAAAATAATGCCCTGACAGTAATTCAATATACGTTTGCTTTCAATTCAATATAGCTCTAATTCATTTCGCTGGAATTTCTGAAACATTTTTATAATTTCAAAATAATTTCCGTCTCTAAAAAAATATTTTTATTCATGTCTGAATTAGGACTATTCTTAATTATGTATAAGTTTACACTTATTTTAATAAATAAAATATTACGCTCGGTTTATATTTTTAGAAGATCATTTAAAAACTATTTACTTTTTTGGCGACATTTTGCTTTTTCTAAACCCTTGTATTTTTGAATGTCCTGATTGATACTTCTTCATTTTTCTTCTAAATTTATCAATTTTTTTATCATAATTTGCTGCACGACCAGCTGTTGTAGTTTGGACAACTATATCAGCGGCCCCTTTATCGTTAGGGGATTTATGTCCTGCCTTTTCTTTGACTGTTTCAGCTGTTCCGAATTCATTCAGCTTTTTATTCCTGGCAAGTAAAAATAACAAGCATAAAACAAGAAAGAAAAAGAAGCATTTTCAAACTTTACAATTTGTAGAATGTTACTACTTCAGGAAAATTTTAAAAAATAGAATCGGCTAAGATGAGGTGAATAATGGCTAACTTATGGTTATGATTCCTTATGATTATAAGATTTATCATAAGGAATACCACGTAACTGCATTCTTTCACTTTTAGAATGTTTGTTGTTTGAAAGAGCAAGTTGAGCAAGAGTTAATTTTGAGGATTTGGCATTATTCAAATTAAGTAAATCATGGCTACTTCTTTAATAGATAGAGATTTAAATGATTAAACAACTTTTATTAGGTAACCAAAAATTATTTTTTTAAACCATACCAGCTCAAAGAAATTGAAAAATAAAAAGTTGTATTGTGTGCTAATGTTACGTATACCACTTACCAATACCAGCAAGCCAGCTTGAAATCAAGCGAATTCTTAAGGCCTAGTGCTTGTTTCTTATTTTTTCAGAGATTTCATCTATGGCCAAGGATACGACCTGTTTTACATGAAGAACACAATCATACTGCATTAATTCTTCCACTGTTCGTTATTTTGAACTCAACCAGAGGACCTCAACCAATATCCTATTCAGTACCCAGAGGTAACAATTTCTTATGGGAACTCTGAGGACTTTGCGACCCCGACTGATTTAACGTGCACCAGACACTATTTAATTCACCAGGGTTCTTCGGCCCATGGGATTCATACTCCCGTTCTCACAAATACGAGTCCAACATCACACCAACCAGGATATCCCAGCCCATAAAATGTGCTTTTTTTATTAAATTTTTTTTTGGATGTTTATAAAAAAATTAGTTAAACTACCAAAAACTCTAAAATAAATACAGAAGTATAAATTTAGGCAACATGCTATACTAAAGCAAATTATCAAGTTTTAACTTAATAGGTTTATTAGAAGTCAAGTTATATTACGAGCCAAGTGAAAAAATATCAATTAAGAAAGACAAGGTTAAAAATAAAACATTAAATAAATAATCTTAAACAAAGCACTTGAGTTTTCAGACGATTTCTGTTAAGAAAATAGTAGTGTTATTTTCTATTTTCGGAGAGTAGTTTTCGTAATTTTTACTGTAATTTTAGACATTTTTTGAGCATTATCTTATATTTGGTGTAATTTTTTTTAGGAATAAAACAAGTCTCAGCACAGTGTTTTTTTTTTTTTTTTTTTTTCAAAATATAGAAAATTTTGTAAGAAAAAATTCTTTTGACCCTTTAAGTCACTAAAAGCATTTTTGTCTGGTAATGTCTTTTGGAAGTGTAACAAGTTTTAAATCTAAGGGTCCATTGTCCTATATTTTCCTGAAAAAAGCGGGAATCTACAACAAATAGAATGATTATCATACAATAAATGCCATCTTTATTGAAATTATCCATGAGTGCAACGTCTAAAAACTGATATCCCGAATTTAACAAATTATGATAATTAATTTCAATATACCCTACACAACACCATGTAGAAAGTAGCTACACTTAAATACATCTGAATTATTGACTTTATGCCCTTTGAGACATTTCCCTATCTCACATATATTGCTTAATTTTTCTGTACAGCCCTTATATTTAAAATTTGAATTTTACGTATTTCGTTTCCCTTAAAAAACACCAAAAAAACCAGGGGATCAATATTTGTCAGAAAAACTTTATTACAATAACTACCTCAATATTATCTATATTTAAGGCTTTGAAGGAACCTGTGATCTTCCTCCTACTTACCGATTTGCTTATTACAAGATATGCATTGCTGATTTAAAGGATATAAAATTTTGTGATAAATATTGTTTTCTCAAATTCATTCAGCAGGATCTGTACTCAATTGATGGTGAATATTTAAAAAAATACTCAATTTCTAAAGCAAATACTCAATTTTTAATTTTCAAAGTTCAAGGAGCCCGGTGCGTTCTTACGCATCGCGCCTATATATTTTATCCCATGATTTTTTTTTTCCATTTGAATTGATTAAATACTCATTTTTTTAATTCTGAAATATTTCAAGAGTCATAAATTTTTTCATCCCATATAATAATTACGATCATAATATTGCATTAATTCAAAAAAATTTTTACTTTTTAAATGATGTTTTGCCTTTCTTCATACCGCGGCTTCTTGAATAGTTCGGAAGATATTTTTTCTTCAACCAGGGGTTTCTCATATTAGTTTGCTTCGACTTAGGATATTGTGAGGAACCTAATTTCTTGTTTTGATTTGTTGCCATTTTCTCAACACTCTGTAAGTCATTTAGTGGTAACAGATTCCAATTCCTCCGGTTGTTTGAGTTTCGGTCCGCAAATCTTGATTGCTCATACGTGTCGAGAGAACGAGAAAAACTATTTCGAGCATGCCTACTTGAAACATTTCTTTTAGCTCTAGAATAAACATCATATTATAGAAACATGCTTATAAAAGCATAAAAAAATAATGATGACTTAGTAGACACAAACTTAAAATAGTTTTAGAAATTATCAAGGGAATTATAATTATTTAAGGGAGTCGGTATAACATATACGAATAATGCTAAAACTGACTATTTCGATGTATCTTTTCTAACTATCTAAACAAGTAATTGCTTCAGTTTTTTTACAGATTATTTACTTGTATATGTTTACACTGTGATAACTGTTAATACATATCTTTGAAAGATTTCTTTAAAAAAAAGTATAAACTAATGACTTTTAATTTTTTAGAAAGTTTCATCATTTTAGAGCAAAAATCTTTTATATCTCAGAAAATATTCATGTTAACGCTAAAACATTATCACGGCATACAACTGATATAATCTCAGCTATCCCCAAAAACATATCAAAGCCATATCATAAGTAGTTTCTTAAGAAACGGTCAGTTTTAGCATTATTGATATATGCCCTACAGACTCCCCTTAAAATTGATAACGAAAATATATCTGTTTTGTGCATAAAGGCCGCTCTTTCAACCAATTTTTTCATGGTACTTAAATCAAGTAAAACTTTTTCAACTCTTAGCTAATAACTTTCTTGAAAATGCACAAAATTAATCCTTCTGTTAAAAATATTTATCGCAACAAAACGTTTTGAAATTAATCCACCAGCTACATTCCGTGTTTTTTTTTTAATTTAAAAACGATTTTACATTTGCAAAATGGAGTTAATCATAATGAACACTCCCGAATTTTACTTTCTTTGCTGTTGAGAGAGTAATAAAGAACTAATGGTCAGTTAAACGTGTAATTTTAATTAGCAATTTAACATCTTACTATAAAGACTGCAAATATGTTATATGAATTCACGCATTATCAGATCGCTTTGGATTAAAAACAGGTGTAAATATTAAAATATACATTCTTTTCAGCAGAAATACTAGCACAACGTATATTCAACTTAAAGGTAATCTTCGTTTAAGCAAACTAAACTGCCGCTATTGCAGCCCATGAGCGAGATGATGCGCAATACCTTATTTAAGAAAAACCGAAAAAGAAACATTAAAGAGTAATTGCACTAAAAGTTTGAAAAACATGCTTCCGTGCTAATGCAATATCCAATAAAGGCGTAAAATTTTATTTCACCATGTAATTACTGAGAGTTTGAATTAGTAATATATCAAAGCTCTTGCAATTGAAAGAAATTAAGGTTCTACTTATACTATAAAATATAAATCTATTCTAACACATTAAAAGTACTGTTTATAATTCGACCATTATATTCCTTTTTAAATATTTGAGTTACGTGTTGGTATGTGGCTCTTTAATGCATTTATTTTTCATCAAAATTAAGAATTTCCGTCGCAATTTGCCTCTAGTATTTTTATTTTATTTGCTGCAGTTAGAGAGTTTCAGACGGTAATCTAGAAGCTTCTTTGTACTTTGAGGAGTTAGATTATTTCCTTAATTGTCCAGAGTAATGGGTTTACAAATATCCAGTTATGTATGATTTTAAATATCTGCATTCATTTTTAAACATTTGGTCAGCTGGATTAAAAAAAAACATGGTAAGATTTTTAAGGTCTTTCAAATGTTATAAATTATATTATAATTTGTATTATTTATTCCCATTTTATTTCTTCTTACTTTGAGAATAATGGGAATTTTGTCGAATAAAATGTATGCTATTTTAACTACAATAAAACTTAAAATAGGCAAGGCTTAAAATAAAAAGAAATATATTTGTAGTTTAAAGAGAGATAAGTACTTTTCATTCAGCGTTAATAAACACATTTAAATAGTTCTGCTCAAATAGAAGAAGCAATTTATTGAGAGCGCAGTTTATACATTATAAAATCTCTGCAAATAAGTATTTTTACTAATATCAAGGTTTTATATTTAATTTTAGCAAGCAAAAAAAAAAATAACTTCCATTTCTGCAATATTATTAAATTCTTTACTCTATTGGAACACTTAGATTTAGTTTTTTTTTCTTTTTCGACACTAATTTGCAAGAATTAAGATTTATAGATTATTATGATTAAGATATTAAGATAGATTAATAGATTATAAGATTAAGATTCATATTTATTATCTTTGAAGAAAAAACTCTAATGATATACTTAAAGATGTCTCAGAAATATAAAAAATCCAAGGACCTGCGACAAATTGTTATGTACAGTCAGAGGTAAAAAGTATTTTACCAATAATAACATTTTAATGATGGCATTTTGATTCACTAAGTGCAATATTTAATGGTTTAAAGAAATGAACTTTAACTATATACTGTCAACTCTTTAAACCAATACGGCCACCTCTTACTGCTTGAAGTTCGAGCACTAGAACAAAAATTAAAAGTTATATCTTAGTAAGTGATAAAAGATAGCCCAATACCACTCGTCGGATTCAACTGGAAGAGGAATGATGGTTAAAAGGGGGACTTCAATATTCAATTCTTACACAAAAGAGGCATTGTGCAAAAAGCCTATTTTGCGATGATGTTTCTAATGTCATATTTTATGCTTTAAAAACTGTTAATTATCACTAGAGAAAATTTTTTAATGGTTTAGCTTATTGCTTTCATTGTTTATTTAAAAGTTTTCTAAAAATAAGCATTGATCAAGTAATTGGCTTGCTTTGTTTTATTTTTAAAAAATCTATAGTCGGAACGGTTGTCGCTGTGAGTAGGCACAAGAAAAAGATTGTTATGATTTTTTAAATACTAATATTTTGAGGGGTTTTTTATCTGAAAAAAAAAACATCATTCATGAACAAAATAATAACATTTCAGCAATAGATATTTTTATATTATTCATATAATTATTAAATATTTGTATTCAGCAATTTTACATAGAAAGTTTTTCGCGAATAGTTCATTGATATAGCGCTTTCATATGTTATTCCCTCGTTTTATGTTACATTCCTTACTTTTTTTTTACAGAATCGTTTACTATGTATCGTGACAAGAACCCTATAAATGGAACCATTTTTTTAAATCCTTGTAACAAGAGTGACACTATCAATCAGGTTAAAATAAAATGATAAAATTACCAATAAACAAACTAATATATATATACATATATATTAAATAAAAAGAGATCTCAGTTTAGGTTATGCCACTTTGACAGTCAGAAGATTTTTTAGGACACCAATTCTGAACATGATGTTTTAAGTAATTTCAAGCTCAGTACAGGAACAAAACTTGTCAGAACTCATGTGTTTGACAGGAAGTAATTATTCTCTGAACATCATTTTAGAATTAACAATCAACGCCTCGATCAGAAGGAAAACAAATGCCCCTCTGAGGAAAACATCTGTGAAGTCGTTAACCGGTTAAACGCAAAATTTAATTTTTCAAATCCTTCATATGGTGCAGAATTAAATTAAAGAAATGACGTTTACATAAATGAATACGTGGTAAAATATTCTTCCTATACTTTTTTACGAAGAACAAGAAATTATTGCATTTTTTTAAAAAGATTACTGTTATAAGAAACATGTAAAAAATTGCTAAAATATAATGAAATAAGTAGTTTACTATATAAGACTAGTATGTGACGAATGCGAGGAACAAAGAGTTTTTGAATGAAATGCTTCAAACTCTTACATTCTATGACATTTTATGACAATTATGTAACTCTAAAACCAAGTAATAATAAGAATAATAACAGCAATGCGTTTGCTCAATGGAGTCTTGGTTTTCATTACGTTCAGGAAGTCGCTCATATGAAGAAGTCTAGATAAAATTGCTTTCAACTTTTAAACCTTTTCTAATTGCTAAAATTATATAAAAATCAACCATTTTCCGACAAGCAAAGTAATTAGTCAATTTTCAATTTAATACAGTCATCAACATAAAGTATATATTCACTGTTTTAGGCAACAAAATCATGTGTATCTTGATAAATACTTTTAAGCGTAATAGAAGAATGGATAAATATTAACAAGATTATTAGTCTTGATATTAAATATGTGCAATAGTCACATTTATTGAATTTTGAATTGTTTTAAATGTAAAAAAAAATACTTACAAAATCAAACTCAGTAATTTAAACTTCTTTGAGGATTTTTTTGGGATAATTCTAATTTCGTTTGCCTTGCTAATTATTTCCACTTCTCTATTACTTAAAGTGAAACCGCCATGACGATGGTTTGCTTCTGTTGGTGATGTGTGTTGTTGGACTTCTAAATTATATGCATCGCTGTCATCTGTAAGAGTTTCGTCATCATCGGCTTCATGGGTTAATTCGATTTCTGTTACAGACTCTGTTGTTTCTGGAGTTTCATTGGCTTCAGTTGCAAAATTATGTGAATCAATGTGTTGTTCAATATTTTCATTTCTCTCCGTTGATGGAGCTTCGGAAAAATTATCCATTTCTGCCGGTTCCACCTCAGTGCAATCGAAACATTCAGTTGTAACTTCATCTGAAGTATCCGCATTACACATTATTGTATTTAGAGATAGTAGAATCATAATTAAAACAAGTCTGATAAACATCTGAAAATAAAATATAAATTTAGAAAATATTTCAACTGTTATTATTTTGTGTAAAAAGTGGATGATAAATATTTTGAAAATTAACTAATGAAACAAGAATAATTTTATTGAATGATGTTTCAAATATATCAATATGTGTAATTACAATAACCCATGCACATTAAAATTGTGGTTCTAAGTTTGAAGAAAATTGAAGATAATTAAAAATATATTTACAGAAAAATTTTATTTTATTTCAAGTAAGAAAATTATATTTTATAACTTGTATTCTGGGATATTTGTTTCTCTGGTGTCTGTTTTACAAATATCGAATTAAATGTATAACTTTAATCTTAATAACTAGGATTCATAGAAGATATTAGGTGGAGACGGAATAGGTTGAGAAAATGCAAAAAGTCAAAAGTGTGTTCTCGCTTTTCAGATGTCACTTGTATATAATTTGGTTCACTCTTTCACTATAAAGCAATGGTGAAAAAGCTGTAAATTAATGAAACCTCTACTAATGAACCATATAATAGAGAAAATACTTTGAGGCATGTTTTTTTTCTGGCTGGGTCAAATCATACATTAGTCAAAATAAGTCAAGTACAATCGATAATGTAAAATTATTAAAAAAATTAGACAAAGTGAATTTGTCCATATTTTTATGAACTAATCAAGCTTGCCCACGTAAAAACCAATTTTGGGTATTTTCTGCATCACTCCTTCTTTTAACGTGAATTTTTCCAAGCCTCGTTTTTTATTTGTTTCTTTTGCGTGAATTCGTTTCATTATATATCGAACTTCGGCGTGACAAGACTTCACTACAGAGCAAGTTAAATTTTAGTTGTACACAGAATATAAATAATTAAAGTATACCAACTTTCATGGGAACAGATGTTGATAAAACTTAGTTTATATGCTTTATGGACCATAAAAACGTCAAACGTCGATTATTAGGCGAATAACGGGCAAGCATAAAGAGCAAAAATTCCTGGCGATAAAATAAAAAAAAAAACGTTATCTAAACAGATTATATCGTTAGTGGCTTTAGTGGAATATGAATTACTACTTACTACTTAAACTACTTAATTTTCTACTTACAACTGTAAGCCTCATGTTATACTTTGTGGTGCATGAGGAGTTTTAAGTCGTTTAATAAAAAAATAAAAAAAAAATAAAAAAAACAGATTATATGTTTAATAAGCATTGCACTTTTGTCAAAAACATGATAAGAGCTTATAATAGTCTAAAAATGCCTAAACAGAGCCGTGATCGCTCAGGTGATAGAGCGTTCGCCTTCCAATGAGGTGAACCGGGTTCGAATCCCGGCGTTTGCTGTTCGATGCGAATCCGTATCCGGCTTGCACCGACCACAGTGCTGACGTTAAATATCCTTAGTGGTTGACGGATCATGAGTTAGAGTCCCATTGCCGTTTGGTTAACCATGGGAGGTTCTCGTGTTCTTATTCTCCATGTAACGCAAATGCGGGTTAGTTCCCTCAAAAAGTACTCCACGAAGGCAAAGTTCTCCCAATACTTGTTCCAGGACTTCCCTTCTCTACTGGATTGGGTTCAAAATTATAAGGCTACGTGGTTGATGATTAGTAGTCATAAATCCAAAAATTGGGTCGGCTGTTCAACAACGGTTTTAAAATATAATATAGAAAAGAACGCCTAAACACAAAAACCTTGCAACCTAAATATGAAATTTTCAATTTTATTTAATGAACATGGCGAGTTATGCTCGCTTTTAAGCAATTAAACGAGCGGGTTCATTTTGGAAATCTCCAATAGGATGTGGAATTAAAATTTAAAAAAAAATGATGTATACATGTTGTACACAAAGCAAATAACCATAAAGTATATCTTGCAGAAATGCTATATAATAAAACAGCCATATAATAGGGAAATAACAAATCATTCCTGAAAAAGTTACTGTTCTTAGAAACTTGTTAAAAACTGTTAAAGATAATAATAAAATGTATAAAAGACAATATAAGAATATTGTGAGGTGAAAGCGAGGAGGACAGAGCCTTTGAATAGAATGCTTCGAATTCTTGTATTCAATTCAGTCTAGGACACTGCATCGTAAAGCAAATGGCCCCCGCTAAATGTTTATTCAATTTCTCTTCATATTAACGTTCGCCGTCTAAGTCGTGGTTCACATGTGTAATTGGTTTCGAGTCACAAGTTCTCATTGCCCTCCAATATAAAGTACTTAGCAGTTCTATTGGTGATATAAAGGAGACATACCACCGAATAATATTTAATCGTGTTTTATTGATATTTCTAGTTTTATTATTTTTATTTTACACGACGATATTCACGTCATAAGCATTGCAATAGAGATTTGGCTCGGCGTCTTTATACATCAATCACGCTTATGTGGTTTATTGAAGTTTATTTAAATGCCGTTTTCTTCCACTCTCTAACAGCACTGATCTAACTCCCCAGTATTTTTTTAATTCATGACAATCTTTTTAGTTTTTTCCTGCCACATGGCTCATAAAAGAGTTTTTTTTAAACCTCTTCAAAAAGTATTAGCGTCCTTCTTTGTACAGGAAACTTTCAATCTATCGGTTGAGAAGTCAACTATATTTATTATAGATTTATTTTTAAAAACATCCATTTAAAATATTTATCAAGTATCACCAACATCCACCCACCAAATTGAACACTATGTTGATAGAAACAAAGAATTCTATTTATAACCATTTTGCATATGAGTTCATATTACAAATATGTTCGCAATCAGCTCCCATTACAGTCTACTCGGAGTTCCTTTTTTTCCTTTTCTTCAGCATAATATATTAGGAAAAAGATCCAAATGTAGGCTTAATTAAATATTTGCCTCTTTGTTCTTAATTAACGTAATTTTTAATGCATTAAAAGAGAAATTTATGCACTCACTTTTTACTATTACAAATTTTTATTGTTGTCGTCAATTGACAATACTTATAGGGTGTCAATATTAATAGGGTGTCTTATATTGTCAATTGACAATACTTAATACGTTAGGAAAAAGATCCAAATGTAGGCTTAATTAAATATTTGCCTCTTTGTTCTTAATTAACGTAATTTTTAATGCATTAAAAGAGAAATTTATGCACTCACTTTTTACTATTACAAATTTTTATTGTTGTCGTCAATTGACAATACTTATATTGGTGTTGGTGTAAAAAAACAACAACTTGAAAATGCTCATGCAGTAATAGATCACATGAGTTTTCACACGTTAACGCTGTTTATCTTGGTTTGAAACCCATAGGTCATTGGCTATTTGTAAACTACCTCATCATCAACGTCAGCACTAAATATTTTCTCAAGTTATGTGATAGACATCTCATATCATTCGGATATGTGTGCGGAATTCAATTTTTTATAAAAATGTTGTTTAACTCCGCGTAACTTTGGGAGAAATCCCTCGTTGGTGAAATGGCTCCAACACATGAGCTATAAAAATTTGTTGTCTTTCGCCAGAAAATATCAGATAACATGGGTAATGTTAAGGAATAAAATTATTTATTTACATATGTTCCCGTAAGGAGATCATGTAAAATTTAAAAATACATGAATTGTATTGCAGTAGCTTATTTAATCGCCTTTTAAATTTGATACTTGTTTGTGATCCCATGAACAGTGTTTTTTATTTATAGATACAATTATGAGAATAACTGCTTAAATATAAACGCTTTGTCAGTTACACTACTTTAAAATGAAAAATATGTCTGTAATTTTAGAAATCTTGAAGCGTGATAAACCATATCGTTCAAATTTACAGATAACCTAGTTTGGTGTTAAGTCGCACCAAATCATCCTATTTTAAATTCGACAGTGCACCAAAACCGGTACATCCTGAATAACTTTTGATCTAATGATCGGATCTTCACGTTCTAGGACTCAATCTTAACGATTCTAGGGGTGGCCATGCTTATTTATTAGTGCAGACGATATTTTATTTTACAAAATCAGAAACAAAAACGTACTTTCTAGGAATGCAAATACCTTTTTTCCAGCAGATTCGGATTTCTGACCCCCATGATATAGGGGGTATCCGCAATCTGGATAACATGGTCCTCAGTGTTTGGTCAGGAGAGTGATTCAAATTTCAGGCCCTTTAATGTTCATTTCACTTTTTGCGTATTTTACAATGTCTCGAGAAATTTTTAAGCGAATTTTACAAAAATATTTGCACTTAATTATATAATTCGTTTATTAAAAAATAATTCCATGCGAAAAATAAATTTTAGTAGATATTTATTATTTTTTATTATATAATAAAATTATTATCAAAAGTATTTTGAAATGTAGGGTATACACTTTTTTACATCATTTTGAAGTATGCAACTTAACATAGCAAAATATTAAATAGGAGCAAAATCGGTTGAATAGTTCCTGAGAAATCACATTTTAAGCAGTATAACAAAAGTAAAGAATAATTCTTCTTCAAAGAATAATTCTTTACATTTGTTTAAAATGTGAATAATTATTTGTATATTTAAAATTTTCAATCATAAATTTGAATTAATAAATATATTAAATGAAATTTTGCATTGTGATCATTTTAAAAAAATAACTTAAATTCATATTTCTATAAAACGTACCATTTTCCTAAAAATTCACCTATTTTTATGCATTTTTTATGAAATAAGTATACGTTATACTTATCAAACTATTGTTTTCACACAAAATGTTTGCGAATGCAAATTGCAAAAACATAAAAAAATCACAAGGAAAATGTAAATTAAAACCTAAAATTTATTTTTTTGAAATCCTGTGTTTGACGTTTTGCAAGGAGAAAACAAAACTAATTAAATAACAAGAAATCTTGTTTTTTATTTTCTTCTTTTTTTTTTCAAATTAAACTTACTACATACGAGTACGCAGACAGTACTGCTGCATACGCGCATTACCCTAACTAAAATAAGACCCAAAAGATCTGAAATAAGTATAATAGAAAAGAATTTAAAGAATGGGCTCTGGATAGGCAAAGATGCTATCATTCACATTAACTCAAGAAGCGGCTTATACTGATTCTCGGAGAAGAAAGAAAATAAGATCGTTGTAGGATCGTTGATCGAAATAAGATCGTTGATCGAAAATGGTTTAAGTCACAGAAAAATTTTACTTTTCAATTCTTCCGCTACACTTTTCTATTTCAGAACAACTCATAAAAATATTATCCGTGAAATAATAATAAATATATGATAGTAAAAATTGGCATAGAATAATTAAGAAATAACATCAAAAATTATAATAAAAGTAAGAGAGTAAAAATAGTAAAAACGTGAGCAATTGTGGAAAATGAAAAATAAATGTAAAAAAAAAGAATAAAGTAAAGCATTCTGGCAACATCCCGTTGTGGGGCAAGTGGTCAGAAAGTTTACAAAAGTAAAAAAAAAAAAAAACAAAAAAAAAAAAAATAGTAGAAAACAAAAGAACAAATAAATCAAATAAGAAGTAAGAATTAAACGATCTATTTTTAAGGACTAACTAGCGATATCTCATTAAGACTTAAACAATAATCTTTTATGTCAAAAATATTCATCTTGTTAAGTTTAAAAATAATGAACATGGATTTTTTTAGTCAAATAAAAATATCCATAAAATTGCAATTTTTATTATGTTTATTAAATGCGTTTATGAATTATTAAATTAGATAATTGTAATTGCACAAACTGATGATTAATTTGCTTGCTTGACGTTTAAATATTTCCTAATCAGTAGGAATTGTTATTTATAAATATCAAAATTTCTACGTAATATCTTTGATTACTACGTATATTACTCAGTATAAGGGAAATACAATATTGAACTAATAAATATATAAACATAAATTTTGCAATGTCACCATTTTAAAAAATAACTTAAATTCATATTTCTTTAAAACGTACCCTTTTTCCTTAAAATGTTAGATTTCGATTTAATTCGCATGATGCATTAGCAAGGTTTGTAAATATTGTTTTGTTTACATCGATTATAAATTATAACAAAAATGAAAGCATTCAAGAAATTTTAGAGTGATGCCAGATTTAAATTTTACGTATACAAATTAATGGAAAAAATTTTATGACTTCAGTGGCATAAGCACAATGTTATGAAGCATGAATATGCAAATATAAAAAATTTTGAGCCACCTGATTTTTGTCGAAACACATTTGCCATGCGTTCAGTGTGCAAAAGGGAAAAAAATAGCAAACACATTATTAATTTTTGATGCAATGCTCAGATTTTCAAGCGCTAGGAATCAATCTTAAGAATTCGTTGATCTAATCTTAACTGTTCTAATTAATTAGTGTACACGATATTTTAAGTTACGAAACCAGAAACAAATGTATACTTAATCTGAATATACATATATTTTTATTCGATGAATTTAAATTATTGACTCCCAAAATAGAAAATCTGGAAATTATGGTTCCAATAATTTAGTCAGGAAATCAATATTATGGGGCTCACAATTGCAACCATTGTCCTGCCTAAGCTATGAATAAAATGTACGATTATCATTCTAATGGTTAATCCCATCTTCATTGCTATTTTAAAAAAATGAATAAATAAAAATTTTTTTAAAATAACGATCAATAAGAAAAAATTTAACATATTTTTTGCCGCTATCTATGTTAGAATATTTTTTTCACATTTTTTAAAGAAACATTGAGTATACATTTTTTGTACAAGTTACCATTCTAATGCTAGACCATATAAAAAACACTTTTTTTTTCTTCCAAAGCGTAGCAAAATGGCGTCTCTTAAGCAAAAATACTACTACTAGAAAAAGCTTAACTACTAGTTAGATTGGTGAGTTTATATAGAGTATCATATATTAATCCGCCGAGTATTAACGATTCAAATCTATAGTATGAACTAATTGTTTCCTTTCCAGAGTTACTGGAGAGACCTGGCGTACATTTTGTAGAGGACGAACTTTAGGAAAAGTATCATCATGACGTCAGTGTGAGTCATCTTTCCGCGTTCTCGTCCTTTCATAAAAAGAACATTTACTGCACATGTGTTGCAAAGCAATTAAAGTATTAGTAAAAATAAAAAAAACTAGTTCACCAGGTCAATAATTTTAGATTGTCCAAACTTTCCAATATGTACGTGTTTATTTATGCATGTTTTTCTCTGAAAATTTTTTTTTCTTAGTCTTTTAAACCTTCTGTTTATTTATTTAAATCCTTCAATACTAATTTACGCACGGTTGGGAGGATTAGTTTCGCCTCGTATTTACTCGAATGTTTAGGGTGAATATTTTACGAGACTGACTCTGAGGCGAAAAGTTTGCACTAATTATGTATTTAAACTTATCCAAATCATAAAATAAATCTAACTTCTATAGAAAATATACTTATTTGAATTATTTCTTTTACCATCCAACAACATTTATATAGTTATTAAAACTATTTTTTTTTATTTAAGCGCAATGCACGCTTAGAACCCGTATATCTCACTTAAGTTAAAGATTTACAATAAAACCATCATCTAAATTGTCCAAAATGGAGGTTGCAAAGAAAGCCGAAAGAAAAGTCGGTTACCTCATTTAGAAAAGTTTTTCTCAAACTCTGCTTTCTTACTCCGCTTTGAAAACTGTCTGCTTGATGCTAAATTTCGGTTTATTTATTTATTCGGCTGATAATATCTACTATTTGATTTTACTACTTTTTAAAAAATGTCAAATTGCCAAAAGTAATTAAAATATTTGGAAAATGAATAATTTGTATCCGGCAAAGTTTTTCGTTTCTATAGTAACAGTTTTTCAGCTGCACTATATTTCTTCTTCCAGCCAAAAGACATTACATTACGCCAAAGTTGCTCAAATCATTTATTTGCAGTTTCAATTCCTGAAAGAGTATAATATATTTTAATTTTTAGTTCGTTTCCAAAAATTTTCAATCTTTAATTACATTTTAGCAATTAATTAAAGGTTTTATTAAAAAATTAGCTGTTTATTTGGCTTATAATTGCATAAATAACGTAGTAATATTGCCTAGTAGAGCTCAGTCTAATATGAAATTAAATTATAGAATGTAATCATATTTTAATTTTATCGCAAAATATATTGTTATTTTGTAATATTTTTGCGTGTAATAGATAATTAGAACAGTTAAGAGTAATTTTTATATTTACTCATTACGCGATATCGCGAGACTGAATTCTTCATTACAGTTTTTTTTTCATCACATACATATTTTTCATTACAGTAAAACCAATCAGAAGGTAGCATGATTGATATTATCTTCCAACTAATTTTTATTCAGAAAATGTGATATTTTCTTATAACATTAGCGTATAACATTATAACATTAATGTATTTTTTAGTAATACAAACTTGTAAAATTTAAAAAATGAAATGTTTCCTAAAATAAGAAAACTGAACTTTGATTTTATCTTTATAGAATACCACTCTTCAATGACATATACCATTTAATTATTAATTTTAAGATTTTGATGAATAAAAATACTTTGTCCATGATTCCATGTTAAGTCGTCAAGAAAATGTTTGTTTCGTTTCTTTACGTTAAATTTTGGCTCTCAACCAATCAGAGAATGTTACCCGTATGCTGTCACTCTCCAACTATATACTAACTATATACTCCGTACAGATGTTTCGAACTCTATATACGAACCCTTAAAGTCGAACAGAGCCGTAATAGAAAATATCGTAATTCAGTATGTCAATTAAATCAATTACCTACAGTTTCATATTGTTGAATTGATAATTGTATAAGCACCATGAGAAGAATACAAGAAAAAAGACAAAGATTCAAAATTTCACTTTTTTAGGATAATCACTAAACAAACACTGTCTTTTGTTTCACTTAAAACAAATTGAAATTTAAAATGTTATTGTGAAATAAAATTATAGTCAATAGTTTAAATAAACTATGAAATGTAAATATGGTGAAAATAGATACGTGGATATTAAATAATAAAACAAATATCAATCATGAAATGAAAATAAATATTATATAGAATAAAACTATTTAAAATACTTTTATATGTGATTTGATTAATTAAAAATGCATAGTTCGTAATTTACAGTGCTTTCGTGTTTTGCAAAATAAATAACAAAACATAATTTTCCGTTATTTATTCCAGCTTTGTTCGCAAATTCCTTTTTCAAGTATGCTCTTTTAACAGAGAAGAATATATTTTAACATGCTGAGTAAAACTATTAAAATCTGTTTCATAATAAGATTAAATTGAGTAGTAAATGCATATTTGAATTATCATTATACTCTGAAAAAGAAAAACTTTTTGTCAGACATTTGTACCACTTTTCCCTACAATCTTCTTTTTTCAAACACGTTCAAAAAGTTTCTCTTTTAACAAAGAAGAGTAGATTTTCACCCGTTACCTTGCCAGCTGTGTAGAAAATAAGGGAATGGAGAATAGCTTTCAATCTCAGTCCCTGTCGAATTGATTCCGATTCTTCACGAGATTGAACCTGCCTTTCGATTATCAGTTCACCATTCCGAGAGAACTACTGGCTTTAATATAATACCGGATAGATAGTGTTGAGGAAGAGAGGGGGAACTTCGACAACCAGTTTCTTGGAGCTTAGAAAGTAAGTCTGTATCTCTGTTCGTCAAAAGATAAAGATTCAAACCAGCTGTCAGAAACCTAAAGGGCTACTCCAATAACTTTTGTGGAAAAAGGAAGGGAAGGAAATATTCTTATCGTGTCCAGAAACCACAATACGAGAAGGAATATCTTAAATAGCGGACAACTACAGTACAATAGCATATATCTATAATGGATTAAGGATAAAAAATATATGGTGTCGGCCTGTAATATAATACATGAAAATAAGTAGCTATACAGGATGTTTGGACATCCTGTAACTGATTTTTATTTTCTAGTAAAGCTACTTTTAATATCTTTTTTACAAAAGAGATTTTGTTCTTTGTCAATATCAGAAATATAAAACTAACATAGGTTTTTGTGAATTCATTACTAATTATGATTTATTTTATTTAATATCAAGTGTATAATAATCAAAAATAACTATTGTGTTCAACACTAAACCAAGAAAATATTTTATGTCCTCTTTTCAAGAACTAAGTAACTCCATTTATTGTTTTTCAATTCTTAATACAAATAGCGGCTTTTAGTGAAACAAAGACTAGGCACACATGAAAAATCAGTACTCTCTACTACATTTAAAGAAGTGCGAGGGAGAACTGTTTAAATCTATTGTCTTTTCAAACTTCATTTAATTATCACTGATAGTTTATAAATCTGGAATTAACTTGTTTTTGCACCAAATTCCTCTATTTAAAGCAAAACTATACAAAATTAATAAAACAAAAAGCGCTTAGTGCATTTAAAAACGAAAACTTGAATACGGTGAAAAAATGCAGCTTGAATTTTCACAGGGAGATATTAAATAAGAAATTCTGCAGAAAAAAATTTAATATGTAAAAGTTGTTTGTAGAATATTAAGAGTTATCAAAATTAACGTCTTGCCATAGCAATATAGTGATATTCGATATATCGATGTGAATTTGATCCCTTGTCCGACTTGACAGGTCCCTCGACGAGTTGTGAGAAATCCCACAGTTGGCTATTGTAGGCGAACTTAAAATTTATTTCTTTAGATATACGTTTTTTTCACTACTTATATTGAAAATTTATGTATTGCAAAAGAAATATACCACTTTTAAATAAATTATGTAAAAATATATAACTATCTAAAGTTTTAAATAGGTCCAAAAGCTTTATACGAAAGTCCGTTTTAACCTTTATGTAAATGAAAGTTTTTAATTACATTTCGTTAGAATTCTGCCAAAAGTGATCAAGTCAATAGTGGTAAAAATTAGATAATTTGCATATATTACCTAATTGCTTTTTATATTTTTGGGAAGATCCTAAATCATCATCGTCGTATATAGCTGTATGCATTGAGATACGGTTTTATTTTCCCAAACTAGTAAGAACTAATTAATTGATTTAAGTACACTTTTTCATTTTTGCCATATATTGACTGGGGCACTTTTAGCTGTCTATCCACGATTTGTGCTATACTTAGCGTGGCTGCTAATTCTAATAATAAATAGTCATTTAAAAAAATTAAGTATTATCAAGTAACGGGAATTGCTACTGCTTCCAGATGACTACTTTTATAAAGAGTTCTAAGAGGACACTTGAAATGTCTTAAGTTTGATCTGGGCAATAAGACTTCCAGTTGTAAGTAATGTAAAATTGCTCCTTATATTTTACTTCTTGTATTTGTAAAGGATGATTTGTATCCGGTTTCCTTTCTAGTTTCCGACTTTTTGTCAGTTTATGTTCTCATTCATCAGGTCAGGTATAATGAGGATCAAGAACACCAGGCACAAAAGATCTAGTTCATGCTATTGCCGGACACCGCATTCTCCATGAATAAAATTTAAAGTTAATATTTGAATTTTTAAAAATGTTGGGGCACATAGATCGCACATGTCATTCGCGTTTTTTGACATGACTTTTATGACTGCAACAGTAGTGAAACTTTAAAAAAAAAAAAAAGAATATTTTCCCGGCTTATTACTCGCTAATGAAAATATCCTATATCACGTTTAGAAATAATCTTCATTTTTAGTTATAAAACAAAAGTAATAATATTTTAGGGGAATTATTACTAATGAATATTTTCTTGCTTTATAATATTGCTAGTCTTTGTAAATTTTTTTCTAAGTTAAGTAAATAATAAAATTATTTTTTGTTATTTCTTTATTGTTAGCTAGCTAATTCTTTTAATAAGTATTTTTTTGCTTCAGAAAGAAAAAAAAAACATTTTTTTTTTGTTCTAAACATTTTCAGTGTAAAACAAGAAAAAATGAAATAAAATACCGTATATTTTAAAATTAATTACATGAATACTTTGTAACAAAGGTTCAATTTTAATTGGTATTTAGCAATTAAGTTTTAAGAATAGAAACTTGCTTCGTTATAATTTGAATCCTTCCTCATTAATTCAAAACTTGTGAGAAACAAAATCAACTTCTACAAAATTCCAGTGGGGCATCAAATTAAGAAACATATTTTCTTGGAGCACTATCGAATAAACTTGTGTAATTTGCTATTCTGGAAATGTATTCTCTCTGGAGAGAAAGAAAGAACAAATTATGTATGATTCAAAATTTCATTCTAGTTGTCCTAAAATAATTATTCTTTTGTAGATATATAAATTTAAGTATTAAGGGCGGCTCAAAATTGCATTAATTTAATACTGAAAGGAAATTTGAGGGTGTTTTTTTTAGTAAAACACTGAATATCAATGAAATTTTGCACTGTCATGATACTAACATGATAAATAAATAAATAAGTTGGCGACAATCGAATTTGAAATGATCTAATTTTGTTGACGTAAAGTTTCACTTTTGAATTTTTGCAAATGGTTTTAGATCCTTAACTATGTTTAGTTGTATGTATTGTAAATTACATATGGTTATTTTAATGTTTGTGAGGAACGAAGGAAAATATATAAAAAATAATTGGAAAACAATTAATAACAAGACAGATTGTAAAGCTATTAGTTGCAGGTGGTGCTTGAGAAAAAAAATTTTGGGGATGTGTATTGTTCAGTGACAAAATAAATAGTGGCAAATAAAAGCTTAAATTCTGTATACATTGGTACTAAGCAATATTAACAATTTAATTCCAATCAAGATTTGTTTTATGAAAGTCATTTACACTTACATTCAAAATTAAGACAATTTCTATAGTTTGTTCAATTCTCTGAAATCAACTGAGCGGAAAGTAAAACTACCTATTCGAAAGAAGGATGTAAAACTTGTGGGACAAATATGTATCTGTTTACGTGTGTGGGTGCGAAACAAATTAGTGGAAGACTTTACAGCCTGTGGAAAAATCTGTATTACGTTTGCTCGTGTATCTTGCCGAATTTCTTGGTATTTCTTTGAAGCAATCTTAGCCAATTCATTTTATTTAATTTCAAACAAACAAAATGAGGAACCACCAATCTTTATATGAGGGAAAGAGATGGTACATTGAGGGAAAACTTAAAGGTTTAACTCAAATCCAGGTTTGTAGAGAATTCATTTTAACGCCCAGTTTCATATGCAATTTATGTACACAATTTTAGAATAAGAGGTTATCCAAGAGCTACAACAGTCAGCGTAGATCAGTATTTGCCAATTACAGAAAGGTGTAACAGGGATGCCACATCTTCTCACCAGTTCTCTCGGTAACATCTATGCGGCCGCAGGAAGCCAAGTTTCAAGGGTTACTTTTTCCAAAAAGCTTCATGAGAGAGGGTACTTAGTAACATGATCATCTATTCGCTTCTAGCTGACTTCTGCCAATCGAAGAGTCCGTTTAGGATGCTTCAGATATCATGGATATTGGAGCATGAGTCAATGGTGGAATGTTCTCTTCACTGATGAGTCCCACTTCACACTTCATCCTGACCTCTAAGCCTCGAAGTACTTTTATATGGACAGAAAAAGGGATCCTCTACCTGTCCTCTTTGGTCTGAAAAATTGACCATATGATAATAATCGACCATAGCGCTAGGACCATAACCAGCCCAGACCAGCATGTATTATGTTGATCTGGGCAGGCATAATACAGGATTTGCGCACACCCCTCCAAGTCTTAAAAAGAGTTGTTGTGGTTAGTGTGAGACATAGAGTGCGATATTGGAGCTCCCTGATCTCTTTTTCAGGGGTGTAGAAAGTCCTGATTTCAGTTTAATGGATGACAATGAGACAAGGAGCACTTCTAGACGACTATTTTCTTTGAAAAACTGCTGAATGGTATTATTTCTGTATAATATTATTCTATGTTCAAACAAAATTTTGGTAATATCTGTCCAGTATTTTTGGATTTAATCGACTCATAGTAAAAATTATTTTAATTTTGAAAGAGAGAGTTTTTAATGAATATTTGGCATGAAATCAAAATCTCAAAATTCTCAATAAGACTCTATTTCGAAACAATTTCTTAACATTACATCGGAAGTTTCTCTCCGTGCATTTTGAAACTGCCTTGGTTGCATATGGATTCTTTGAGTATATGCATTTACTACAAATACGACATATTTTAAAAATTACCCTTTTTTACAATACATTTAAAATCGGAAATTTTTACGGGCTGAAATATGATTTCTTTATAAATTCAAAATTTTTATTAATTTTTGCAAAATTATTTCAAAAATACCCTATTTATCAGGCTAAATATTTCATATTTAATGATAAATATGAGCTTTTTAAATCCAGATACGAATCTAGGGACTGAAAAAAACCTGCAGTTTTGTTAGAAAAACTCAAGGGATCTGGACTACAATTGCGCGATTTTTTTAATAATCTACTTAATTCCTTTTCAAGTAGAATTGCAGGATTAAGTTTAGTAAAGAACACATAGAATTACTGTTAGTGAATATACAGGCACTTCCCTTGTAAATTTACTACGAAGCAATTAATACGTTCACTAAGGCGATTTTAGTATGATGGGGAAAAAAATAAATAAATATGACTTATTACAAGTAAGTCAAAAATAGAAAATAAGTTTACTTTTGTCATTCCAAATACGGAAAATCTGCTAATATTAATTTCTTCAAGCATAATATTACTGTAAGAAAGAGTATGTTTTTTTTTTCAAAATTTTTTCATTGTTCCTTCATTTTTAACCCTCTGAGCGATAGTTCCAGATTTTTCAGATGCAGGTCTTCATGCATCAAAAAAACCGGTTTCTTCATATTATTGAATGGGAAAATAGTGCGTAGTATGAAAATTTCTGGTAAATTTTACCCAAGGACTCAGCGTATGGAGGGTTTAAATTGTATTTTCTCTACTCTGCTGCATGCTTAAACACCCCATTATCCTCGTGGAGACAGCCTGTGTGTATCTAAGTACACACCAAATGGATGCTAAGCTTCCAACGTATATCAACATCGCCAACTCTTGAAACGACGTTGTGCAGCTTTCTTTTTGCTTACTTTCTTAAATCGTGTGAAATAAGGAAAATAAATCTTACTGAATAAGAACTATTGCTTTGTTAATAAAATTTTATAAAATTCATATCTAAAAATCGTAAAAATTGCAATTATTTCTATTATAATTTAAAGAAACTGATGAAGGAATAATAAATATTGTTTCTTACAGATGATTTTCTTCTACAGTGAAACAAATATGAAAAATTCTTTATCGCGTATTTGAATTGTTAAGGGCGTATCACTATAAGAAGTGCCATTTTTAGAGGTCCAATCAAATCCAATGCTCTTGCAACCTCATGTAGTTGTTTCTTTTTCAAGAACGAATGTTTTCCTTATTTATCAAGTTACGTCGTTCAGTCTATGATTCAAGTAAGAATACGAAACCATAACCCATTTTTATTAATTCTATGATATATATAGTAAAAGATAGGAATTAAATTTCTGTCCGACGTTTCTAACTTTTAAAAGCTTTAATAATGTTTCGAAAGCATATTTAATACAATTTGATAACGAAATAAAATGGAACTATATACAGTCGTGATTGATTACTTAATCTTATACCGCAGTGGTCTTTTCTTAACTTCATGTTGAAAAAGTACTAAATATTAGCAAAACGAGAAGCATGTTGGTTTAAATGGACATTTTCATGATTAATGTCTTTTCAGAATTTCTAATCTGAGATCCAAAGTTTTGCATATTTTTAGTACCAGTATATTAAATAAAACTGCCAATAAAGTGTAAACAGGCCATTCTAAATAGTAAATGCATTTAAATTCTTTTTGAAATATTCAGTATTTGCCCAATTTCAACTACATATCTGTGTCTGATTACACCACAAATTTTAGTCGTTTTTTGAGCACTACAAGCAGAGATTAAAGTCATAATTAATTTAGCGTTGTCGAAATACCTACCCCTTTTTAAGAAGATGAAATTGCACTGACATCAGTGTCCATATGAGCTGTAAATATATTATGTCTCCTAACTTATTTGGTTTTTTTTTTCTCTCCCGGTTTGGATTCCAAGTTAACTCTATTTTTATCTCTATATAATATAAAATCATAATGGTCTGATACCGTTTTCCATTCGCGATCGCAACGAACTATAGGGGGCGTTGTTGTATGTGCCGAATCCCTGCGATTTCCATATGAACAGTCATTCAGTTACACTGGAGACGTCTTTAATGTAGCATATAGCATTGTAACGTTCCATCTTTATTGTGGCTGATTAAATTTAAAAAAGAAAAATGTTTATTTTCTTTCTTATGCAAACGAAAACAAAATGGTATCTCTATTTTTTTAGAGAAGGAACATCCAGAACACATCGGAAAAATATTTGTAAATAAAGAGAAAAAAATAGGTATATTCTTATAAGAGTTCAAACCTAATGCCTGAGAAATAGTTTTAATAAATTTAATGGTATAACATGAAAGGCCCATTAAAATTTTAACGTAAAATAAAGAATGCTTGTGAAACAAAACAAACAAAAAAAAAAGAACCGTTCTTTTTTTGTCGCCATTTTTTAGTGTTACGAAAATGTGTCTTTGGGACTTGCCAAAAACAAAACAAGATGCAATTTTATTTTTTTAGGAGCGAAATATTTTATGGAGTGAAATATAACGAAAATGTACCAATGTCCATAACATGAAACTTTATCTTAGTAAACGTCCGTTTTGGAAATGTTATTTCTTTTTTAATCTTATTTATTAGAGTTCATAATGGCTAAAGAATCAGGTGAGAGAAAAGTTTGTTTTGAATCTATGCCAAACTCTATATCAGCCCATTTTCCACCGAAATCCGATTGACTACTTTGATTTTAAACAAAGTGTTTCATTTTAAGATTTTTTCCAAAAATTTTAAGTGTAGATTGGCGGCACTTAAAAATCTGCCAAATCTGTAGCTGTGGTTAATACGTAAGTACCGAATTTTTCTTCCATACTTTTCTGAATCATATTACTTCAAATATTAGAATATGTAAGAAGTATACATAAACACATAATTTAATACCATTTTATTTTTCAAAAAAAGTATTTTTATAACATTTTTATCAAAAAATTATAAACTAAAAAACGTAAAATAAAGAATTCTTAGGATAAAAACGATTTTAAAAATTCCTCATTTTGCAATAAAAACTTTTGTATTGTTTCTTTTTTTTAATTCTTATAGTATTAAATCAGACGTAAAAAAACCATTTTGTAGAGAACGATCATCAAGTAAGAAAATAAATTATTTACAAGCAAATTTTTTATTATAAAAATCATAACACTTACCTGATTTATAAGTCCGGAGAATTCCAAAATGATATGTTCTTTGTTTGAAAACTTTATTCTCAAATAATATATACATAGTTTATTCCTTCATTACTTTTAGGTAACATACCACACATCAAAATTTTATAATTGTAAGATCTCGATATAAATTTTAATATGTAGCTTAAAAACAGAATAGCTGAATTCTAGTTGAAATTCTTTCAAAACTAAAAAACACTTACCAAGAAAACGATAAAAAATTTATTTATAATCAGCACAAAAGATACTTTTTCAAGTAATTCGGATTATTCTTTATTGTTGTTTTCTGAATTATGTAGATACAGAAATATATACTATTCTATGAAGAAGAAGAATATTCTATAACTATTACAGTTCTGTATGGAATTCATTGGAACACATTTACTCATTGAAATGACGAAAGCAATGTTGACTTCATTTTAACTTGTAATGAATTGAAGACAGAAAAATTATTTTACCGCAATACACAGATCTGTAACAGCGAGTGATCATGAAATCATGTTATGTTGTTGGTAATAGAAAGGTAAAAATTATTGAGAAGTTGTTCTTCAAATGCTTGGCGTGTTCTGCTTCAATGTTTGGCATGTTCTGATTAGTTTTTTCAAGAAGTTTTACCTTTTCTTTAGGGAAATTTTGGTTCTTTTTTGATGCTAAGAAAATGGCATCCGTCATTGCCAATGGTTATGTGGGAACTAATGCCCGATATTTACAGTCTCCCGCTAGATGGCGTATCGAGTGTTGCGATCGCGAATTGTTGTCGGCGCTTTTTTTTTAGCTGGAAAATCACGTGGTAGGATCCAGTTTTCTCTCATTCATTTCCATATTATTTTGGTTGTCATAAGCATAAAATTAACAATGGTCGTAAAGGTATTGTTTTTCTTTAAATATTTTTGTATCCCTAATTTAAACTTATTTTCCAGTACTGCTATCATTAGCGAGAATATTAAATTATGGTTGTGAACTCATCAAATTTGTTTAAACAATATAATGTTACAAGAATCTAAATGTTATTTTAAAAAACGATTACTTCGAAAAATCACTTCCGTTCACCAAGAGATCCAAATGTTTATAATACTAATGAATAGTAATATTTGGACGTGGGAAGTAGAGGCACAAGAGTAAGCAAACAGAATTCCTTTTAGTACATATATGTTAAATGAATAATTTTAACTTATGTAGAAAAACTGTTTGAGAAAAAATGACTCAATTTGTTTTAAATGATTTCATACGTTCCGGGAATAACGATTTTTCTAATTTCAAACAAATGTAATGAAATTTAAAAAGTATAAAAAATATATACATTATATGTTATACTCTTACACGAAATGCTGCATTATACTTAGGATTGTAATTAAGCAACAACATCACCTCGAACAATAACTGCAAACATATGAATTCATATGTTTATTTTTGTACATATATACATATATATACAACATATATATACATATGTTTGTTAATTTTTAATAAAATAACAAACTAGCAAGACATTACTTCGTAACGTTTCTGAAAATTACTGGAATTTTTATAACTTTAACATTTATGAAACTTTTTTTATCAAATACCAAGTATTTGTTCAAATAATCCAATTGCACTGACTAGCGAAAACTATTTTTTTTTTCATACATCTCTAACTGTACATATGGGCAAATAAATTAAAAGCACAGCTAAATCATAACTTGTTTTGGGATTTCTCCTGCCTAATTATTATGCAGTAAATAAGTCGTTATCAAATTTATGTTCCTTTTTTTATTGATAGTAATTATATAGAGAAAAATAAATGGCCAAGGAGGTGAAAGAAGATGACGTTTTTAAATCTGTTTGTTTTACGTGCTTAGTAAATACGAGCAGATATTATCCATGCTATATAAATACGACAACATACATAAAACTAAAATAAAGAAACTCATAAAATAAAAATTAAAAAACAAATTCGTTTCTCAAGAGAACCAATAAAAAGAGAATCAGATATAAAAAAAAAAAAAATAAGGTAAGGCGCATCACTTTTGAAAAACTTGATGGGAATTATCGGTGGTGATAAAGGTTTTGCATAAATAAATGTACTTTAAAAGTTTCATTTTGGGATTGTCAAAAATGAAACTTTTTTTTAAATTTATAATTCACTTGAAAAACATAATTTCTATAAAATGTTTGTTTTATTTTATTACATTACTCATACGACATCTTAAATACATGAAATAAGAAAAGGTGGAACTATATTTCTAAAACAGTTCTCAGTTTAAAAGAGTTAAAAACTTGCAATTTTGACTTTATTTGGTTTTATGTCTTGTTTGACGTACTTTCATTTCATTACTAATCAATATCACTGTTTCGGTAATTCTTAGAGCTTCACAGGGAAAACGTAAAAAAACGAGTTTATAGAAAATCTAATTTACTTTATAAACAAAGATCGGTAAAGGAAACCAATCAAGAGGTAGTCTATAAACAAGAAAATGAACGAAATCGTTAAGATGCGGAGGCGTCTTAACGTAGTGCAATAAATACATTATGCTTCTCTTGAGAATTATTCGTACCATAACTATTTTTTTTAACTAGAATGATTTTTAAAGTATTTCATACCTGTTCAGCTTGTTCCGTGATTTAAAACTCAAAGTACATCACAATTTTTCTTTATGTTTCCCTTTTGATCAATAAAATATTTAATGGTTTGTGCTTCACTACTGAAAGATGGATAAAATCTTATCATTACTATAATTTAAAAATATATTTATTTAATAATCCTCTGATGCATTTCAAAAACCTTAATGGGAAGATCTTTTGAAAATCAACAAACATATTGATAGATTTATTTTCGGTAAATTTTTCTGCACTTGTGGAAATGTTTAAAACTCAATATTGTGAGTTTAAATTACACAATGTTTTACTTTTCGAATTTGTATATTTTTATTTGTGACGGATAATATTAAGCTCTATTTTTGAAAATGGCAATGTTTCATTTTTCCTTTTTTTAAAATCTGCTATTTTTTTTCTTTCAATTTCCGTAATTCCTTTAAAATATTTCGAATACATTTATTTCCATATGATATTCTAATGAAAGTATAGTCTCAAAATTTTTAGTTTTTTAAAATAGTAACAAAGCTTAAACTATAAAATAAATATGTTTTTGTAACGGAAAGAAGAATACTTGCCAAAAACAAAGTGTACAAGAATACAAGACATTTAATATTAAAAAGTATGCTTTTTATCTCTAGTGCTAAGGAATAAACTTCGAAAATAGTTACAAATATAATTCAGATTCTAACTTACTTTATAATTCAGACTTAAGATTTTATTGAAACCACTTTTTCATTCCAAATTTATAAGAAAAACTGCACAAAAATTTCAAATTCTCAGTAAATATTGCAGTTGACTATTTATTCCTGCACATAACTATGTTTTTTGCACAGTTTCCCTGACATATTTCTATAATTTTAAATTCCATTTCAGAAATAAAATTCCTGTTATAGAAATATGAAATGCTAACACGTCAATGTTGGATTCTTTTTCAAAAATAAACAACTTTATTTACTTTGAAAGCGAAATATATATCAACGTAAATGAACATTCTTTCACGGTTATTTGAGTATCATTTAATGGTTAAGTTTGATTAATATGATATTTGGTGTAAGATTATATTACGATACATTACTACATACACAGGCGTAAAAGAAATGCATATGTAACTATTGCGCATGTCTATTACATAAATAACAGTTATTATGTAACTGCTCGCAATTACCTAACAACAGCAGTTACAATTCCATGCTTCCCAGTTTATATATTACGCGGAAAAAATCAATTGCCAAAATATTAATTCTATAATAAGAAAAGAATAAAATTTCAACACATTAATATCCTAAAACATTTAAAATAAACAATTTAATTTTTTGGCAGTTGCGATCTATTAATATACAAATTCATTCTTAGACGGTTTGTTCATCATCATTTAATAGGAGATTTAGAGGCACTATATATTTATCGCAAATTACTATATATATAACAGTTATTATATTACTATTTGACGCAATTTAACTATAACTGATACAATTTCTTATCTCTGTAGATATTCTGTTTCCAAAGTTTAAACTATGTAACAAAAGTATAAGATGTTAGATGTATGTATCAATGCTCTACCATTTTCAAAAAAATTAAATAAGTTTATTTTCTTTATTGGCGAGAGATATCGTTATTAAAGATCTTCCGTATACAGGCTATTTATCATCATCTAATGGCAGGTGTTTAAACATTATATATGTAATTACTGCATATGAATTTATTATAAATTACTATACAAGTAGCAACTATTACGTAACAATTTCTTATCGCTTAACTACAGAATATCCCCCGCTTGTACTATTATATTATAATATAAGTGGGAATTCTATTTCTAATATACAGTTTCTAAATTAATAGTATGAACAGTTAACGTACCAATGCTCAAACATCTCCTAAACAAATAAATAATTTTATTATATTATAGGAAGATATTTATTATATGAAGTATTGCTACCATAAATTAATTTATTATAAATTAATATGTAATTAACAATTATTATATATTTATTTTTTATCTCTTAACCATAACAAAACAAAAGAATTCCCCCCGACTTATACTATCATACTATTATGTAAGTAGGAATTCTATTTCTAATGAACAATTTTTGAATTAGAAGTTTGAATTGTTAACGTATCGATGCTCGAATATCTCCAAAACAAATAAATAATTTTATTGCAGCATAAGTAGATATTTATTACGTGAAGTATTGTTAGAATAAAGGAATTCATTGATAATTAATATGCATATTATGTAACTACTATTATGTAACTACTAGAAGGCCTAGAGTCCTGTTCGCTGACGCTCACCAACCCCGAAGATTGCTTCGCAATAATTGCTGTTTCTAGGTATGAAACAGATGAAATTATTCCACTAAAATATATGTACTAAAAAGAACACTTGACCCGCCACTTTCCATGCCCAAATAGTTCCTTCATGATACTATTAAGATCCATTAGTGAACATTAATCATTTTTCTAAGCAATCATTTTCTGAAATACCATTTAAAATTAAAAGTAAATTTTTAAAATGAATTTGGTGAGTTCACAACTGCAATTTAATATTTTTGCTTTTCAAACGAACGGATTGATAGATTAAATAAAATTTTTACATCATCACTTTGTGCATGAAGCTAAAGTTAAGCTCAAAGTCATTTAACTAATCTCTTGAACCGTGAACAATAATAATATATGAATGTAATTTGCACGAAAATAATAATTGTGAAATGGTTAATAAGATCAGATACAGATTTAAATAACTTTATCTTAAAATGTAACATAGAATTACGTTATTCTACTAATAATAATAATATCTCAAACTATAAATAATAAAATAATAATAATGTAACTCAATCTTCTCAAACTCTTAATTTAGAAAACAAAAAAAGAATAATAATAGTAATAAAAGTATAGGTTGTTGGGCTTTTATGTGAAGGCGTATGCAGAGTAATATATAGATAATTTCTTATGAATGCAAGTGGTAATTTAAAAAAATAAATTATATTTACATATTTACAACTTGCCTATTATTAATAAATGGAATAAAATTTTTACCACAACAAAAGAAGCTTTTTTAATAATTTTAATTCTATTAATGTTTTATTGCATTGCCACTCACTAACTTGAAAACTTTAAAAATTAAAATAAAATAAAATAAATCATGCTTACGTCTACCCTACATTACTTCCCTACCAAGTAACAATGTTACGATAAATGTTTAACTTTCACATCCGAATTAAACCTGGTAGGTAATTTTATAAGTCTGCCAAAACGAGATACTTTATGATTTTTGGTAGGCTCAATATTTTGTTTTAATTTTGAAGCATCTGTAAAGGATTGTTCACTGTTTTTATCTATTGGAGAGTAGTTTTTTCGTTTAACAAATAAGCTGGTTTTTGTCTATTAATTGAAACACTATCATCTTTTCCTTTAATTTTGATTATGAAATATTTTTCATAGCTTCTTAACACAGGATATGGACATTGGTAGGCAGGTTCGAGTGTTTTTTTTACTCTATGTTGTCTGATGAATACATGTGAACATGATTGAAGATCCTTGTTTATGAAAGTAATTTAGTTTATATTCTGTCTTGCTTTAACTGGATTTATGTATTTCATCTGGTTTTGTAGAGCTTTTGCAAAGATTCTGTTGTGATGGGATATTTGGAGGGTTCAAAAAATTCTCCTGAGACTTTATTGTTTTGCCACATACCATCTGTTATGTTGAACAGTTTGAATTTTTTCTTAGAGCAGATATCAAACCAAGAATAACAGTTGGGAGAGTTTCACTCCATTTTATTGAGTTATTAGCTTTAATTGCACATTTTAGGGCTCTATGTTGTCTTTCTACTTTACCATTGCAGATTGGATGATAGGCAGTGAAATGTTGAAATTTTGTTCCCCATAATATTCAAGGTTCCAAGGTTGTTAGGTTATATTCCAAGATTCCAAGGTCTTGAGAAGAGAATTGGGTTCCTCTATCAGTTATTACCTTTGGCACACCAAATATCATATAATGCTTTGACTAGTGTTTCTGCTTTGATATCCTGAATTGGAATTGCTTCTAACCAAGATGTATATTTATTAAAACAAGTCAAGCGAAATGTTTTTTCATTTGAAGGTGGAAAACGTCAAATTAAATCTCTATGAACTACATCAAATCTCTCGTCTGGTTATTGAAATTAAGCAAATTGTGATTTAATCTGCATGTTAGTTTGTGTTTTTTGGCAATTTATAAATGACTTTGTCCATTCCTGTAAATGTTTTTTTTAATATTGGTTCATTTAAATATGTAATTTATTTTACGGTTGATTAGACTTCTGGATGTGTCATTCTATGCATTTGCTCAAACACAGCATGACGATAAATTTTAGGCACGTATGGTCAGATATTAGTGGTTGAAGTATCACACCTTAAAATTTTTCCATTACTTAAGACAGTGTTTCCCAAAGTGTGGTTCACGTACCCCCAGAGGTACGGGAACAGTTTAGCGGGGGTACGCGTGAAATATCTTTCAGCAAACAAAAATTAAAGAAAAATTATTTAAAGGCAAAGCTAGCCATGAAAGTTTACGATTACATATTTTTCTATTGAGTATTTTGGGAAACACTGACTACTTTGAGTACTTTGGGAAACACTGAGTAAGTTTGGGAAACACTGACTTAAGAGATACTTTTGAAATTTTATTTCAAGTTCTTTCCATGTTATACTTCAGGCATGGAAGCTATTAAAATAAGGAAGCTATTAAAAAAATACAAAGTCGAGTCCTTTCACAACTTCGCGTCAATAAGTCATTGAAAAGTATAAGGTGCATTACGGAGTCCTAAACTCATTACATTGCCTAATATTGCCAAACTCATGACATATAAGCCATAAGGCGTAATTATTGCTGCTTTTGGTTCATATATATTTCTGCGATTGGAATTTGATTATATGCCTTAAATAAATCTATCTTCGAAAATATTACTGTACAGTTAAGAATGAACAGTGTGGTTAAAATATTCTATTCTTGGGATTGGATAACGATCTGGAATTGTTTAGTGTAATCACCACATGGCCGAAAAGTACCATCCTTTTTGGACACTATATAAAGGAGACTAGACCACTGAGATATTGAAGGTCTGATAATGTTGTTGTTTAACATATATTGAAAATCATATATAATTATACGCAACCTTTTAGAATCTATAGCTCGAGAACGGGCATAAACTGGTTGTCCTTGAGTGGTCATGTAATTTTAAACCCCAGGATTAATTTTAGAAACGGATAAATTAGGTTTAGTGATATGTGGATATTGAGATAATAATATGGCATATTTAAAATTTTTACCTACTGTACTTATATCATGTGCAGACATTGTTATTTCCCTCTGTATTAAAAGTGTAGTAACAGTATAAATTAGCTTTTTGTTGTGTATATCTATTAGTAGTTTGAATTTATTCAGAAAATATGCTCCTAAAATAGCCTTATATACTTTCGCAATAATAAAAAGAAATTGAAAAGTTCTACACAAACCTAGATCTTGAGTTAAAATTTTAATTCCATATGTTAGAATTTTGGTATTATTAGCTATATATAACTTAAAATTATCTGTAAATAACTTTTCCTTAGTTACTGGAATGACGCTCAGTATTCTGCTCCTGAATCTACTAAAAGCCGCATTCCTGTGTTTTTGTCTTGTATAAATAAACGAAATTTGCGTCGAGATATCTTTCTTCCAGCAGCACAGCTTACAACTAATTCTACTGCTCTTTGGTGTTTTCAGTATGCCAAATGCATGGCTGTAGGCATTTGTCAGTATGGCAGAGGTCGCCAAACGTGAAATGGTAATAGCAATATTTTCTTTTTCATTGAATCGCTTCCTGCAATTTTAGCTTCTCGACCGGGAACGTACAAAACCTGGACTTTTTGCATCCTTAAATGTTGCTCTAGATGAACGAATACAGCTTAATTTCGAAATTTGTACTTCTAATGATTTGATTAGCTCTAAATGCTCATCGTTGGAACCGGAACAATAACATTGCTCTTGAATTGAAATTTTCTTTACCCCGAAAATTTTATTCCTTCAGTTATCATTTACTTTATCTGCCATTTTGATGAGCTTTGAAATATTTTCTTCACTTCCAAGTAATATGTTTCTAATAGAATCGGGCAATTTTTACATACAAAGAATTCGAATGAAATTTTCTGAGATATCCGACGTAGCAATTGATTTTAGTTTCTAAGAAGCTGGCTTGGTTTCATATAGCCGAGTTCAATTCCGGTAATTAATCTGGTATTTCAACATTTTCACTTTCTTGAAATAGGTTTAGAAGACTATCTTTGGAGTCTGAATATTTTTTAAACTTTCATTACTAATTATGTCCCAAATATTTTCTACGAATTTTGGTTCCAATTGTGATACCAGATAATTAAACTTTGCTTCTTCTGATGTTATACTACTTATTTGAAACTGCGCTTCAACTTGATGGAACCATATTTCCGGTTAATCTATCCAAAATGGAGGAATTTTTACAGTTACTTTGTGTAACTCCTCTTAGCTATCTGTGTTTTTTTCCCTTATCGCTTTTATCTTTTAGTACCCTTTTAAGAGTCTCCAAATTGTCGGACTCTTATGTGAAGGCGTATGCAGAGTAATATATCGATAACTTCTGATGATAGCAAATGGCAATTTAATAAAATAAATTATATTTACATATTTGAAATTTGTTTTTTTATCAATAAATGGAACAGAATCTTTACCACAACAAAAGAAGCTTTTTTAATTAATTTTAATTCTATTCTTGTTTATTGCATTGCCACTTACTGGGTTGAAAACTTAAAAAAATTAAAATAAAATAAAATAAAACATGCTTATGTCTACCCTACAAAGTAAATAATTTTAAATTAGGGAAGCCAAAATATTTATTGGGAAACAATTCACGAACGCAACGACCTATATGGGGAGTTGTTATTTGAGACGAATGACTGCTAACACGATCATCAGTTGCACGGGAGATTTCTCCAATGTAGCATGATAGGGTTCCTTCTTTATTGTGGCTTATTAAATTTAAAAAAAAAAATTTTTGATATTCGTTCTTATGCAAGTGAAAACAAAATGGAATCTGTTTTTTTTTTTTTTTTTTTTTTTTTTTTTTTTTTTTTTTGAGAGAGAAAGAACATCCAAAACACATTGGAAAATATTTGAAAAAAATCTTATTATTCGAGTTAAAACATAGTGCCTGAGAAATCGTTCTGCTAAATTTAATAATCTAATATGAATATGTATATTTAAATTTTACATTCCATACTTTTCTGAATCATATTACTTCAAACATTAAAATTATGCCAAAAGTATATAGAAACACATAATGTTATACCATTTAATTTCGCACAAAAAGTTTTTTTATAAAAAATTTTTGTTTATCAGCTACAAAACGTAAAATAAAGAATGCTTACGATAAAAAAACGATTAAAAAAATTTCTCATATAGAAATAATTAACTTTCATATTGTTTCTTTCTTCTTTTTTTTAGTTTTGAAGTTCTTAATGAAACGTAGTAAACCATTTCGTAGAGATTCATCATCAAATCAGACAAATAAACTACTTACAAGTAAATTTAAAAAAAAAATCATATTACTTAATTGCTTTATAAATCCGGATAATTTCAAACGAAATGTTCTTCGTTTGAAAATTTTATTCTCAAATAATACATGCATAGATTATCCCTTCATTACTTTTAGATGACATACTAAACAATAAAATTTTATAACTGCAAGATCTCGATATAAATTTTAATATGTGACTTAAAAACAAAAAAACTTATTTCTAGTTGAAATTATTCTTTAAAAATTAAAAAAAAAATACTTACCAAGAGAACGATAAAAATTTATTAACTATCAACACAAATGATGCTATTTCAGGTATTTTGGAGGATTCTTATTGTTGTTTATTATATTATATATATTCAGAAAGATATACTATTCTATTAAGAAGTAAAAATCTCTAACTATTACAGTTCTGCACGTTTTGAAACCATATTTATTTATTAGAATAAAGTAAGCAATGTTGACTTTCCCTCAATTTGTAATGAATTGAAAACCAAAAAAATACATTTTACAGTAATACACACATCTGTAGTAGTATGCGATCATGAAATCGGAAGTTATCGGTTGCAAGTTTCATGATAATAGAGAGATAAAAATAATTGAGAAATTGTTCTTCAAATATTAGGTGTGTTCTGTTTCAGAAAAATTTACCAATGCTATGGGTCATTTTTTTCAAGTTCTTCCGTCTTTTCCTTTGCTTCTTATTTTATGTTAAAAAATGGCGTCCAGGTCAATGATTCTGATAGAACTGAATGAAAACTTAAGAAATAAAAGCCTGGAAATATACTACCCACTAGAGGACGTATGCAAGCGCTGCGATCGCAAATTCCCTTTATGACTTATATCAATTTTATGCTGATGACAACCAAACCAATATGAAATTAATGTGGGAAAACTGGATCCTATTATGTGATTTTCTGGATAGTAAAAATGCACCGACAACGATGGATAATTTTGTTACACGTTTGTTAGATGTATTTATGTTATATATTAAAAAAAAAAATTACGTTTAAATACTACAAAGCTAACGAATTTTCCCTGACTTGTAATATTATACAAATATATAAGAACAAATGCTATTTCAAATAATCAATTTTTGAATTAGAAGCATTAAAATTCTGATGTATTAATGCTCGGATAGCTCCAAATCAAATAAATAAATTTATTATAACATGGGAAGATATTTATTATTTAAAATATGGTTTTAATCGATGAATTTATCATAATTTACTATGCATATAAAAATTATGTTATGATTTGTTATTACTTAAATGCAGGAAAATAAAAGAATTTTTTCTGACTTATCTAATATCTATAAGTGAAAATTCTTTTTCCAATATACAATTTCTGTATTAGAAGTTTGAAATGTTAACGCATCGATTCTCGAATATCTCCAAAATAAATAACTAAGTGTATTTACTTTAGAAGTGGAATAGATAGATATAAAAGATCATTCCTACACGTTTAATTCAGCCTCATCTAATGGAAGGTGTAAAACAACAATAGAAAATATTGTTCCTTTTATATTTTTAATCATTTCAGGAAAAAAATATTACTGTCACGAAGTTTTTATTAAATTTATTGAACAATTTCTTGAGTCTGTTGGAGAAATGCCAGGCAGTGAACTGCTAAGATTGAATGGGATGAAGAGTTTCTTTCAAAAATGGCTTTTTGAAAAATTTTACCGAAGTTATATGGCACTTAAGTGCTTAAAGTGCGATAAAAAATTTATTATTTCTTTTTAAAAAAAATACTATTTTTTGAATTCTCTATATTAAATATATGATAATAAAAGTAATTCTTCTTTGAAATATCCAATAAAGATAAAGTCTGGTAGTAAAAAATACTAAACAATATATATATATATGTGTGCGTGTTTTTCGTTGCTGTTATTTTAGATGAAAATTCAAATTTTTCACTTTTTATCACAGAAAGATGCATAAAAATAGATAAGTAATTCTAACTATAGTCATATTATGTTACGTTGTTTTAATAAAATAAACCCTAATTCTACTGTAAGAGAATGTCATTTTTTAATTATTATGTCCTAATAATTTTACATTAAGATCTCCAATTATTTTAAATTTTAATTCTATTCTTTTTTCTCATTTCTAGATATACAGTCCTTGGTGGGTCTTGGCTTTCTGTACCCGAATCCATCTGTTCATAGATTCTTTTTCTTCAGTTTCTGATTTCACTCCTGAACTTGATCCAGCCATCTCAGTTTTGGTCTATCTCTTTTTTTGTTTTTGTAAAATGTTTATTCAAGGTAACTATTACTAAAACTATTCATATTTATAATATTAAATTCCATATTATTAACTATTAATATTAATTGTTATTTATTTCTTGAAACATTAGCGTTTATCTTATTAAATGCTATTGTGTTATACAATTGCACATTACGATATAAGCATCATAAATACAATTTTGCATGCGACTACGCATACAAAATTAAAATAGCACGTCTGTGTTTTTTTTTCCTTTTAAGAAATATTTTTAGTAATAGACAGGTATTACAAAAAATTGTTTGTTAGTTTATTTATACACTTTTGATTGTTGTTGTAGTTGCTGCTTATCCTCCAATTGTCTGACGGAGTCAGAAAAGATCCAGTAGGTTGCTGACCATCAAAACGTCGATGACAAGAAGTGGATTAGCGTATAAGTCCCCCTTGGAAGGGCCCAAGCAGTCAAGGATATGTTCAGCAGAGGCCTTCTGGGCTTTACATTTGGAGCAGACTGCATAAGTCTTTCTTCCTTCAAAGTACGAGAGGCTATTCGTGTGTCCACTTGCCAATCTGGAAATTGCTGTTTGAGTCGCTCTATCACTTATGTGAACAAGGGAAGAGCCCGGTTCCTTGGCCGCATACCAGTGGTGAGAGGGGGGGGGGATTCTCAAATTTTTTAATAGATGGCTTTTGATTTTGGACTGAATCTATGAGTAGGTAAGGGCTGGGGATGAAGGAGTTGAATGACTACAGCCCTCCTTGGCCAAGTGATCCACTTGCTCATAGCCAACGATGTCAACGTGGGATGGTATGCACTGCAGATGAACGTCGTGGTACTTTGAGAAGTTTAAGAAGGATGGAGATGCTTGAAGTTTAAGAAGGATTGTTTTGTCTCTAACTTTAGTCCAATTGTGTAGATGTTGAAGGGAGCTGAGACTGTCCGACACGATCCAAAGATCTCCAAAGTCACTCTCATTGAATATAGCATCGATGCCCTGTTCAATTGCGATTAATTCACTTCTAAAGACTGAAGTGAAATTTAGGATTACGGAGACAGATGGAGTAATTTTGCCCAGATTTTTCAATGAAGACGCCGCTACCAGCTATGTCTTCCAGTCCACTACCGTCTGTGTAAATTTTTAAGGCGTCACTGGGAATCTCGCCTAAAATTTCCAAAGCTAGCTGCCTAGGTTCAGCTGGAATATGATCTTTCTTTGTGACCGGAGCAGAAAAGCCGAAGTGGAAATGGACTCTGGGGATTCCATCTGAAGGATTCAGACAAGATTTTAAGGAGTGGGGCTCAACGTCTTCAGAAGGCGAATGTAGAAGTTCAACATGACTGAATGGACTGTTTTTCTTCAGTCGCTGATTGTTGCGCCAATTGTTAAGATAAAGCGAGGTTCTGTTGTGCTGACCATAGCTAGAAAGTTTGTTGAAGTAATTGGTGAGATTAGCCTTTCTTCTAGTTTGGAGAGGTTGAAGATCAGCCTCAAAGATGACTATTTCCTTAGAGAAACTACGTCTGAGTCCAGTAATTATTCTTGCAGCACTTAGTTGGATCCTTTCCAATTTATCCAAAGTAGTGGCAGAAGCACAGCAGTACACAGGAAAGCTTTATTCCAGGATGGGTCTAATCAGAATCAAATAGGTATCTCTTAACGTGACAGCATCGGCTCCCCAATCTTTGTCCGCAATATATTTAAGTAAGTTTAATCGTTTTCTGCATGTTCAATATGTTTGACAATATGTTCAATATGTTTGATACTTGTCCATTCTGGGTCTGAGAAATATCCGAAATATATTGGATGCTTTTCGTAAGCAAGATTCTTGTTATCCATCTTAATATTTAATATTTGGCTGATAGTTGTAGAATCTTTTGCTGGTGGTAAAGAAAGTGACGATGGATTTGGCAGGATTAAAACAAAGTTTGAAGACCAAAGCGTAGTCTGAAAAAGCAGATAATGCATACACTTTTGATTAAACGTAGAATAAAATGCACATAATCGAAGCCAATTATCTAAAACAGGCAATAAGATGTGCTTGTTAGGGTAGGGGGGATTATGAGTATCTAAACAATGTAGAAAAAATGCATTTATATAGTTGGTCTTGATAATTTTTTTTATTTATCTTTTATAGATGAAAGATTTTTGATTAAAGAATAAATATATGTATATTTTGAAACTAGGAATGATTAGGATTTACAATCCTGAAATAAAGAGGCAGGATATGAAAGAATTCTGAAAATGAGGTTCTTATTTGAGGTAGGTCTGTATCAAATTATCAGACATTGTGTAATTAGTATAAGTACGTAGGGCTTGAAATGAATACATATATTCATATCAATCACCAGTTCATGAATACATTTTGTAACAATTCATTTGCAACATTTAAAAAAGTAATATAGCAAAAGTTTGTAAAAAACCGAAAACAAATAAAAAAATATCTTATTTTTATAAATTTGTCTTCTAAACGGCAGCACTATTTAATTTTTAAATGTTTTAACCTAATACGTACCCTTATTCACTTAGAGGAAAGCAATCCAAATATCCTACTTCTAGTGAGTAGCAGTTTCAAACAGTCAGGAAAACCAACTGATAAGAAAAGATTTTTTCTTTAAAGTAAGTTCTTGCTAGACTTGTATAACTCACCTTCGGAATAATATCAATAAGTGAATTCATATAAATTTGAGGATTAATTTCGAAATATATATTTTTTTAAACTGATAGAAAACATTAGATATTTGATGATTGATACTGATCAAATCAAATTAGTGAGTTTTTACATAATTTTATTTTAGTGCTGTTTTAGACAAATCTTGTGTTAATACTTTTTCTATTTCCACAAATACTTACATTATATTTACTTAAAAAAAACACAATTTTAAAAATGAAAAATACTTTTTTCCTTCATGTTTTTGCAAATGTTTCGACAAAAAATATGAGACAAATGTTTTGATTTAAACGTTAAACTGCGATTTTATCAATTTTCTTTTAATGATTTCTAAAAGCAATTTAGAAGGAATTAAAGATAACTAAATCATTTACCAAATCTTTGTGATTTTTACTTAATCTTTCATATATATTAAGATAGATACTTAAATAGATACTAAAAGTAAAAAGTGACTGGTTTGGTCAGACCAAAAGAAATCATTTGAACAGGCAAATAGAAGAAGTTTTAGGTCAATTAACATTTTATACCGAAGTATTACTTAAAGAACTAACGAATTCTTCAACTTAATATTCACTTTAACTTTAAACTTAAAAGGGACAGACTTTTTTCCTATATAACTGGACTTTTTACTATACGATAGTTTATTTAATTACAATATAACAACTAAATCATTTACCAAATCTTTGTGATTTTTACTTAATCTTTCATATATATTAAGATAGATACTTAAATAGATACTAAAAGTAAAAAGTGACTGGTTTGGTCAGACCAAAAGAAATTATTTGAACGGGCAAATGGAAGAAGTTTTAGGTCAATTAACATTTTATACCGAAGTATTACTTAAAGAACTAACGAATTCTTCAACTTAATATTCACTTTAACTTTAAACTTAAAAGGGACAGACTTTTTTCCTATATAACTGGACTTTTTACTATACGATAGTTTATTTAATTTGTTTAGCTGTCTGAATGTACAAATTATGATCTAAATTTGTTGAATATCTTACAAATTAATATTGTTTTCATTAAAATGTATGTGTTAGAAGAAATTTCTTATTTTTATTATAATGTTTCACTTTGCCACGAAATATTTTTTTATATTCTATTACATAAAAACTGATTTGAAAATAAAACTTATTAAACAAGAACATAATGATTTCTGGTGCTATATTTGGAAGAACTTATTATAATTATTAAGAATGCCATCCCCCCCTTCTATTTTTGATACAATAGTTTACTTTCAAAATGTATATTCTTATTATTAAGATGTGCTTCCCTTCTTCATTTTTCCAGAGAACAAATAAATCCAAATCCTCAATTCTATATAGATATCACTTCCATGACGTAAAATAAATTGCGGCCATTCGCATTTTACAATCTCACGTTTTTGCAATTTTCTGAAAATCCTGCATGTGAAAACTCCTTGTGAAAATCGTGCAAGTTGCTCTGTGCATTCATTACTTTGCCAAAAAACAGAAGTTTTCAATACATCAGGGAAGAGATTCTAGAATTGTAACGATGGAACATCACGCCACCGATAATATCCCCAGGCTTCGAGAAAATCATCACATACAAATGACTAAAAATGGCAATGCTGATATTTGGTATATTTTCCGAATGCTTAGCCATCGAACATTCTTTGAAATCCAAGCCCATCAGCTTTCTGGTATATATAAAGCTCCAAAAGTTGAATTCTGAAAATAGAAAAAAGCTGTTTTTTTAAAAGAATGGAACAAAAATAAATAAATAAATAAATAAATAAAAACCAGAAATAGGAAAAATGGATTTTGGAAAAGTGAAATGCTTAGCAAATGTTTTTCTGCAGTCGATTATGTAAGAGCAGAGATTTTGGTCTCCAGCGAGTAATTCGGATGCATTTTGCATTGAACATTGAGTTATTTTTCTAAGGTGATCAGGGTCGAAAGATAAAGTTTTTTAAGTTTTTCCAGTAAGTAAAGTTTTTTCAGTTTTTTAAGTATACAAATTATTTTATTGTCGAATAAAATAAAAACTGAAGCCTTTAAAATGAAAATTTTTAATATTCTGGAATGTAAAAAAAATATGTAGCTTGTTAATGATAACAAATATGGTAATATTTAATTCGGCACACACATAATTTGGTAATTATATAATTATTAAAAGAAATTTAAAACAAAAAAAAATATCTGAGTTCATAGATGTACTTTTGATAATAAACTGTAAGTCATTAAATTTTCTATTACCTCGAAGGAATACATTTAACAGAATGATATTTATTAGAGGTGAACAATTTAGCAAAATTAAAAACGGTCCACCTTATGTAACTTTTGATCTAATGATCAGATTTTTACGCACTCTATCTTAATGGTTTGACTGAGTAACTTCAAATATTCTAATATATTAGCGTAGGCGATATTTTAATTTACGAAATCAGACACAAAATGCAATTTCACTGAAAAAACATACATTTTTGTTTGACTGATTCAAACTTCTGATCTCCAAAATATCGGGAGTAACCACAATCTGGGAAATATGGTTCCCATAGTTTGATCAGGACAGCTGTCCAAAGCATGGACCTCTTTATGTAAATTTTATATTTTGTGTATTTCACCATAACTCGCGAGCTTCTTAAGCGAATTGAAACGCTTTTGCCCAAATTTTAAAAAAAAATCGTTTATCAAAACATTTTTCCATGCAAACAATAGCTTTTAATAAACATTCCTTTCTTTCTTTTTTATATTATTTTAATGATGGTCAAAAAAGTTTGAAAAAGCATTGTAAAATACAAAAATGAAGCGAATTCGGACAAATAGTGCCCGAGAAATTGAATTAAAAAAAAAAAAAAAAAAAACGGCTACTCTAAAATTTGATTTCTCGGGAACTATTAGAATGATTTCGCTCAAATTTTGTACTTTAGCATGTAAAATTAAGTTCTTTAAAATGATGTTTAAAATTATATACCTTATATTTCAAAGTGTTCAGATCATTTTTTAATAAAACAATGAAAAATAATAAATGTGTGCAAAAAGTTATATTTTGTTTGAACTTTTCTTTAGATAAGCAAATTTTATAATAATATGCAAAAAAAAAAATTCAATTCGCTTAAAAAATTTTAGAGATATGACAAAATACGCAAAAAATAAAATTAACAATAAGAGATCCAAACTTCGAACCGCTTTCCTGACCAAACTATTGGGACCGTGTTTCACACATTGAGGCTACCCCCTCTAGTTTGGGGGTCAGAAATCCAAAAAAAAATAAAACAATATATGTTCATTCAGAAGAAGTACGTTTTTGCGTAACTTAAAATATCGTATGCACTAATTAGTTAGCTTATTTGATGGTTACACTCTTGAACCTTTAAGATTGATTCCTGGAACGTAAAGTTCCAATCATTAGAATATAGTTATTCAAGGTGGTCTGTTTTCATTTCGTGCACTGTACATTATTGGTAGAAAAGCAGTTAGAGTTGAACATACATTGTTCGGCATTTTCGAAAACTTTGGTCGATGTAGCTTCTCGATAATGCCGTAGTTCACTGAGAGTAGTGATTGGTGAGATGTAGCACTCGGCGAACCTAGACTACACATTTTTAATTGTTCAAAGATCAGAAGATGCGCGGCTCAGGGGATGGAGCATTCGCCTTTCAATGAGGCAAACCGGGCTCGAATCCCAGTCGATACGAATTTCGCATCCGAATTACACCGACCACAGTGCTGACGGGAAATATCCTCAGTGGTAGATGGGTCATGGGTTAGAGTCCCCTTGTCGTTGGGCTAACCGTGGGAGGTACTCGCGGTCTTCCTCTCCATGTAATGCAAATACGGGTTAGTTCCATCAAAAAGTCCTCCGCGAAGGCATATTTCTCCCAATACTCGATCTAGGAGTTCCCTTGTCTTCTGGATGGGGTTCAAAATTACAAGATTACGGAGTTGAACATTAGTAGTCGTAATCCATAAAATTGGGTCGGCTGTTCAGTGACGGTTCTAATGATAGTATTATAATATAATTATAATTATAATATCTCTATTCTTTTTAAATACAGGGCTAAAATTAACGTTTTTACCCTATTTGTGAGATGTAATTTCTGATCATGCGCAGTATCGCTAAATAGTAGAAAATAAAGTTAGCATTGCCGTTAACATAACGTAAACGTAACGCAAAAGCTCTCTAACAAATGAATGTATATTCAATTTTGTTCATGATTTTGTAGTGTTGGTCAATATTAAATATCAGAATTTTTCCATTTTTTCACCTTCTATGAAGTATGACTATTTATCTAGTGTAATAATATAGATACCTAATATAAATATTCCAGTAATAGATTTTTTTCAACGGCCTGTTAAAAATTATTTTCTTGAATCGGCTCTTCTTAGTGTAAATCATGTTTCTTTCACAATATTTATTTGTATTAAACAAGATTTAACATCGCACCAATCGTAATTTTTTAAAATAATAAAAAAAAAAGTGGGCGTTTAAAAAGCTAAGTCTTTTAATAAAATTTAAAAGTATAAATTGATTATTTTTGTCTATATACTAACTTATATTTATTACTTATATTTTATTATTTTTGACTAATTTATATTTTATTATTTTGTATAGCTAGTGTTAAATAACCGACTAAAAATTTAGTTACAACTATCAATGTTCAACTCCGTAATCTTTTAATTTTTAAACCAATCCGGAAGACAAGGGAGCTCCTGGATCAAACAGTGGGGCAAACTAGCCTTCGTGAAGTACTTTTTTAATGGAACTATCTCACATTTTTGTTACATAGAGGGAAAAACCACGAAAACCCCCCACGAACAGCCGAGTGGCAAAGGGATTCTAACTCATGATACTTCCACCATACCACTGATGGTATTTTATGTCAGCACTTTTGTCAGTGGGAGCCGGGAGCAGAATTTTTACAATACAGACGCTGCTGAAATTCGAACCTGGGTTACTACATTGGGAAGTGAAAGTGGTTCCTTCACTTATTTTAGATGAGAAACGCAAACCATATCGCTTTTGAGGCGTGTGAGGAAAAAATTTCGGTGGTAATAGAAATTTATTAAAAAAAAAATAATGCTTCCTGCGTTTTTTCTTTTATATGAGACAAAAATATTTTTATTTTATACTTCGTAGATCAACCGGATGCAAATGAGATTTTTTGATTTATCATCATTTTTTAATTTTATTATTTTCATAGGCTATGTTTTTATTATTTTGTTTAAAGTCTAATATTGTCAAATTTTTAAGAATCATTTAGGAAATAACCGTTCATTTGAGGTAGTTGGAGAATGATAAAATTTTTATTGACAAATAATTAAATTTGGCGAAAGCACTGCAATGAATAATACTTGGAACGGTAAAAAAAAACATTGAAGCTTGCATTGCCATTAAGACTAATGAGTTATTTTTATGATATACTAAAATTCAGAGTAACCGATACAAAAAATTTATTTCCTTTTATAAATGAATTGATATGGAAGGAAAATAATCCTGCTTGAAATGATATAAATTATCCGTATTTGTACTCCATTTCAAAGCAATCACTTAGTAACAAAGAAAACAAAAAGTAAGTAATGCGACTCATAGCATTACAGATATTAGAATTTCGGATGTAATATCATCCACTGATATTAAATACTATAGAAATAATAAATGTCTTAGTTTTGGTAATAATTCTCCTTTTTCCTCTATCTTTTCATGTTTTCAATTCAAATAAAGATGAAAGAACTTATTTCAAATATTAACAATACATTTCCTTATACGTATATATTCTATTTGCGTTTTAATTTACACACATGATAATAGTTAATTTTCTTTCTTGTACCTATAGACATACAAAGAAAAAAAAACCCAAAGAAATCAGAGGTATTTAAATTTGCAAACTTACTAAAAAAATTAAATATCCATTAATTAAACAATTTCCATAATCTTAGAAAAGATATTAAGAAAAATCCAATGTTATTTAAGGGACCGATCAAAGATTTGTTCTTAAAGGACCTGAAAAGTTATCCATATGTTCGTTGACGTTGACTTGGTTTCGGATATTATCTGTAGAAAAGCTTTTACCCGATTTGAACAGATGATTGTTGTAGCTAAATTTTATTTTTTTTTATTTATTTATTTTTTTTAATGGCGGTCACTTGGAACTATTGTCCATTGGCCACAGAAAGTGCCAGAACTGCTAACTCTCTTTTCGTTACCAAGTGGGCACCTGTGGCGAAGCCACGGCGGTGAAGCAGCGTCGCCCACGTCACACTACCACAACCCTTTATAGGGCGGGTCACATTCACACATGAAGGAGAAATGACATAGAGCACAGATAGAGAGAAAGAAACACCCATGCCTTGCCCGGGATTCGAACCCAGAACCTTTCTGATGAAAGGACAGTTCCCTGCCCCCTACACTGGCCGGTCGGCTTTATAGCTAAGTATTAAAGTAGATAATTATTTTGTAGCTTATTGTCAAGTCAGAGACTATTGCCAAATATATTTTTTTTAATGCAAACTTCAGATATATAAAAGGGGTAGGTGGAGTTTATAACGAGTATATTTTAAGAGCATAGATATTACATTATTACTTCTTTGCATGATTTTCAACAGTATCAAGTATTTGTGCATTCAGAAAAGAATGTAATGGAAACTCCGAGAATATGGTAAATTCATTCCGTCTCTGGATCTATGGAACTACCAACAAAATCGGTAATTTTTACCGAACTGCTTCGATAAGGCTTTTCATGAAATTAACAAAAAAATATGGTTTAATAACATGTGATGAAATAGGGTGAATGTGTTAAAAGTTTGGCAATGTTTTTGTGATACCTTAGAGCATAGCATAAAAACCATTTATTTATTTAGATTTACTTTTTAGGTTTGTATTTTTGCCGACCGGCCTGTGTAGGGGGCAGGGAACTGTCATTGCATCAGAAAGGTTCCGGGTTCGAATCCCGGACAAGGCATGGATGTTCTTTCCTTCTCTGTGCTATCTGTCCTCACTGTGGGAGTGACGTTTGCCCACCTAATATGGTGCCGCTGTTAGAGAAGTCAACAAAATCGCTCTGAATTAGAAAAAAAAGTTTGTATTTTTTACAAAATGTGTGGTAATAAGACCTATAATTTCAAAAATTAGAATTTCTAGTAAACCTCTATCAAGTGAACAGAAAAAATTCCAAAGGAATGACTTAAAGATCGTATATTTTGATTTTGTGCACCTGGATTATAGCTTTTGTACGAATTTTTTACCAGACTTTAGGGGAAGAATATCTATTCTAGAATTAGTTTTCTGAAAATATTTTCATTGATAAATGTTTTATATATATATATATATATATATATATATATATATATATATATATATATATATATATATATATATATCCACGAAGCTTTATGTCCACCTACTTTTTTTAAATCTCTTAAATTTTTATAAACTTTTTTTTTACATTAAGAAAATGAATTGTATAGAATATTAAAGCTCTTGTAAAATTTTCATATGTTTTTTTGTAAATTATTTTTGTATCTGATTTAGATTTACTCAGATATAAACGCACTTTATGTAAACCGTTTTCGGGATATTATTCCAAAGCATTCATAAAAGTTTATAAATTTTGTGTTACTTTTAAAAACTTAAGAGTTACTAGGAGTTTACTTAGGGCTTCAAAGATTTAAAGATAACTTTATTAATCGAACACCAAACATCATGGAAAAAAAACCCGGGAAAATTACAGATTGTACGGATTTCTGGTTATTGAAAACAAAACATACGATATTTAAACCATTCATCTGATAAAAGTTTTTTGTTTATATGGTAACGGCTTACCGGAAATTCTGGTTTTCGAAATTATAGTTCTTATTACCACTCATTTAGTAAAAATACAAAATCGTGAAGTACATTTAAGTACTGAAGTACTGATGCAAAAACGTCATTTTAGGTAAACTTTTAGAAATAAGTTTATTATAAATTTTGAATTTCTGTACTGTTAGCTTTCTAAAAATACTTTACTTTTGTTTGTACTCGAATTATTTACAAAGTTAAAGCACTTTTTGTGCAAGGTGATAACAGTAGATAGATAAACGATTTTAAGCCTTAAAAGCATTTATCTCAAAATCAGATTTTTTTTCTTAACATTTTTTACCACCTTAAACACGATATCTAATGATGTTTTTTAGAATAATTGTCTACAATGTTTCATGTGTGAACAACATTCTAAGAGAAAAAAGTAGAATTTAATTTTTATGCCTGGTATTTCGTAAAAAGAAAAAGCGGAAATTAAAAAAAAAAAAAAAAAAAAAAAACGCTTTTTTTTAACTCCATTGACTCCTAACTCAGAAATCTCAGAAACTCTTGCTTTTAAGATAATAGTTCAAAACATAGTTGATAGCCTTTTTAAGTAAAATCCTAAGTGAATTTTTTGTTTTAGGTGATAGATTTTTTTATAGTGTTTAGCGTATAGGCCAACAAATGTCTTATTTTTACCTAAAAATGGCCACATAAAAAATAATACTGACATTTGTTTTACTAGTTTTAAGCTTAAGTTAACGTTTAAGTTAAACAAATAAGTTTTAGAAGAATAAAGTTTAGTTTAAAACAAATAAGTTTTTCACTAATAAAACAAATAAACTATATTTTTAGAATTTTACATTAATATTAAGAAAAAGTTGTCAAAAAAATCGAATACTATAACAGAATAAATGGTTTTTATGCCATGCTTTGAGATTTCATAAAAAAAAATTGTCAAATTTTGCCACATTTACGAAATTTTATCACGTGTTATAAAACCACGTATTATTTTTTATTTTACCAAAAACATTAATTAAGTGTTTTTGTAAGAATTACCGGGCTTTTTGTTATTCCCATATAGTCCACCATAGGGAAATTCCACTTTTTTCTTGTAATTTTTACCATACTTTTTTTCTAAGTCAATATATACAAGTATATGGCAAAGATGAATTATAGTTTTATGCAAAAATGTATGTAATGTTAATATTCTGAATGTTCAATACTACTTTTTAGACTTTCTATGCTAAATTAAAACGTGAATTTAAAAGTATAAATGGGCATTCAGGGTAATAGCATTATAAACTCTTGTATATAAAACTAGTATATTCCTTTATTACGGTTATTAACCAAATTTAGTAGATTTACCAAAGATGTAATTTTTGTACACTGATATTTTGCTATTTTATTTTATTATTGATTGTGTCAGCATTTAAATGTTTTACTACTATTTTAAGCTCCGTCAGTATTGTGTTGCCAATACACAAGCACTAACTAGTATATTTCTTTATAACGGATATTTACTGGATTAACTAGATTTTTATGAATGAATTAGAAATTTTAGAATTAAAAGGTGATATAAATATTTATTTCATTAACCTTTACAAGTTACACTCGTAAGGAGAAATAAAAACATATTTTAATGCCTAAATCCTAGGAAAAATGTATGTTTTGCCTAAAATTTGTTTTTCATATTTAAATTTTTTTTCTAAACAAAGCAAATGTGAATAACATGCCATTTTTTGCCATAAATCCTTTACGTGAGCCATCTGTTTATTTTGTGATAGATAAATAATAATTTTCATTTTCAAACTTTTCCTGTAATGTACGATTGAGTAAAAAATATATATGCGTCTGTGTCATTCTACAAATGTATTAGTCAAGAAAAATTTTCTAGTTTTAAGGATAGAAACCACATTTATTTTTATTAAAATTACAATCCGGATATGTCTATTCTGGTTTTATTATCAATAAACTGATTCGCTGGTTTCAGCTCAAAGTAATGGTTTACTATGAAAAACCCATTTCAAGAAATATTCGGAAAAAGTTTTGGGAATGTTATTTCGCAGTAGCTATTATTCCCAAGGAAAGAAAGTAACTTTATTCATTTTATGGGCCATAAACCCGGATCTCACATATTTTAGAACTTTTTCTATGCAAAGCATTTGAACAGAAGAAGAAATACTTTCTTTTCACTTTCTTACTTCAAGATCCATTTACTTCGCACGAGGAATAAGGATTTAGTCATGTCTAAAATATCTAGAAACTGCTCTTAAAATAAGCGTTTTGTGATACTTTTATTGCAAACTGAACATTTGAGGCACAGTAGCGAATATTTCATAAAGTTTTCCTCAAAATTTCATTTCCTTTACCTAACACATGAATCTGATTTTTAAACATATTTGTGTCTACTTATTTTCGAGCAACTAAATTTTATTTAGTTGCACATTTCATAAAGATTCAAATGTAGTTTAAACAATTGTTTTCTCACTACATCATTTGACATGATATTTCATTTGTGCTGCTATGTCACTCAATTAAGCTTCGTATTTGGTTGAGCATGCGTTCCAAGTATCATCATGCGATGATTACAAGCGGAGCTAAACTCAGTTCTTCTGTGAAAGAATGCAGTTGCAGTTTATTTTTACTAACACCTTGTAGAATTAAAATTTTCTCGTATTATAAACTTTATTTTATATTTATTTTTACAACATCACTTACTCCATTTCACCGGACTGGAAGCACTCACCTCAATTGGTTAGCAAAGTTAGTATGAATAATTAATTCTTGTTTGCACTTAGTGGAAAAATTAGTATGCCTGTTTCCTTAAAGATTAAATAATAGCATTAAAAAAATTACACAAAAATTTCAATTTTTAGATTATACTGTAAACCTTGTTTTTGCTTTCTTTTCATTTTAGCTGAGTTCAGGCTCTTAGTTGCAACATTTTTTTTTGTATTGCAAACTTAATTATCAGGTCACCTTTCAGTTTTTATGTGTTAAAATAAGTATATTAAATTCTATGCAAATAATGGTGATGGCCATAAAATCTAAAACAAACCTTGAGATGTTGAATTTATCCTCGATTTCAGAAGGTTCTTCTAGCCTTGTTTTGTAAAAGCAGATTTAATCTCAACATAAAAGGATTTTTATGCAAGTTTAATGCAAACCTCATAGCGAGAACACTAGCATAGTAAAATTTAACAATTTTTAAAGCTTTTTCAAACTGTAATTTACTGTTTTGTTCAGTATAGGTTTCGTTTGAAATGAACCAGGATTAAAAAAATGCAACGATTGTTAAATCTTTAAATAAGCAATAGAAAATTATGATTTACTTACATTGTAATATATGGTTAATTGAAATTAAATGCATCGCATTTTATTAAACATCTCATAATTGTCTCAGATAGTCCTGACGAGACACATGAAAATGATATTTTTAGTATTTTTTCTTAGTTCAATATTTCTCAAAATTTTTTTTGATAGTTTAGTTGCGAAATAAAAAAGAAATAAACTGGCATAAAGAACAATAAGCTTAAAATTACTTAAGTTCAACAATTATTTAAATACAATAATTGTCTGAGTTGTTGCATTTCAATTTTCCTAACTAAAACACATAAAATATTTAGTCAATTTATTCACATAAGTTTGAAGATAATGGTACTATGATTTTGTTTGAGTCACAATAAAATAATACTAGTCGCCTTTAATAAAATATGTTTTAGTTTCAATATTAAGTATTAAATATAAAAAAATAGGCACAATTTAATTTTCGATAAAAAATAAGATACAATTTTTTTTCTTCCTTAGAAATATATAAATAGAAAGACAAACAGTATTAAAATGTGAAAATATATATTTGCAATTCATTTTATTTATTCAATTTAAAATTGAAGAGGAACAATAAAAAAAATTTATAATTTAGGTCATTATGGTTATTTTGTAAGAGATTAATTAATACTGAATTGCAATTTCCTTTGTATTTTAATAAAAAAAATATGAAAATAAATTTTAGCATTACGAATTTTAGCATTATAATTGATAACTTTTATTGCAATAAATAGTAATTCAAGCTTACTAATCAAAAGAACTTTATATACTCTTTCAATGCAGTTTTTAAAGTTAATACTTTTATTAAGCTAACCATAAATTAAGTCTTTTTTTTCATTTTTATTGATGCTTTGTTATATTTACCCACATGCTTTTTAGAGAATAAAACAAAATACGAAATTTAGTATACAATTGCTTTTTCGAATTTATATTTCTATTGAAGACATTTAAAATGCTATTTAAAGAACTATGACGTCATTACAAATTTTACGTATCAATTTAGTTTTTAAAGCAACGTTGTAATGATTTAAACTCAAGCATGAAAAGTAATATTTCAAATAGTTTATTCAATTCTTTGACGTACATGAAATGAAAATAAATTAACTTGAGCTGAAAAGCTATTTTGAATAAGAGAATAAAGAAACTTTTTGTAAAAATCTGAAACAGAAAGATTTATCAAATTCCATTGAAATCATCAATTCATCCTTTCAATAAATTTTATACTAAAAGCATGCTAACCGAGTTTCTTCTCCACTTGGTGAAGTTTTATAAATAAAAAAAGGGTTTTGATGTTTTTCAAATAATGAGAATCGTGCTTTGTACGTAGGAAATTCCTCTTTTATACTATTCAAACACTTTATGTTTGCAAATTCTTTATTTTTTTCTCTGTTATAAATATTTAGAGAATACGTAGTAGATCATCAAAATTGGTCATTTTTTACAGAATCGCTATTTTAATTAAACCATATAAAGTATAAGTTTGTAATTGTAAATTAAATTGCTGAATTTTTCTTTTATTACATTAAGTATTGGTCAATTATTGTATAAATTTGTAAAAACTATTTTTTTTTACGTTTTTATCTCAACTAAATATATATAGTTATAATACAAATAAAAAGCATATTATGTTACAAATTATAACTTCATAAATTAAAACTTTATGTTCAATTCAGATTTTTTTACTCTGTAAAAAAGTGAGGTCAAAGCGACCAGAATAGTGTAAACTTTACGCTGGTTTTGGGAACACTAAGAAGCTTTGTAATTTGGTAATGACTTTTGGTAAAATTAACAATAAAAGATGGTTTTATCACCATGCTGTTTAATAATAATTGTGGGGAAATTTCAGAATTATATCATAATACATGAGAGCTGGCTATAATAAACATTTATTAGATTACATTTCAGTTTTGTGTGTTTTGCTAAAAGTGTGGTAATAAGAACTAATTTTGAAAACCAGAAATTCCTGTAAATTGCTGGTACATGAACCGAAAAATTTGAAAATGAATGGTATAAATATCGCATATTTTAATTTTGTTAATAGAATTATGTTGTTTTTTTTTGTGGAAATATAACTACTATAGTAGTACTGTAATTTTGCCAATTTTCTTTTCTATGCAGGAAATAGATATCTGAAATAGTTATATTGAATCCAAAAAAGGTTAAAGTAGTAATAGTATTTATCATACTTAGTTTTACTTTGCATTTTATAAAATAATCAGAAGAAATCTATTTTGTATCCATTAATCAACATTTCATTCAAGCAATTAATTTTTAACTTTAATTAATCAAACTTTTATATAAATAAATTTTATGTTACTTTGAGCTTTTTAAATTATATGAAAAAAAAATCTTTTTGTGTAGCTTAATATATTTTCATCGATGAAATTATGTTATTTACTTTTAGTTGCATATGCGCTTTGCGTATCATCAAAGTGTTCTATAGAACATATTCATGACTAAATTTTTACTTTTTATGCTTGATTGTAAGCATTATGAAACAAAATTTCTTATAATTTTACTTCAAAGTACCAAAGTGTATTTTAGCATGTGCATATCAACAACGTCGCTAAAACCCAAAGTTCAGGCGTCTATCATTCTGTCCATGAACATTCTAATAATTGTTCGTTATAATTCAAAATTTGTTCAACTGATACTAAATAAAATAATAATAAATATTTACTAAAACTTATTTTTTATGAAATTATCTTTGGATAAACGGATTTTGTTTCTGTGTGCAAAAACTATTTAATTTGTGTAAAAAAAATTTGAGATATAGTGAAATACGCAAGAAATAGAGTTAACGGTTCCTAACTTCGGACCGTTGTCCTGATCAAACTGTTAGGAGAATATTTCCCAGATTGCGGCTACTTCCCATATTTCAGGATCAGAAATACGAATCCGTTAAAAAATGGTATGCTCATTCCGAGAAAGTACGTTTTTGTGTCTGATTTTGTCCCAAATTGTGAATATCCGATAATAAATCAAGAGTTATTCAGAGTAGACGGTTTTTTTCTCAATTTTTTGTTTGTTTTCGTCTTCTTTTTTTGTGCTCAGTACACAACGGAAGTAAGAAATTATGTTTATCCATACTGAATTGACAGCGCTTGTGTAAATATAATATTGGTTGTGTCCATTATTTTACGTGATAAAGGAACTATAAGAAAATTGGCTCAGCAAAATTAAATCGAGGCGTTTATATACAGAGAAGAAATTCTAGCTGAAATTATCATATAGTATGGTAATGACGTTTCTAGTAAAAAACAATAATTCTGGTAATAAAACCTAAATATACGGAATTCTGTTCATATAGTAGACTGTTAAAATTTTCATTCTAAAATTATGGTTGAATAACTGACAGCTGTCTGTCCATCCGATTAACCATAAAGTTTATGGAAAAGAAAAAAATTTTCCTTTATGGTTCTGAAACCATTTACAAAAAGTATGGTTATAAAACCATAAATACAAAACTATACGGTTTTTATAACCATTTGCAACTTCCATTTTTCAAAAACGTAAACAAAAAATTTATTATTTAACTAGACATAGGAGCTCGGCTTTTCGTAAGGTAATGGGCATTTTAGAGTGCCGGATTCTGGAAATTATTCATGTGTTGAAAGGAATGGAGGAAATATTGTGGTGTCAACACTAGGACTCGAACTGCATTTCTGCCGGTCATGAGATTGACAGATAAGTCCGCTCGGCTATTATATGTACGCAATTGCAAGGAACTAAGTAGCTTCATTAGGTAGTTCTGATTGGTGCGATAAGATTCTGGTTGTTTAACCGTATTAGGTGAAAGCAGTTAATTAACAGTTTATCTCAAACTTAAAAGTTTTATTACCATTTTATTTATGGTAATTTGACTTTTTTGATTAAATGTGATAAAATAACCATTCAATAAATTGTTATTTAATCATTTTTTCCGAGAAATTTCTAACAGTGAAACGGTTTACAGGCAATTCTGGTTTTTAAAATTCTAGTTCTTTTTACAACATGCTTTGTAAGAACAAAACTGAAAAGTAATTTTAACAAAATAAGTGGTTTTTGCTCCCTACTTTAAGGTATAATGATCAAATTATAAAATTTTATCACATGTTATGAAACCAAATTTTAGTGTTAATTTCATCAAGATAATTACCAAAGATCCTCGAAAAAAATTTACCTAGCCTTTTCGTGTTCACATAGAAGAGAAAAAGACAGTAAATTTTTATGTATTTTGGTAATTTCGAATGTACATTTTTTCTTAGATAAAAAAAAATTACTAAATGTTACCCATAGTGTTTGTTTTTAAATCAGAGTATTAAAAATTTGTAAAAAAGAAATCCTCTCCTTAATTCAATTTTCTACCTTTAAAACTCAAATCTGCTCAGAACATTTACTTCACATTTTATCAAATAACTTTCTTTAATTATTTTTAAATAGATCAGTACTCTTTTTGTAAATTCTAATTTAAGCACGAAACATTATTTCAAAACTTTTCCATAAAAAGATTGAGGAAGTGCTTTAGCATTTAAAAAAAAGAATAAATTCTGAAAGGAAATAATGGATGGTAAAAAAAAAAAAAATCTAAAAATCGATTTTAGTTTCTGGACCTGAATTCGCAACACATGCAGGATGTTAAAGCACAGAAAAAATGCAATTGGAATCTACAAATGGCAATCATTCTATCTTTTTTTTCGCAACCAAAAAGGCAGCTCTCATTGGCTGTCTGCCAGATAGCTTGTATCTCCACATTTTGTTTGTATCTAGAGTAACGACTTTGCAAAGTTCCGAAAGAACGAATAGTTCAACGAGAAAATAAATAAAAAAAGAACTATAAGTTGTTGAACTTAGTGAAAAAGTATAAGCTGAAACCAATCCAGTTAAATGGCATTGAATAATAGCAAAAATAAGAGCTTTTTTTTTCTCTTAGATTTACTATAGTTTTAAAAGCAAAACTGCATCCAATTTATACGTTAGAAAGTTTATAATTATTGCATAAATTATTTTTAAATTCTAAATGCATTTCGAAATTTGTTTAACTGGAAGTTCCAAGAAAATTTTTCACTTTTTTTAAGAAACAAATATTGCCTAATTTATTAAACAATAATTTTTTTTCTTTCAGTTGTTATTAACAATTAGCGCTCTTACATGAAGAGTGTTACAGAAAATAATAGAATGTACTTTATTTGGTATACTTTAGATTGTTTCGAAAAAAATTATATATTCCATAACTATATTTTGCCTATGATTGACGGTTAACATTTCAAAAGATGAGTTCTCGAGAAAATAATAGAATGAATTTTCATTTTTTTTCGTTTTAAACTACGAATTACAAGCAGATTTTAAACAATTTGGATCCTAACCATCACAAAGAAATTTATTTTAATTTTCGTATTTTCTGACATACAATTTCTCATTAAAAATTTCTCAAAACAATTTTACATATTATCAATTAAAATTTGAAAGAAAGATTAAAAATATTTGTTCGATTAATTTAGTATTGAATAAAAAAAGTGTCAAAGTTTCATTTCAAAAGTTCATACAGTGCTTTTAAAAATATAGCAGAAAACGGTTCAAACGTATATCCACGAAAAGTGTCTGACATTTTTATAAAAGCAATAGAATCTGAAATACATAGAATATTTTCGCTGGTACATTTAAAGAAATTTTATTTACATGCATAATGCTATCTAAAGCCTTATAGTACTAAATGACCTTGCCACAATATTTTTAAGTCAGCATTATACTATTGCTTTTTTTTTTATCTACAATAATAAAATAAAGAATTGGTGAATGCCTGTTTCTCTTATAACCGGAAAACATTTGTGCTGAGGTTCTTAATTTTTTTCCAGTGGGTCACAGGAAGATTTATAGCACCCGATCCTAAAACTCTTGCATAATTTTCTTTAAGCCTGTTCAGGAGGGACTTTTGAAAAATGAACAAGCTTTAGGCTTTATTTTAAATTAAATTGCAGTTTATTCTATTTTTTTATATTTAAAAAATAACACCAATTATGCTTGCTAGCTTACAGCTCTGTTTGATCTAAACGGAATTTTAGGTGAGAATTTATTGACATTTAATAATCTAATAATTATTTATGTTTTAGTGTTTATTTCAGTTATATATAGTCGAAATCAAAACACGTCATCGAATTAGTAATTTAAAAATTACCTCAAACCACATTTTTATTTGTTTAATAAAAAAACGTTTGACCAATTTTCTTATAAAATATAAATAATGTTAAATAATCGGTAAAAAAGGAAATAAGGTGTTACAGTGCAAAAAATAGTGATAATATTTATCTTAAGTTGACGGCTTAAAAAGCATAACGTTCGATGCTGAATGACGCTGAGTTTAGTAAAAATTCATTTTCGGGAACTGAACTTCTAAAAACACTTTATACTTAATCAAATAATGTAAAAGCACCAGGTGGAAAAGTAAATAATATTAAACAAAAATATTAGAATTACATTGGATTTTTTAATTATGTTGAAAAATGCCTTTAAGGTTTTTGTATAATTGTTTAACTTTGATTAAAACCTTTTTAATAATGATTTACTTACCATAAAAATATGAAAAACAACGTGACCTGCGAAATGTAAACAAGAAGAATCTAAAAATAAATAAATTTATTTTCTGTATCTTTCAAGCTGAGTACAGTGTGCGTTTCACTTTCGTTTTGATGACTGATTAAGCGTGTAATACACGTTCTAACAACATCAACTTCTAATGCAGCTGTAAAATATTTGCTTTTTATTTTCAATTTTTTAACGTTTTATATTATTTTCCTTGGAAATTCCTTCTTCGTAAAACATTTTTTCTCTTGAGAATACTCCTTTTGATATATTTTTCGTAGCAACCAGCAAATGATTCCTTAACATTAAGGAATGTTGTACTATAAGAAGAGTCATCTTTTTGACAGAGAACTGGAAAATGTTTCTAGAAATGCGTAACCTTGGAAACATAAGTAGAACCATGTTTCAATTTGAGAGATTTCATTTTTTTTATTTTATATTTTTAGAGTCCTATTATACCCAGAATTTGACCCGGATATTGAAATAATATGATTTATTTTTAACATCGAGCTAAACAAGTGTGAGTGAATTTACTGTTAATCATTTGCCGAATATGTAATTTTATATCAGAGTTCCCTAACTAACTCAAAAAATTTTAATAACGTAGCAAATACGTACTTTTATAATGCATCATAAAATTTCTGATACAAAAAACTTTTAGTCAATAGAGTTTTTGATCTTAGAATAATAAATTTGACTTGTATTGCCTTTTAGTCAAAAAAAAAAAAAAAAAGATAATGAGCTCATTGTTGAATAAATGTATCGTCAAAACTAATAGAATATGATAAATTTTACAATATTTCTAGTTCTATTGCAACTTTAAGAAGCTCCGTGATTTTTACCGATGATTTTTGGTAACGATTTCGATATAGCTTACAATAAAACACGGTTTTAAAATTTGTGATAAAACTTGATAAATGTCAAACAATTAAGTAATTTTATCAATAATACATTAGAGCATGGCATAAGAACCCTTTAATCGGTTGCATTTACTTTACAGTTTAGTATTAAATATGTGGTATTAAGAATTATAATTTTGAAAATCAGAGTTCTCGGCAAAGCATTATCATATGAATGAAAAAATTACTAAATGAATTATTTTAATACCGTATGTTTTGGTTTCATTAACCACAATTACATTTTTTTCTACCAGAAATGCCATTAACATACAGTTCGGTAGTTTAACCAGAAATGACATTATTATGCACTACGATAGTTTTACCAGAAAAGTCATTTCCATACAGTACGGTAGTTTTACCAGAATTTTTTCTTCGTGTAGTTTTAAAATAAATACTAAATAATTCAAAACTGATAGACAATTCTGTATGTACAATCAAATATCTGTTTTTGTATTGCATCTTCGTAAATATTAATTAAAAATAATTTTGTTTATTAGATTTACAAAATAACTTGTTTTCACTTATAGCTTGTATCTCATGTTTATGGAACTAATAAATTGATGAATTTATATTGAGAAACTGGCTTCAACTAACCACTAAAAGCGGAGAACTGTTTCATTATCTCCTCAACTGAAAAAGGCTAAAGACGGCGAATTATTCCTTGTTTGGAGGTGACCACTGCACACTTATTTACAAACTTGTTCAAACATCAATGTTTTAGTCCCATGTTACAATGCATTTCATAGTTTAGGTTGAACAGAGAAAAATCAAAAAATCAAAAAGGAGAAACAAAACCTTAAAAAAAAATTTGGTATTTTTGAAGTTGACAGATGTAAAAATATACACCCGAGGTAGAAAATGAGGTTATGTTTCGCACCAGAAATAACCTCATTAATAAACCTCAATTTTTACCTCATTAAAACCTCACAAAATCAACCTTATATATAACTTAGAAATAATTTTAGTTTCGATCGGGGGGAATTATTCACATCTCAAATATACGTATTTTACGCATTTGCTTGAATTGTTGAAAAGCTAATACATAAACGTCAAAAAGCAACCTTCCTAAAGTGGTTACTTAAAAATAGATTTCCATCAACCTCAAAACAACCTTGAGTGTGAGTAAAACAACTTCTTATACCTTGATTATACACCTTGGGAGGTTGATCTTATAAGATTGTTTTTGAAGTCAACGTCGAATAAACTACAAATCAACCTTGACGCATTAAAATAGCCTCATACATACCTTAAATTTTTGTAAAGGAAACAAAATTAAAAGTAACAGTACAAAACTAGTGTTGCTAAAGAATTAAATTACACAAGCTGACATAAAACTTCATCCCTGTAGTATTTTACTAGATTAACGTATGCTCACACAGAATTTTTTTTTTATCATATCTACCAGAATATGGTTAAATTTGCCTCGCTTCTGACTCTATGACATCACAAGAAAAATGTGTGTTTTTTACTGAAGCACTTGGGTAATTGTTTTGGTGAAATGAACAATAAAATACAAACATGTGTTAAAGTTTGAATATGTGACAAAGTTTGATAAGTGCATGCGTTAAAGTTTGGGTAAGTTTAACATGGTACCTTAGCATGAAAACTATATATAAGGTTCAATTATTACTTTATTAACAGAAAAATTACAAAAAAAGAAAAAAGAGAAGGTTTAAATACCATAGATTTTTAATCAACCATAATTTATATATATATATATATATATATATATATATATATATATATATATATATATATATATATATATATATATATATATATATATATATATATATATATATATATATATATATATATATATATATATATATATATATATATATATATTAGCCCTCCTCAAAACTGCTAACACCCGCCGTGGCATTGATTCCACAAGGTGCTGATAGGTAGTCTGAGGTATCTGGTACCAAGCGCTCACCAGCTGGTCCTTCAATTCCCTCACATTGCTAGGGGGTAGCGTGGCAGCACGAATTTGGTTTTCCAAGTAGGACCACAAATGCTCCATTGGATTAAGGTCAGGTGAATTTGGGGGCCAAGACATGACTTGAAAGTCACTGGAAGGTTCCTCGAACCAATCCATGACGATTCGACCCTTATGACATGGTGCATTATCCTGTTAGTAAACATCATCCCCCGCAGAAAAAACTGTTGCCATGAATGGGTGAACTATGTTCAAGTGGCTTACAGACGCCAGGGATTGTTCTATGATGGTTATGGGTCCTAATGTGCCCCATGAAAATATTTTTCCTGGGCGAGAAACCATGAAAACCTGGGCGAGCCCATTGTTATAGATGGAGGGTGGTCATAATGTAATGGCTCTTCGGTGTATATATATATATATTAGCTAGATTAACATTTATTTATATCGTTTTCCCAGTTTTAAGTCTTTATAAAAAGGTTAGTATAAAGGTTAGTTCCTCCATTTTATTATTCTTGCTTTATTGTTTGTTATTAATATAGACACCATAATTTTTGTAAATTTAACTAGTGTTAGAATAACTAAATGTTAATCAATGAATAGAAACGTATTGAAGTGTTAACTGAGTATTTATTCTTATAAAAAATTTTTGTTAACCCTTCCCAACTTTTACTTTTGGCTGCTTTTAGATTTATTTAAATTTACTTAAAATAATTAAATTGATGAAAATACATTTGAATGATGCCGAAAAATTTATATAACGTAAATAATGCATAGGCAAATATATTTATTGAAATTCTAAAAACAGATAAATGTTTAGTATAAATGTTACTACCTTTTAAGAATCCTGGTTGTAGATTTGTAATAATATAATTTTGCCAAAAAATTAAATAAAATTCTAGAATAATTGCAGCTATATTTTTACTAGTCTAACTGGGGGTGATCTGGTATCTTATGCTATTCAAAAGTAGAGCGCTACTTTTTACTTAATTTATAGCCGAGATTTCTGTAATTATTAATGTCAATAAAATAAAACAAATTTTAAATATCATAAATTTTAGCTGACTAATAAAGCTTCAAAAACAATCCATGCCAAACTTTATGTTTTCCAATAATTCACTTTAATTTACACATGTCCACAAATAATATTTTTATTAAAAGTGCATATGATTTGAAATGCATTGGTTGTTTAAACTTAAGTATAAAGTAATTCTTAGTAGGGAAAATGTTTCAGCTTTTCAAAAACAGAATCAAATAATGTTTTTTTTTCTGTAATTTATATCCAAAATTAATCATTTCACTCTTCCAATATACGTTTGTGGCACTCTTTCGCAGCATATCATTATATGATGTAGAGCCATCTCTCTTCATTTTTCTTCATTTTATGCAATAAAATCGAGAGGGAAAAGAAATTTGCATAAAAAGATAAGTCGCTTTCAACCATTTATCATTTGAACACGCATTTCCATATTTTTTCAGCTATCGTGACAAACATTTTTCATATTTAATAAAAACAGCTTTAGGAAAAATAAAAGTTGAGACAAGTTTAATGTTCTTATATCTCGATTTTTCCTTTAGAAAATAAAAACAAGTTATCGAAACATTAATAGTTTTACATAATATATTTAAAAAGACATATAGTAAATAATTTTAAAAATAGAAAGTTTTAGGTATGGTTCTGCATATACTAACAGCTCTTACAAATCTCTAATTTTTTTAAAAAAAATTCACTTGCTGAAATATAATTTACTGAAACTTTTGTGTAGAAAACAATCACTTTAAATGTAAAAAAAAAATATCAACTACACATGATATTCAACTTTATATAAAAATTAACACAATTCCATGCTATAAAAGTATAACTTTTACTTACACGAAGAGGGTAAAGAAATTTCTGGTAAAAAATAAACCATAATTCTGGCAATAAAAATCAATATATACAACATTTAAATATTTAAACCAATATAGTAATTTTTCTGTTCTGTTCGTATGGTAACCGTTTTGGAGAAATTCTATTTTTCAAACTATAATTCTTTGTACCACATGTTTAGTAACAAACATAAAACTAAAATGCAAATTTAACCAAACAAATAGTTTTTATGCCATGTTCTAAGGTATCATGATAAACTTACCAAATTTTAACACACATCATAAAATAATATTTCATTGTAAATTTTACCAAAGCGCTTGAGTAAAAATTACCGAGGTATTTTGTGTTCCCGTATGGAGCTAGAATCAAGGTAAATTTTACCATATTCTGCCCTACTTTTTTATCAGTGTAAAGGTTAAAAATTATACAGTTTCATTTTTATTTCACTTTATTTTTCTTTATTATTTTTTAATATAATTATATAATAATAGAAAATTAAGGTTAGATCCTCACTGCTTTACATTCAGTATTTGCCTAAAAATATGCGTTTATTTTTTGCGCACTGTACATCTATTTATATAATTTGCATCGACATTTTATAAATAAGCTGATTTCAAACTATGTAGTTTTAGATTGTGTTTTAACACGCCTCTGTATGAACGCATTTAACATGAGAACAAAATAAAAATGCTCAAAAAATTTTTTTTAAGAGGAAAAGTCCTGGAAGGTAACGAGATATTCAAAAATGCTTAGGTAACATTTAAAGTTTTAACAAATGCAAAGGTATATTCTTTAAATAAATACAATTGGCTTTTTGAAAGAAGGATTTTTATCTAAATTTCACAGTTAGAAATTTGAAACGGAATATAAAATTTCTGGGATATTAAGATTTTTTTCGTAAAAATAAATCATGCATAAAATCTAGCAATACTCATGGCAAAATTAATTTTTCAGTATTATCAAGTCCAAGGTGACTTGTTTTAACCAGCATTAATGATTTTACACTGAGAAAAAAAGTATGCTTAAAAATATCAGAATATGGTGAAATTTATCTTATGGTTGAATTTGCATTACAGTTTGGTATTTTTTACTAAATGTGTGGTACTAAGAACTAAAGGTTTGAACACCAAAATTTCCGGTAAACCGACGTCATACAAACGAGAGAGAAAAAAAGAATAAATGGTTTAAATATTTTCATTTTATTAACCAGAATTATATATATATATATTTTTTTGTTTGTAGCAATTATCATATTTGTTGTTATTTTGGTGGCTTTTTAAAATTAAAAACAATTCATGTAGAATATACTTAAACAGAATGAAATATTTTTGCTAAATAACATTCAAATATATAAAAAGCAATTTCCACTATTTATCTATATTCCAAGTTACTAGAGGCTGCATTTTTTAAATTGTTTTTAGCATTTTGAAGCTAGAGAACCTAAGCTTTTGTTACAATTCGTAGTTGAATGGTTTACTTTAAAAATAATAAATTAACAGTAAATTGATTCAGTAGTACCGAAAATTACTAAGACTGAAATAGTACAAAAAAAGCTGGAGATAAAGTTGAAATCCTTAAAAATTAGAATGCCTGAATCACTGATATGAAATTAGATAACACTATGAATTTAAGCAGAAAAAGGTCGAAATAAAATAAATTGTAGAAATGAGCCTAATTTGCCTGCTAAGTTCCTTTAAAACAAATCTATACATCTGAATAAACGACGATATGAATAAATTTGCAATTCCAAAGAATTCTAAATAATATCTTGTGACTAAACATGAAGGCAGCCATTGAAGATACCGTCTCAGCAAGGTTCCAAAATCAATAATTATTAGAATGAAATTTACACTTAACGGATTCGATTAAATATACAAATGTAAATTTGTCTTGTTCTAAACTAAAGTACAAGTAGAAACATGAATGTCATTTTCCGCAGGCGAAGTTAAATTGCCTCGAACATAAAAGTGGATATTATCCGAAAGCTTTTAGCAACAAAGAGTCGCGGGTATTAATTAATCTTAAGTAATTCAAAAATCTAATTTCTTAAAGGAATTACTCTTATGATATATTTTAAGGAAAAGAAAAAAATATCTTTTCAAATTATAGGAGTATTGGAAACGTTTAGAATATTAATCTCGATAAACTTTCTATTGAATTTTATTGAATAAATTATGCATACTAATGTATTTCTACAGGGAGTATATATTTCATTTTCATATGCAATTAAATATTTGTTTTTAAGTTCAATTCTCACACAGTTTTATAATGCGATAGAATATCATTCTATTTTGAAATAAATGCATATTCCATTCAATTTTTTAAATTTGGTAGATATGCAATAGATTAATTTTAAGCACGAGGAAAATTTGTTCAAAATGCTCAAAGAGCAAGTTTGGATCTGTGCTTACAATTGAACTTTGATGTATTTTAATTTTCTCTGAAAATACCTAAAAAGAGAAAAATTTTAATATTCATTGAGCAAGAATTTTATCCTGAAACCTTATTAGTTTCTTAATTTACAAGCTATGGTATGAAAATGCGTTTGTTGAGATTAAAAAACAATTTTGATTAAAGTTAGAAATAAATTTCAAAGGGCTGAAATAACAATTACGGAAAATAAAATTGTAGGACATCTTAAGAGTTACGATATAAAAAGCCAAAATATTATAAAAATCCGAAATAAAAAATTACCCCAAACCAAAATTATTTCAAAATGTCAGTAAAAAAGAACGGCAGAAAAAACTTTGTGTAAAAAAAAAAAAAAAAACCTTAAATGCACACATAATCGTAAATCTTAAAACAAAATAATATTATTGCAATAATATTGCACGAAATTTCTGAAATACCTTTAAGAGAAAAAAATGAGTAAGCATATAAAATTCGTAAATAATGCAAATGTCTGAAAAACTCATGTCTTAATGTCATTCTTCTCATGTTAATGTTATTCTTTTCTGTAAAATAGACTTGTATTTTTAAAATTCTAAGAGTTTTTAAAATGAAGATATCCTGTTTAAACAAGATTTTGGGTAACAAGATCTTAATGTAAAAGTTTTTAAGAGGTAGTAAATATGAGCTTTTTTTCAGATAGTTCCTTAAAAACAGCTCTTTTTCTTTCTTACTTATTTTGTGACCAAACAAACATCACATTTTATGTATAATTACGCTGTTAGAAATTTCTCGAAAAAAATGATATTTGTTATTTTACCATAACAAAACAGTAAAACAAAACACATTAACAAAACAGTCAAATAATCAAAAATAAGATGATATTCAAGCTGTTAACTTTGAGAAAAGTCGTTTATTAACTGTTTTCACCTGATATAGTTAAACAGCCAGAATTTTATCGCAACAACTAGGCCAACTAATGAAGCCACTTAGTTTCTTGCGGATGGTTAAATATTGTAGTCGAGAGAGCTAATATGTGATTCTTATGACCGATAGGCCTGAGGTTCAAGTTCCAACGATGACATCACAATATTTCCTTAACGATTAACACATGAAGAGTTTCTAATACCCTGCACTTCCCATTTTGTAACTCAGGACTATTTGAATGTGATACTCTCACTCACGCAGAATCATAAATCACAGTTAAAATCTAGTATCTTCCAACTAAATAGTATCTTCTAACAATATCTTTCTATCATATCCCATCTCCCACGATAGGTGAAACAGCAATATAAACTAAATAATGCACATTTTATGGTTATCTTTATAAAACACAACATAATCATAACCTAACTCCAATGCCCATTGCGAAACAATGATAGTTGTAAATTGCAAAAAAGTATAGTTTTGTGTTCATGGTTTTTCCACCACACTAGTTGTAAAACGGTTAAAATTAAAAAAAAAATGTTTTTTATAGCAAAACTCAAGATTAATGGAATGGAAAACCTACTGCTGGTTATTTTGCCGCACTTTTAGAAGGAAAATTATAACAATGTATGTTTTTATCTATAACTTATCCCCTCCTGTCATGATAGAAATTATCCTTGGGAAGTATTCGCACTCCTATATCTTCTAAACCGCGCAACTGAACAAGTATTCAAATACAAAATTTAATCTTAACCCGAGACCGAAGAAAAGAACATTTCTCCACACTCAACAACTCTCAGCTAAAACCAAAAGTAACTGAAAGACAATCACCGTTAAATACAGAGGCAGATTCATTAATAGAGTTTTTTTAGGAAAAAATCGAGACAAACTAATGAAAGAGGATAGTCAATTTTGAAATACATTAAAAAATGTGTCTGAGACTCAACAAATTTATGATTAATACTTAATAGACCTGAAGTTTTTTTCATTAATTTGTTAGAAGAACTTCAGAGAGAATATTTTTAAACTTTTATTTTCGCTCATACATATCTACACGGAAAAATAATATAACGACAATATTTTTGTAGAAAGAATTACATTTTTAAAAATAAATTTAATAATTAAATGAAATCAAAAATCTTGGAAGTATAAAATGCCTAAGAAGTCATGACAACGCCAGTTCCCTCTGGCACACGGTAAGTTTCAGTATTTTTTTGTTGAACTATCAATTGTCTATTAATGATTTAATTGTAGTTCTAACTAGCATTGCAACAAATGTTCTCTGATTAAAAATATGCTCAAGAGAGCCTTATATTTATGCTTTATATCAAATTTTTCCCGTTTTGTTTTTCACCTATTACATTCCTCGTACAAAATAGGTAACGGACATAATAATAAAAATAAAATTAGAAACTTCATCCCCTGCTAACTTCGTTTTCGAATCTTCATGATTGCCTAGCAGCGCTCTTTTTTTTTTTTCTATTTATAAAGCAAAATTTAGTTGAAGACAATTTTTCCCCTGTTTTTTTTTGCTAGTCATTACGCAATATAGCTAGCCGACATAGTTTAACGCAATAATTTTGTATTTTTGGAGAATACAAGTATTGATATCAAAATAAACTCTGAGAAGTCTTTTGAAGTGCACTTAAACAAGACTTAAGGTTAATTTCAAGCAAGATAGGGACGCATATTACCCAGATTTATTTGGAATAAAATTGAAAAACCTCTTTGAGATATTTAAAATTATGATAAAAAAAGAGACACAAAAATATTTTATGGTAACGCTGGTTCCGGTAGAAATACTGCCAATGTCTGATATACTTTAATAATTTTACTTAATAATTTGGCGTTGTTTGTTTGGAAAAAGGGAGTTTTATACGCTGCTAAATTAAAATTAAAATAGTAAGTGTATAACGAATGCCCCCAACATATAGAATATTTTTTCTCGTGCACTTACAGCAACATAATTAAAATAATTATTTATTGGTTTTAATTCGTATGGTATACAAAGAAGTATTTGAAATTTTTATTTTGAGAATGATTTTTAGAAAAAAATACTTCAAAAAGGATATTAGTTCACTCAAAAGTTTTATATGTCTATATGTCATTTTTGATATACGTCATCAAATAGCAATCTATCATATTCAACTCTCAGACGTGTCATGTTCACTTCTGAGCAACAGGGATATCTTAGTAATCTTTAAAAAATATATTTGGCTGAACCTTATTATTTCAAAGATCACTAATGGCCATTTCTCTATATTTTGCAGAAAAAAATTTATTTAGAAAACATAAGTAATATGAGAAAATGGCATTTATTTAATTTTGAACAGGTTAAAATCTTATCCTATATTTATAAATCTTTTAGCATATTTTTTTTACTATTTTTTTAAAAATTGTAAGCGTTGTTACGTCATTTTACTTTGTATTGTTCATAAATTTTTAATAATTTGTTTAATTGCTATTATAAGTATATGTAAATCGCTGAATGAACCATTAACTGAAACTATTAAGCCCCATTCTTTGAAATAAATAATTATTAAGAGAATTAAAAATTATCATTATTTGGTAATATCTTATCATTATTATCCGTTTTCATTATTATCCATTATCATTATCATTATTTACTGTTATCATATGCTTAGAGAATCAAGATTATTAATTTCAGCTTGCTTTATTCAATTCAATAGATGAAAATTCCGATAGTTGAATGTCATGCAGTATTTAAATTTAGACAGTAAATTTTAATGAAATTGATTTTACCCAGATTTTGACAACAGTTAAAATACACTAAAATAAACTCGTAAATATAAATTCATTCGTGATAATATCATCTTTCTGTTTCCTAAGCATAGATAATAAATTAATACAGTCCCTGTCCAAATTATTAGATATACTATTAGATTCTATGTAAAAACTTAATTATCTGGTGATACTATACAGCTTTATTGTTTTTATGCGACTGAAACCAGTTGGCACTTGCTTACGTTGTTGTATTAATTGGTTAAATTAGACGATATATAATATAAATTTGACAATAGAATAAATTAGACGATACATTATATAAATATAGACTATTTATTATATCAATCATTATATTAGTATATTATCATAATTGAATCAAATTATTAGACGCATGGTTGTTTTTTAATAATTACATGATTTACTCGAGTTTATATGCAATACTTTTATATTTAAACATACACGTAATGGGTTTTTATTCAGGAGATTTTTCATTTGCTTATATACTTCCTATTTGTGATTATTATGAACGTATTGCATTACAATGTTAACCAATTGGTACAGGGGCGTAAGAAAATGCAAACCGGTTTCTTCCGAGTAAAAACAATACAGTTGTATAGTATTACGTGATAATTATAATTTTACATAGAAGCTTAAAATGCGTTTAATAACATGGCCAGAAACTGTTGGTTAAATTATTTATAATTGCAAACAAGTTTGAAAAATTAAGGATAATAATGATTGATTATGCTAATTAACAAATATTAATCACTACTGATTATTTTTATGATGCCCATAACTGAGATTGATAAAGATTTGTTAATCATAACGTTAACTATCAATGTATTCTAGTCAGATCTATAAAATTAAACATAAAACATCGACTAATTTGTATAATCTTGCAATTAAAACACAGGATGAAAGAAAAAATATGTTAACCCTTAAAAAATCATAGGATTATTACAGATATACAGTTTTAAGCATGCATAGAGAATATCAAAGCTTTTAGCGAAATGAAGTTAACAGATTTCCAAAATTTTATAAATATTTTTAAGGAAACTATTTAATAATGAATGCAATCTATATTCATGATATGCACAGGCAGAAGAATGATGTTTTTATCTAATTATTTTTCTCAATGGCATTTAATAAAATGCATATTATAAAGTACATTTTTTATTTAAATAATATTTGTCTATGTTTTAAATGGACTTAATGGACTCAAAAACTATAATGCAAAGAAAGTAGAAAATACTTCGCTCAATTTTCCTAATTTAATTTTATAATAATAACCTTTTTTTAAACTATTAATAACTTCATTTTTTTATACTTATCGTAGTTTTGTTACTGATAATAATTGCTTTTATGAAAAACTTAACATAAATCTAACATTTATTTTTACTTCGTTCCTATCTTCTTTTTTTTTTCAAATTTTAAATAAACTATGTAATTACATTTTACATTTTAATAAAACGTATTAAATTTTATGAAATGTTTCAAATTTTTTTTTATCTTTTTTAATATATATATATTAGAAATAAATTTAGATTTTAGCATTATATTTTTAAAAACATATTCCAATTAGACTCTATATCTATGAAAATCGATTTTATCGAGTAAATTAATTAGCTAATCACTATAAATTCTCTTAAAGCGGAAGAAAGCTGAGTTACTCAGCTGAAACGCAAAAATCAATAAGACTCAATTGATTTACATTCTCTTCTCTATTGTTCTCTAAATATTCTATAGAAAGAACTAGAAAACTCCAATAATGAGGAAAATCTTAGAAAACTCAATTCTGAAATTGGTACACAAAGTTAAAAGTTTTGTTAGTGAAGTGATCATACTAAGAAAATTGTTAATAATACCATTTGCCCTAATTAACAAAATTTTAACCAAAATTGGTGCACGCAATTGCTCTGTTTAAAGTGTAGTGTTTTGCACTTACTTGATAAGGGAAAACACGAGAAATATCAATTTATAAAAATATATAAATTTAAGACTTGTTGGTCATAATACTCATCTTTATCTTTTCTATTATAATTATCTTTTTAATTGTAGAAAAATATTTTAATTTATTTTTTAATTGATTTTAACTAGATCAAAAAATGCATTCTATCTAAATTATTTAACTGGTTAAATCCCTCACTTGATTAAAAACCTTTATTTTCAATAATATACAAATTGGAAATAGAAGTGACCATGTTTCAGGTGCTCAAAAATAGGCGTCCATTGTCAAGACTTGTCAGATGTGAAGGAGAAGAAACAAAAGTAAATTGAAATATAAAACGTAAAATCGCCAACGAAAAATTAAAATTAGTATCCTTTTTTACCATTTTTCGTAGGTAACTTAACGCTTTAAATTTTAAATTTACTTTTGTTTTTTCCTATTCTCGTCAGGAAAGTCTTGAAATCGGGCACCTATTTTTGAGTTCTTGAAACAAGTTGCCTCGTATTTTCAATCTGTATATTTTTGAAATGAAATTATTTTTTTTAAGAAATAATATCCTAGAGCTTCAGTATCTTAGGATTGTTTATTTAATTTTTTTTATTTAATCTATGTTTTACTGTTGCGTAAAGGAAATTGTACGGTGGTTTAGGTAATTGTGAAATGCATGCGTAATTTTGCGATTTTGTTCATTTATTTTTTCTAGATTTTAACTTTTAATTTAAAATGGCTGAGGAAGTTATCTTTACATTAAGTAAAAGATTTTCATAAATAGTTTTACCCTTTTTAATTAGATAAACATACCATTTAATTGTTTCTTACAAAAGTGAAAAGCAGAAAAATAAATAGTAGTTTGCTTTTGGAAATCGGATAAAATAAATTCTTTTATGAGAAACCGGAAATTACTTTAAAAAGAAATTCTAGAAATGACTACACCCGTTAACTGGATTTATTGTTTACCGGAAATTACTGTCAAAAACTATTTCACTTCACTTATAGATTTAGGCTTAGCTAAAAAAAAAATAACAGAAAAGTTTAATATCATACGAAAGGATTATATATATATATATATATATATATATATATATATATATATATATATATATATATATATATATATATATATATATATATATATATATATATATATATATATATATATATATATATATATTATATATATATATATATATATATATATATATATATATATATATATATATATATATTATATATATATATATATATATATATTATATATATATATATATATATATATATATATGTATATATATATATATACACGGTAAAGTAATGACGTTTCGGTGCTTTTGATATTTGTTATCAAGATTTTATTTTTAATCAATAATGAATTAAACCTCATTAGCAGCAACCTTCCAATGCTGGATCGAAAATGAATCGAAATGGACACAATGCTTATACATAATACATAATGCATACTCTAAGACATAATGCTTATTATATAAAGAGCATTATGATATTCTTTATTTACGGTGTATTAGAATTAAGGCATTCACATTAACGTGATATCTTTTATTCTGGAACACAATGCTATTTTTCTATAATCTTACTCTTGATACATAATATTTTTATGATAATAATATTTTTCATAGTATATGATGCTACTTTTTTATGATCTTGATTCCAGTACATAATGTTATTCTTAATAATATCCTTTTACATAGTGTTATGTTTCTATATGAATTCATAGCTGATTTTGGATTTTCTTAGGGAGAACAATTTACTTTAAACTACCCAGACAAGTCCTTTGGAATATGCAACACCACTAAATAAGCCGTGTTGACCCACTTATTAAGACACTGAGCTGCCACTTTGAAGCACGTAGATTAAATTCATGATTTTGGTTTGAAACACATCAAATTGATACCAGATTCAAATTGATACTAGATATCAGCTTGTCTAAGAGGTAAAAACATCGGTTTATAACGTCAACCTGATTCCTTTCATGATGCAGTTGATTTTGACAATTGTATAGCCTTAACCTTCAAGACCCACAGCATTTTGTCTCGTGAATGCTTTTTTCATAAGTACTCAATGCTTCATCAATACTTTTTCTCTTAATTTTTTGAATGAAAATATTTTCAATTGTTTTATTTGTATAAATCTTATCAGAGGTCTTATAATTTCGTCATATTACATTTTTTAATTTGAAAAGAAAAGCTGCAGATTATCTTTAGAATGTATGTAAATTTTACAGGTAAGTTGTAAAACAGGTTCTGTAGTTAGACCTTTATAAATTTAAACTAATTTCTGCATAAAAAATTTAAGTCTATAAAACAGCTCAATTAAATTTTTTAATCGAAAATAAATTATCTGTTTAAAAATCAAAATATCTAGTAATGTGTTTCGGTCTGAATTATATAATTTAATAAATGTATATTTTGTTTTAAGGTGACAAATAAATATTTGTGACACATCATTTTTACATAATCTCATATGATTTGCGTAATAATTTTTAAATTAAAAATTAATATGATGAAAAAAATTTATACGATGTTATGAAGTAAAAAATGTCTGCAAAACATATCACCTTTTGTCTATTGCGTATTTTCATAAACCCTTAAAAAGATCACAACTGAAACTAATGACCGCACCAAGTATGAGTTTTTGCTTAGATATATGTTAATAAATCTAGGATAATGTTATTATGCAACTCCATTTACATTAATATCTAATTTTTATTTTATTCTGTAGATTTAGATAAAATAAAATGGCAGAAAGTCTTTTCATGCCAAAAATATTTTTAGTAGTTTGTTTCATAAGTAAGAAGAAAGCATCTTTTAAAAATATGTAAAAAATATTCTTTCAGTACTTTAAAAAATCACTTAAATGCAAGAAAAAGTAATTTTGTTAAATTACAACCCATTCTCCTCCCTTAAATCTTAATATCTCCTGCAGATGGCAGAAGTTCAAGTCATTTTCTGGGACTGCAGTTTTAAGGCATTTTAGTTTCAATATGAAGAACAAGATCATTAGTTAAATTATAAGATTTAATCATTTTAACTTCTCGTTTAGAAAAAAAAAAATATGAATTTAAAGAATAATCGAGCTACAGTAAAAAAAAAGACATTATTCTAAAATATAATAATTCAGCGATTGAGTTAGTAATTAAGTTCATAAGCTACAATTTAAGGATAATATTTATTTATAAAATAGTCATAATGTTGCCGCTTCTTTAGTATCAAAGAATTAAGAAACTCAAAAAATAAAACCACAAGTTGAATGTAATAATTGGGTTCGTAATCAAAACCATAAAGACGTGTCATATATATTTATTTACGACCATATATATTTATAAAAAAAACATAGCGTAACTACTTTTTAGTCTTATATATTGAAAGCAATCAAATAATAAAAGCCATGTTAACTATGGTTATTGGACTCGTAATCAAGCTCATAAGCTACGATTTGACGAACATATTGAGTTATAAAATAGAGATAATGTTGCTATCACTCATTATTAAGGAATGGAAAAACTCAAATGAAGAGATCACAAGCTTAATATAGTTATTTGGTTCGTAATCAAATTCATAAGCTACCATTTGAAGATCATGTATAGTTATGAAATAGAGATAATGGTGCTAGAACTTGGTATCAAGGAATGGTGCATTCAAATAATAAAACCACAAATTAAATCCAATAATTTGGTTCGTGATCAATTTCATAAATTACTATTTGAATGGACCATAATGAATAAACGTAGCATAATGTCCTTTAAATTATTTAATGTCCCCAACGCAAAAATTATAACAGAAAAAAAATCAGCCCACTATTAGATTGTGATAAATGTAGAACATAATTCAAAATATTATAATATATATAATACGCAAGACAATTTCCGGTACACATAAAAAAAAACACCTAATCAAGAGATACGTTTTTCTCGCTTTCTTGATTAGTATGGTAGATTTATCATATGCAAATTAATTGATGTAAAGAATATTTTAAATTACGGAATAAGGCACAGATACGTACTTTTTTTTAAATAAATATGATCTTATCTGGTGGATCTGTATTTTTAACCCTTAAAATATAGGAAGTTGCTGCAATCTAGAGAATAAGGTTAAAACATTCTTCAGTCGGGAGGAAATTTGAAAGAAATTTATATCCTGACGTTATGCTTTATTTGTTTCTTACTTCATAATATGCCTTACATTATTTAAGAGAATAAAAAAAAATATTACACACATATTTAAAAGTTTTTTAAACAAAGGTCATGCAATTCTTTAACTATTATTTATTACTCATCGAAAAGTAGTTAAGTTATATAATATAAAAATCTTAACATGCTTCGAAACTAGGTAATTTTTAGTTGCAAAAGTCAAGTTTACAACGGATTAGAACAAATAGTTTTCAAGAGATAAAGATTAAAAGATATTATTGTTCTTATTTTCCTTACACAGAAGCTATTTGCTTAATTTCTATATTTATTGGTATAATATCATGCAAACTAAACTTTTTCACATCAATAGAAATACAGCATAAAACCTTGTAATTCTCCTGTTTTTCTCAATTACGTAATGACCATGGACAATTTTTAGACAAGCGTTATCTGTTTTCCTGTATTCTGAAATTAAATATATTTTTAATTATATTTTTAATTTTGAACTTATCAAAATTTGTAAAAATATTGATAGTCAGGAACATTCGAAAAATAACATTCATGAATTGTAAATGCTTCACTAAAGAATTGGTTGATTATAAATATCCGCTTAACATTTTATGTTATTATTTTTGTTTTAATAAAATGTATTAAATTTACATTATTTCATTAAAATTACTTCAATTTAAGCTGCAATTAAAGTTCAAACGATAAATATTTTTTTATATATATAAATGTACAAATAATTAAAGTACAAACAATAATTCTTATCTCAGGAAAAATTCTTATTAATTTCATCAGTATTTACATAATCTGCATTAGATAGACAAAATGCTCATATACAATTTTAAAAATATATAATTGAATCAGCAACACGGTATAAATATCAGAAAAGCTGTGTTTTATCTCAATTCATTTCGTAGTCATATTATAATGGAGTTAATTAAGTACTAAAATTTGATGAGGTTTAGTGACTTCAATGATTTGATACGAATATTATTTCGATTTTAATCTTTTTTATAATTAATACTTAACTTTGCTCACAAAAGAAATTAGAATTCTTCGTTCGCAATATTTGCTCCGGAGATTAAGACACCGACAGAAACGCGATCATTCTGTCAAAAGTAAACATTTAAATCCCTCTATTCTTAAAGCAATATATCTCACTTGGGAAAATTTCTTAGTAACCGGAAGGGTCTTAAATTAAATTTAATTAAATTCTAGAACAGTTTACTCATGTAATGCGTCTTTTGAATTCGTAATAAGACACCCTACTTGTCCAAACATTCTTTATTGAAGGCCTAAATCTCCCGTCTACCACAGGTAACAACAGAACAGAATTTGTTTCGCCGGCATGGAATGTATGGGGGAAAATCTGGAGAAGAGGAATGTGACCTCCTCACGCAGGTTACGAGGTAGCGGAATTTCAATCGTATCATGAGGTCTGGTTAAACCATATGCCACCATCTTAGGACATTGACTTGTGATGCAATTGAAGTTTTGTTGTTAATTGCAAAATTATGGAAACTATTGAATAATGAATGCAATCTATATAATATTCATGTTTTTAGGTCCAAAATATATTGAAGTTTGTTTTAGGAAAAATCCATTTTTTATTCAGTTTATCTCTCTTTTTCTTTACCGTTTATAAGCCAATGTTCCTAAAATCAAACATGGATTTTGAGTTTGAATTTAATGAGCAATTAAGTTCGAAATGATATTATTTTTTTTACATTTAAAATTAACAGTAAAAAGTCATTTTTTATTCCGTTTCAGTAATTCTTTATATTTTTTTATGAATTTTAAATATTTTATTACTTTGTTATAAAATTTATTATCTTTATTATACTTTGTTAATTTTACTCCCGTTTGTTATATAATATACAAAAAATCTGGCTTTTATAGAACGATTAAAAATTTTACGATTTTTTAATAGGATAACATAACCATCTGTTAGCCATCAAATTCAAATTTTTATTTTTAAAATCTTAAGATAAAAAATTTAAATTAAAACCAACTGTTCTATTTTTGGAATATTGGCATTTTAAGATTACTTTTAGATTTCACTCGATTCTATTGAGTTATGCTGTGTGCAAATCATTTTCAATTACCATTTTGAGTGTTATTCAGAAAACATAATGGTGTTGAAAAGGGGATTCTGGTTCATATATTTTATAGTTATAGTTTTTCTTGCATCATTTGATGATGATAAAGTTGAAATTTAACAATGACATTTTTCGATGTGTTCCCAAAAATGGTATTGGATAGATCGTTGGTATTGATCAATTCTTTTTCTAGTGATTTTTACTATTTCCAAGATACATTTGACATTACTGAATGAGTTAAAGAATATTGGGCACTTTTTTTTTATTTTGTCTTTTTTAACAAATTTTGCTTGCTCTTAGCACCATACCTGTGAAATACATGACAATAAAAGAAGCCTTCTCAGAAACTCTGTTTAATTCAGAATTGGGAAATTTGGAGATTTCTCAGTCAGAGCTTGACGATCCAACGCACTTAAAGTTTTACAGTTAACTTCACATTTATATATTTCAATTTAACTCTAATAATGAATTTTATTTATGTTTTTTTTTAATTAAAATATATCACAGCACTTTTTAAACATAATATTTTCTTTTATCTCCATTTTTTTAAATTTATCTAGAATCTCATTTTTTCATTTATCATTTGCTATTATTACATACTGTTTCAGATTTCAGATCCGTTATGTTAGTTTACTAAATGTATTAGGTCTTACTAAATTGAAATATTAGGGAGATTCAACAAAGACACAATTATAAAGCAACACATTTACTGGTTGCAAGATTCTAAATTGCACAAATTTTCGCTAATTACTAACAGATACCTTTTTCAGAAAAATAAAGCACTAAATAACTTTCCAATCGACTCTTCATACACACATTTTAAAGGTATTTTATTTTTGATTAATATGTAAATCAAGCGTGAATAATTTGAGGATAATTCATATTTTGTCACAAAGGTCTGTAAAATATATATTTTGCATAAAGACATGAAAGTAAGATCTTTTTTTCTGCTATAGCATGATCAGACTTGCTTGTAAATATCTTGTGCTTGTTTATTAGTTTTCTTCATACCTTTTCTTATGATATTCCGGGTGATCGGACTACTTTTTATTAGGTTCTTTAATAAAAAAGGTTGTTGGAGTATCTTCAACAAGAAGAACAATTTGTTATAATATTTACCTTTCTGTTTTGATCCTATGTACCATTTTATCCAGTGAATTATTCAAATGATCACATTTAAAAATTTAAACTGATCGTCTCTTTTTAATTGTGTAAAATGTATGCTCATTTAATAGAATTTTAATGATTGAAATCTCAATTCTAATATAATTTTAATTTGCTCAGATATCACTACGAAACAAATTTTTGGTTGCAATTTTTTCAACTAGTAGTTGATCTTGCCTACTTCGGGTGTGGAAATTCTGAATCTGAAATTAGATTTGCTTTGAAAGCTACAGATCATGTATAAATTGACATTTTTAGTCAACTTTTTATTTAAAAAGGTCTTGGGTTTCGATTATAAATTAATAAATACTTGGTATTTTCGAGGATTACTACGAAAGTAGACATATAATTCATTTCTTGTATGATTCATATGTTTTACGGTAACTTCTGACATAAGCATTTCAGCCCACAATTAAAAACTATTATTTTTTCCATTTAAATGTTCGACTGCTTTCTTTAAAATAAAATTACTTAATATTTAATTTTATGCTGCAAATGATGACCAATTTTTAACAATGCAATGAATTTTAATTCCAAATGATGGCTAAATTTAAAAAATAATAATAATATAGATGCATTGAAATGATTTGCTTGCAAATAAAAGAAAAAAAACACTCTTATAATTAGGTTCAAGAAAAAACTCAGGAAAAAAATGTACTTTAAGGAATCTCGATTTTATAATTGAATCTTAAAAATCAACGCGTTGAGGTTTAAGGGTTAAAGTTTTTAAAATAAATAATTACTAGATTTTTTTTTCAAAATATAATAAATAAAGCTTTATGCTTTATGCTGTTTGCCACGAATCAATTTTTTTAATTTATGGAGAGCAGAAGTTATTATTACTGTGTTTTATTATTTAGTTCGTATTTGCAAAAACCTCACAAAGAACAAAACTCTGGTAAAATTACCATACTATATGTAATGATAGTTCTGGCAAAAAAAAACATAATAATTTTGGTTAATAAAATCAAAATATACGGTATTTAAATCATTCATTTGGTAATTTTTGTGTTCATGTGATAAGGGCTTAATAATATACGGCTTTTAAAATTACAGTTTTTATTATCGCACATTTTGTAGAAAATACAAATCTGAAAATTAAATTAATCGTATAAAAGGATTTTATGCCTTGTTCTAAGGTATCATGATAAAATTTTAACACATTTATCACAGATTATAAGGCCATATTTCATTGCTAATTGTACCAAAATCATTACCAAAGCACATCGGTAACATATACCAAACTTTCAGGAATTCCTTTAGAGCCAGAAACACTGTGAATTTGACCATACTCTTTTAGTTTTTACCACACTTATTCTCATATTCTCATTGTGGTTATAGTCGAATAAAATTAAATCTAAGTTATAGTTTTTTTATTTCGAAAACAAGAAGTTTCACAGTTTAACTACGCTTATGAGCAAAAAAAAAAAAAAACTACTAGCGTTATATGAATAGTTAATAAAAACTTTCAAAAATCTAATAAATTAATTCAAGATATCTAAGTAAAATTGAGTGAACCAAACAAGAAAAGAAGTAATAAATGAACAATTTTATTTTTTCATTCTAAAAAAAATTATAATTCGTTTTTCTTGACATATTTCTCGGGACACTTCAGTTTATGTCTCTAAAAACTAGAACTCTTTAGTTATATATATATATATATATATATATATATATATATATATATTTAACGCTAGAAAAACTTCAATATTGCTAAAGGTGTATTTAAAGATGTAGAGATTGCTTCTCTTGGAAGATTGAAAACTTAAAATAATAGACGTGTGTATCTTTGATATAAAAAAGTAAAATTTGAAGCATGTTATATGTTCTTAAAGTGGCTTTTCTGGCCACCAAATGCATCCTAATATGCATTGGAATGCATGTCCTTTCGCATTCCTCTATTTTCGATCATAATGAGGTATTCCTGAAGGTGACGATTTAAACTGTAACTCCTCTTTTTGTGAATTTTACCAATCCCATTACCAAAGAGGTCCGGTAAAAATTTCTGAACCTTTTGGTGTTACCATAGAGCCAGAAACACGGTAAATTTTAGTTTTGATAACACTGTTTTTCTCAGTCTCGTTATAGTCCAATCAATAAAATCTAAACTATATATTTAAAAAAAAAAAAAACAGCAAGTGTTACTGGTTAATTACCTATGATTATAAAAACTACAAGCTTATTGTGAATAGTTAAGAAAAACTTTGGAAAATGTACTAAATTAATTCCAAATCTCTAAGTAACATTCAGTGAATGAAAACAAACAAAGAAGTAATAAATTACCAATTTATTTATTCATTCAGAGTACAATTAACGTTCGTCTTTCTTGACACATTTCTTGGGACACTTCAGTTTATGTCTCTAAAAAATAGAACTCATTAGTTATTTAACGCTAGAAAAATTTCCAATATTTCTAATGGGAGTATTTAAAGTTTTAGACTGCTTTCCATTGAAGATTGAAAACTTAAGATAATAGACGAGTGTGTCCTTACCACAAATGTAAAATTTGAAGCATATTAGTTGTTCTTAAAGTGGATTTCCAGGTCATTAAAGGCATCCTAATATGCATTGGAATGCACGTCCTTTCATTTTCGCATTCCTCTATTTTCGATCATAATGAGGTATTCCTGAAGGTGCTAATGTAAACTGTAACTCGTTATCGCGTACCCAAAAGCTCAGGATTTAAAATGGTTACTAATTTGTCTGGAATGGGGTAGAAAGTATGCGTTTTGTTAATAACTCGGCGCATTAAGTTTGACAAAGATACTCATTAAAGCTTCAAACATTATCTGTAAACTGATTAGAGGTTTGCATTAAATAAATGCCTGTACAAAATGAATGATAATGCAAAGATTGCTTTGGTGGTAATTTTCGCAAACAATATCAATTTTGAAAACTAAAAAATGAATTTTATTCCAAATCTTTTAATGTTGCTTGTTTGTTTTAATTAATAAAACATGTACTTCTGATTTAAATGTAGTTAAGCTATGTTAAGCACGTTCTGAAATATTGGAATTTATATAGATTTGTTTACTTTGTTTGTGAATATTTATTCTAAATTGAAATTAAAAAACGTGTCTCGAATTTAATAAACCAGAACATGACGGATAAACGATCAGGCAGTAGAGTTCAATAAAACAAAGCGGTGTGTTTTATTATTGGAGGCAGTGAATAAATAGAAAGGCTAAAGACATTGAATATAAACTGTTCTACCTAGCTATAAAAATGAAGAAACTTCTAAAACGCAATTGAAAATATGAAAATTTAAAAATGGATTCAAAAGTTGGACAAACTTATGATTGCAGAGCATCGCAAAATTGCTCTAATTTTCGACAATTCGCTCATCCGAAGGAAATCAACAAAGAACTGAAAAAAAATTAAAGTTTTTTACTTGCCTCCAACGAAGCTACAACCAATGGATCAAGAGGTGATTCAAAACTTTAAACTGCACTACCGCAAAAGAATTGTACGAAAAGTTATCACTGCCAAAGATTAATTGCGAGAAAGCATAACAGAAATTTCCAAAGCATGGAAGTATGATGTTACAGATTGTACCATTCGTAACAGTTTTGCTAAAGCTGGATTCTTTGTCAACGCTGAAAATTCAGAAAGTGAGGACAAGGATGATATTCCTTTAGAAGAACTTAAAACAATGTGGGTGCAGCTAAGAGAGAACCACGAAATTAATGATGATGTACGGATTAATGATTTTCTTTCTATTGATTCTGAAGCTGAAACCACCAAAACATTAACTGAATCGGATATTCTGGACGGTGTTAAAAATAAAAACAATACAGCCATAAATTGTGACGAAGATGAAGACGGAAATAATGAAGAAATTAGCAAACCTTCATATGATGAAATGTTAAAATCATTTGAAACAATTCGATGTGGATTGCAGTTTGAGGAGACTACGCCTGAAGAAATTTTTGGTGTGTTACAAAAATGCGAGACCTATTATGAGAAAAAACACTTTTTCAAACGAAAATCTCAAACAAAATTAACGGACTTTATCAGTAGGAATATGTTTAAAATTACATTTATAATAAATGCAGCAATAATTTTAATATATAAAAATTTTGCATTTTTATTCAGGGGCAAATATATGTGGCATGATAGTGTAACACCGGATAATGTTTTGTTCTATTCTTAATTTCATTGCAGATTTCTTTTATGGGGAAGATTTATAAAATAAATAATAATAAATAATCATTTACAAGAAAAAGGTGCATCAATTGCAGTTTTAATTATTTCTAATATCTATGAATTTAAAACCTGTTCTACGTTGTGTAAGCATTTCAAAAGATGATTTTCTATTTAACGAATTTTCCATATTACGAACTTTTTTTCGGGATTTAGCGACTTCGTTAAATAGAGGTCCGACTGTATATATATATATATATATATATATATATATATATATATATATATATATATATATATATATATATATATATATATATATATATATATATATATATATTATAATAATAACTATAATCCTTTCTTAGAAAACGTTCTAAGAAATTTGAAGGTCTTGTACAATATAGATGTTTCGTAATAATTTTCTTGAGTAACATTTTTACACGAAAATATTCCTTTGCATTGTTTCTAGATAGATTCTTTACAAGACAGTTTCAAGAATTTACACTAAACGGTAGTGCAATAAATAGGGACAGTTTGTTGCCTTAAGGAAGTTCGTGCTGTTTTCATCCAAACAAAGGCTTAAAAATGCTCTCTCGAACAATATTACAAAATTGCATCTTGTCTGGGATATTTTTTTTTTCATATCTCCGTTTAACATTAAATTTCTAATGTTCTACTTTTATTATAGTATTTCTCTTTTTTTTAATTCAAACGAATTCTTCAAATATTAAAAAGATAAAAATTAAATGAAAATCAAGGTATGCAATTTGGGCGTTTTTTTCTCACAAAATAAGAACTCATAATAAGCAAAATTGTTGAATCTCTCTAACATTCAACAAAAAAAAATTCTTTTTATAAATGACGCCTCTTGTATGTGAGGTCATATTTTTTGCATTTAACTTTTGAGACTTTTTCCCATTTTGTAAGAAAAATATATAAATCATAAAAAAGGCTTTTCAAGTTTTCTGCTTGAGGAGAATTGCAGTGTACTTTCATTTCTATTTCGCTTTTTCTAACGTTGTCACAATGTTTTGCCCCAGGGGATAAGATGGAGCAAAAAGGTCGTATAAAAATATATTCCACTAGGTGGTCTAGCTTCTTGCCAGTCTTTGTAGAAATCTGAGTTAAAAGTTATATATTTATTTAACTTTAAAGAGACTGAGTTTGGATGTCAAAGAAATTTTTTAAATTCAAAGTATTTTGAAAAGTTTTTTCCTTCAGAAAAGAATTTTTTTTTGAATTATAACAGGAAAGAATATTTTTACAACCATACTTTGTTACTTGCAAACTTAAAATTTATGACCTGCGTAATATTTCAAAGTTACATAAGATTTCATTTTTTTTAAGTTTAGTTTAGTTATTCGTAAAAGATTACTATT